>CM053588.1:249179545-249197450 GCA_028646515.1 Pseudochirops corinnae
TGTCTTGGGTCGCCGGAAGGTGGGGGATGTTCTGATCTTCTTCTTTTTGTGGCTATGGACACCCTTCAGCACTGCCTTCTTGGCCTTCAAAGCCTTGGACTTGGCTTCTGTCTTGGGGGGGACAACGGCTTCCTTCTTCGCCTTGGGCGCCATCTTGGGGGAAAGGCGGGAAAAGTGTTCTCTAATTCTATTCATATAATTCCTGGGTTTTTATTAACAGAGAGACCCTAAGTGTTTTATATTGTCAGTAATTATTTTGAATGGAATTTCTTTTTCTACATCTTCCTGCTCTATTTTGTTGAAAAGATATAAAGATACTAATAATTTGTGTGGGTTTGTTTATATTGTGCAACTTTGCTAAAGTTGTTTTATGTTTCAACTTTTTTTTAGTTGATTTTTTAGGGTTCTCTAGTATATCATTATATTGTCTGCAAAAGGATAGTTTTGTTTTCTCACTGGCTATTTCAATTTCTTGTCTCATTGCTATAGCTAGAATTTCTAGTGGTGATAATGGGCATCCTTGCTTCACCTCTGATCTTGTTGGGAAGGTTTCAAGTTTATCCTCGTTACAAATAATGCTTGCTATTGGTTTCAGATGCATACTACTTTTTATTTTATGAAAAGCTCCATTTATTCCTATGATTTCTCATATTTTAATAGGATTGGATATTGTATTTTGTCGAAGGCTTTTTCCTAATCTATTGAGATAATCATATGATTTTGTTTTTGTTATTGATATGGTCAAATATTCTGATAGTTTTCCTCATATTGAATCAATTCTGTATTCCTGGTAACCCCCTCCCCATCATAGTGTATTATCTTTGTGATATATTGCTGTAATCAACTTGCTAATATTTTAAGTTTTTGTGTTAGTATTCATTATGGAAATTGGCCTATAGTTTTTGGTCTCTGTTTTAGCGCTCCTTGATTTAGATACCTGTAGCACCAATGCAATATTCACAGTACCAACAGTGACTGTAAATATGTTGGCATAGTGCTCAATCACAAACTATAAAAGACTCTCCATATAGAAGACAGAAGTAAAACATTTATTCAGACACCAGAAAACTGAATCTCCCAAACAGAAAATTGAATCCATCATAGCAGCAAAGAAGTTAACACAATATAACAGCAGAGAATTCAACCATCTGTTAGTCTTCCCAAAAACAAAACTCACAAGCCTAGCTGTCTCTCTGGGTGCATCCTCTCTCTCTCCCACCATCTAGCTATTTTGACTCCCAGCTTCCTGTGGGCTCTGCTCCACCCTTCAACAAACTTCTCCCACCACAGGTTCCATGTGATTACATTCAACCTATCAGGGGGCAGGGAAAATCTTTAAATCAGGAAAGGTCTTCAAAGTCCCTTAGGCTTATTAAGGGCTAGGGAACGTCTTCACATTCCCATTACCATTACATTCAGTCACAAGATCTTTTATGTCCCTTACATAGCAAAAATACATTAACAATATATTTCATTACATAGGTTCATGGCAGTTTAGGGGTAACTGGTGGGATAACTGATGTCAATAGAACTTTTCAACAATATAACAGGGATAACAAGAAATAATCACATAAAACTGTATCTTAGAGTGGGGACTTAGGAATAAGCACCCCATCATTCTACCTTGGAACAAATGGGGCTCAAAATCTTGGGGTAAGGGGTGAAGGTCTCCTCTCCCATAGCTACTTTCTGCTGAAATTGGATGTAGAACTGTCCCTGCCCCAAGAGGTCCCATTCAAAAGGTCTGTTCTTTAGCTGGTATCTGAGGCTTGGTCAACACCAGGTCCAGGAGGTCCCCTTCAAAAGGTCAGTTCTTTAACTGGCATCCATAGCTTAGTTGCTGCCAAGTCCAGGGTTGGCACATTACAGTTGCGGACATCAGCTTAAGTGATCAGGTGTCTGTAGGTGGTGAGTACTAAACCTGAAGGAAACAAATCTTGCAAACAAGTTTAACAGACCAAAAAACCAAAAAGAAACAAATATAGGGTCAGTTGTGCTTCCAGAGTCCATGAACTCACTATCATAACCCCATTCACAGTAGAATATATGATACTTTTGTCTTTCTTCTGTTTTAAATGCTTGATGTACTACCATAGATCCAGCATATTGACGGCTTCCACCTGTCCTAATATATTCTTTAATCTGAATCTCCCTGAAGGTATGACAAACTTGGATACAATGGTTCAGAAAGATCTATAGGGGCAGTTCTCACTTCTCTTTTCCATCTAACATCACGTCTCTTTTCTTGATATGTTTTATATAGTTCATTAGTTGGAATAACATAAATTCTTCCAAAATCTACACCTGTTCTCAAAAGAGCAGTAAAAAAATTATTTCTTGTCAATCTATTCTGACTTTGAATCTGTTCTTCTCTCTTAAGGAAATTTATCTTTTCCCCCATTCTCCTAAGACACTTAGCTGTGAAATCTTATCCAGCACCTCTGAAAGAAGATTCCTTATTTCACCAATTAGTAGCGTCAAAAAGTAGGTGCTTTGTAATGGGAATCTGATGATCTTCCATGCCCCTTGGCCCCTTGATAGGCTTAAGTGAATATACTCTGCCCCTAATAGGCTAAATATGATCACATGGAGCCTGTAGTGGGAGGCTTATTTTTCAGGAATGCTCACACCTTGTTACTTTGTGATTGGGGAGTGGGTCAAGAGGGTTGTGACACTCTCTGATCCAGGAAAAGGCTATATATACCCTGATGTGAGGTTTTGCTGTGGGGCTCACTTTGGGAAGAATTGTGTGATTTGGCCAGATGAGACTCTGGGCAGCTGTCTAGCTCCCTGGCTTTGAAAACCCAGATGTTGGTGCTTCCTTCTCTGGTAACTATTATTAGGTATAGATGCAATGGTCAGACAGCTGGAAGCCATGTGTGCTGAATTGTGTAATTTTCTGTTGTAACTTCTGAATTGCAGGGTGCTGACTTTTTCCCCTGAACTAGGTAAACGATATATGTTTGATTGATTAAAGTAAGACAGTTAACCCATTTTGAATTGCTTTCCTTTAGAAAAACAGATCTAAGAACCTGTGCTAGTAGCCATCCTGGGTATGCTAGGCTGCTTGCTGCTACATGCTTATAAGTAGGAGAAGCCATCTTCACTATGATATTTCTATGAGGAACTGCTAAAGGGATATTGTGATATGTATTTGCATCTCCAACCACATCAACAATTTTCATTACCTCATTCCTTAACTTTCTCATACAGTCTCTAAGCAAGTACCAGAGTCTCTCTCTACTAGGCCATATTGAATCAGTGGGATACCTTTTATTGCATCCATTGGCAGCTAAAGCTCACAGATTGGTCATATTGGTCACCTTCTTGAATATGCTGTTGTACTCAAACCCAAATCCCAGGTCACTACACATCACCTGATTTGTGGCCCACCATTAAGCCCCTTTATATTTTCGTCTTTGTCTCTATCCTACCCTGTAATAGCTTGAAACTACTGAAGGCATGCCTAGGCATTGCCCAAGGCATAGTCCCCTCCCCACCTCCTTCCTCAAATGAGCATTACTGTATATTCTTCCTGAATTAGCATACTGTACAAGGTTCATTATGGTGCAAGACTATCTTATGTAGAGACCACTCTGTTCCGCTGACCAATCAGGGTCCCCACACCCTTTGCCCAGAACATGACCCTGGCCTGTTCTGGGGAATTCCAGTCCCCCTTGCCCCATGACCCTCCACCCTGCTCTGGGAAGCTGACTACAACTCTCCACTCTGTGCCCTCCATCCTGTTCTAGGAGGTACCCCCATGTCACAGGAAGGTTGCACCCTTGTACCCTTGTGCCATATGTCCAAATTAGCCCTGAGGTATAGATCTAACCAATTGCTGTTCTTGGCTTCTATACATCATTGCTTCTGCTAGCTCCCCTCCCTGATTGTGGTTTTTGTGATTTTAGCCTTTTTAAACAAGGCCTGTACCCTCAATGAATTACTACCAATTTGAGTGAACACTCTAGTAGTTGTGCACTTGATTAATAAATCCACAACTAAATTTTACCTTGAACCCAGCTCTCAGCTTGCTCTTATTCTCTGTACAACAATGGTAATCACTAAAAGCTTGCTGGACAAAAGGATTCTGACAAATACCTATAAATTTCAAGCAATCCATGCTATCTACTCACACTCCTCCAGCCCCTTCATCACTGATTCTCACCACCTAAGACATGATTCTTTCATCCTTTGAGTGAATCTGCTTAATATATCAGTAACCTCCTGCTGAGTGAAATCCTCAGTTATCTCCCTGAACTTTGTTTGGCCTCCCTGATTCTCCTGATTTCTTCTCAGTATGGAGTGAACTTCTGCCCTTGTAAAAGCCCTGTCATGTAACACTGTTACATTTTCCTCCCAGACATTTTCTTGGCAGTCATCATCATGACAACCAGGTTCAGCCTCTGCCAAAGCTGTATGAACCTTCCCCTTGTTACTTTTCTTCTTCATTTTGAGAACTAAATTGACAATATTTTTCTTCTACCACCTGAGACCCTACAGGTTGCTCTTCTAAAGGAGAGACTGAACACTGTGCAACAGAAAGTTTCTCATACAAATCAGCTAACTTTCTCTCCATCTAAGTTTTCTCCTGTAGCAGCTTGTCTCTCCTCTTACGTATAATATGGTAACCTGTGAGTACAACCTATCCTGTTCTACACAATCCTTTCAGTTCTCTCCCTGGTTTTATTGGTATTCCTTGAAAATATGTTTCTAAATCTCTAGGTTCTCCCTTCTGTAACCTCAATTCCCAGTTTTCTCAGATCCATGTACTTTTAGCTCACTCCCTAAAAGGGAGGAGTAAGATAAATCCTTACATCATGAGATATCCATTTCTTCTTCTAACTTCCTTATGCCTCCAAAGAGAGGTCCAATATTTTGCTATTCCATCCTTATCATCAAATGTAGCACCAACACAATATTTACAGCACGAATAGTGATTGTAAATATGCTGGCATAGTCCTCAATCAGAAAATACCACAGACTCTCCATATAAGAGACAGAAGCAAAACATTTTAATGCCATGCACGAGCAGCTTCGCAAAAGAATTCTATTGTGAACAGCTTTTAAGGTTTGATTATACAGTATAGTGACCACTCCATTTATTCCATAACAAATCAAGGCAAACATTCACAGCAAATCACAATATAATATTCACAAGATGTAATGTTACATTACATCTTATCACAGAAAATCACAATATAGTGTTCACAACAGCTTATCATTAAAATGGCCACATAGTTTTCACCAAAGTGGTCACGTTATTTTGAACAAAGAACAAAAGAACAATCACCTGGTATCCCTAAGGAGGTTTGCCTCCTTACTTAATTATTTAATCATTTCACAATATAAGTCAGTCTTCCACTCATGGGGCAACTATAGGTTAACTTAATCAGTCACTTATCTTAGCAATCAGTCACTAAGTATCTTAATCACTAAATACAATCATTAGAAAATTACACAAACTCTCCACCCCTTGGTCTCTAGTAAACTTCAATTTCATCACCACATTCAATATCCAAGGAGAGGCCTTTTCTTCATCTTGACTTGGGATGGTTTCTCAGATTTCCTGGATCTCCTTCCATGGTCCCAGCTCCTACCTGAATCCACAAACAATCACCTGTATTCAGAGGCAGACAGTTCCAAGGTTCTTGTCTAATCCACCAGGCAGTTCCTGCTACACACTGAAGTTCACAGGCAGTTCCTGCTACACGCTGAAGTTCACAGGGTCCAATATATCTTGAAACCTTCACAATTTCTGTTCCCCAGAACTCAAGGATCAACTGAACCACAAACAAACAAAGTATTAGCATCCTGGTCATGCTTCTTCAGTCCTCTGGCAGTTTGGCTGGCCCTAGGATTCAGAAGAAATCTCGCCTTCCAGGCAGCTTTCAGCAACTTCAGCCTTCCCCTGATTCTGGTCTCAAGGAAATCCTCTCTCAGTTCTCAGTCTATCAAGTAGCAGGCTAGCTTCCAGATGCTTAGAAAATTATGCTTCCTCCACCAGGAGCCTGCCAGGAGAAAAAAAAATTCTAATTCTGACTGTCTCTCTCTGAGGCTCTTCTTATATACACACAAAGGATTGGCTTCCTGTTTCAGCCAAACTCTTACTGTTATGTCAGCAACAGGAGACAGAGTTCACACTCTCTGCCTCTTAACCACAAAGGTTTGATTAGTTACTAAGGGCTAAGTACCTGCTTACTTGACATAACAAAAAAGGGTCTTCAAATTTAAATTAATTACCATTACAAACATTTATTCAGACATCAGAAAACCAAATCCCCCAAACAGAAAGCTGAATCCTTCATAGCAACAAAGAAGTTAATACACCATAACAAAGCTGAGAGCCACACCATCAATTAGCCTTCCTACAAACAAAACTCACAAGCCTAGCTGTCTCTCTGGGTGTATCCTCTCTTTTTCCCGCCATCTAGCTGCTTTGATTCCCAGCTTCCTGTAGGCTCTGCTCCACCCTTCAGCAAACTCCTCGCACATCAGGCTTCATGTAATTCCATTTAGCCTATTAGGGGACAGGAAAAATCTCCAAATCAAGGAAGATCTTCAAATTCTCATTACCATTACAATACCAAAACAGATTTTGTTATAGAAGGAATTTTATAGGACTCATTCTTTACCTATTTTTTTCAAATAGTTTATATAAGATTGGAACTGATTGTTCTCTAAAGGTTTGGTAGCATTTACTTGTAAAAAAAAAAAAACCCAAAAAACCAAACAAAAAAAGGAACAGCTAGTTGGTGCAGTGGATAGATCACTGATTCTGGAGTCAGGAATACCTGGGTTCAAATGTGACCTTAGACACTTGATGCTTACTAGCTGTGATACCCTGGACAAGTCATTTAACCTTGATTGCCTCCCTTCCTTTCTATGCCTGTCTCCTGAAGAAAACAAAAGAAAGAATTTACTTGTAAATTCATCTGGTTCTGAGAATTTTTTCTTAGGGAGTTAACTTATGGATCATTTCTTTTCAGGGATAGGATTATTTAAGTATTTTATTTCTTTTTCTGGTAATCTGAGCAATTAATATTTTATGAATATTCATCCATTTCACTTAGATTGTCAATTTTAATGCCATATAATTGGGCAAAATGGCTCCTAATAATTGTTTTATTTTCATCCTTATTGGTGGTGCATTTACCCTTTTCATTTTTGATAGTGGTAATTTGATTTTCTTCTTCTTTAAAAATCAAATCAACCAGTGGTTAATTTGCTTTATTTTTTTTGTTTGTTTGTTTGTTCAGAAAATCAACTTTAACTTTTTATTTATTAATTCAATTTTTGCTTTCATTTTTCTAATCTCTCCTTTGATTTTCAGGATTTCTATTTTATTGTTTAATTGTATATTTTTGATTGGTTATTTTCCTAGGTTTTTTTTTTTTCTGACTGCATGCTCAATTCATTGACCTACTCTTTCTCTATCATTTATATAAATGTTTAGAGATATACACTTTCCCTTAACTACCTCTTTGGCTGCATCCTACAAATTTTGGAATGTTGTGGTTATCTTTAATGAAATTATTGATTCAATGATTTATTCTTTGACACAGTCATTCTTGATAATTAGATTATTTGTTTACAATTGATTTTCAAACAATATTTCCAAGGTCCTTTATTAAATGCAATTTTTACTATCTGAAAAGGGTGCACTTATTTTTTTCTGCTTTTCTGCAGTTGTTTGTGAAGCTTGTATGCCCTAATACATGGTCAATTTTTGTGAAGGTGCCATGTGCAGGTGAGAAAAAGGTACACTCTTTTTTATTTTAATTCAACCTTTCTCCACAGGTCTATCATGTATAACTTTTCTAAAATTCCATTTATCTCTTTAACTTCTTACTTATTTTATGTTTAGATTTATCTCTTTCTGACAGGGGAAAGTTGAGGTCCAGCAATCATATAGTTTACTGTTTATTTCCTCCTGTAACTCATTTAACTTTTCATTTTAGAATTTGGATGCTCTGCCATTCAATGTGGGTATAACTATCTCTCTCTCTCTCTCTATCTGTTTATCTATCTATCTACATATATACACATACCTATATAATATAGATATTACTTCATTGTTTATATTTTCTTTTAGAAAATGTAATTTCCCTGATTATTTTTAAATTAGGCCTACTTTTTCGTTTGCTTGTCTGAGATCATGATTGATGCCCCTGTCTTTTTTTTTTTTTACCTCAGATGAAGCTTTATAGATTTTGCTACAGCTGCTAATTTTAACTCTGTGTGTCTGTTTCAAATGCATTTTGTCTAAACAATGTATTATTGAATTCCAGTTTCTGCTATCTGTTTCTGTTTCATGGGTGAATTAATTTCATTCATATTCATACCTATGATTACTAACTGTACATTCATCCCATTTCCTTCTGTTTATCCTTCTTTCTCTCTTTTTACATGTCCTTCCTCAAGTCTATTTTGGTTTTGACTACTATCTTTCTTAATATGCCTTCCCTTTTATCACTCTCCCCTTTCTCTTTTCCTCTTCCCTTCCTACTTCCCTGTTGGGTAACATAGATTTCTATACTCAACTGAGTGTGTGTGTGTGTGTGTGTGTGTATACATATGTGTGTGAATGTGTGTGTATGTATTCTTTGCCCTTTGAATAAGTTCTGATGTGAGTGATGTTCAAGTGTTGCCTACTCCTTATTTTCCCTTTTATTGTAAAAACTCTTCCTTTCACACTTCTTTTACATGAGGTGCTTTCCCCCATTCTTCTCCCATCTTCTCCCAGTGCATCCCTTTTTGTCACCCTTTAATTTTTTTTTGAGATGATCCAACATAATTGACTCACACCCGTGTTCTCTGACTACATAGACTTCTTCTGACTGCTCTGTTAATGATAAAGGTTCTTAGGAGTTACGTGTATTATCTTCTCATATAGAAATGTACTGAATCCCTTAATATTTCTCTTTCATGTTTATCTTTTTCTGCTTCTCTTGAGACTTATGTTTAAATGTTAAAATTTCTCTTCAGCTTTTGTCTTTTCATCAGTTTTGCTGGATAGGTTATTCTTGGTTGTAATCTGACCTCATTTGCCTTCTGGAATATCATATTCCAAGGTCTTCACTTCTTTAAAGTGGAAGCAATTAAACCTTGTGTCACACTGACTGTTGCTCCATGATGTTTGTGTGGTTTCTTTCTGTCCACTTGCAATATTTTCTCCTTGATATGGGAGTTCTGGAATTTGACTATAGAATTCCTAGTAATTTTCATTTTAGGACCTCTTTTGATTCGCTGCATTATTTTACACTTATTTTGTGGGCAATGTTGGGAGATTCCCACTTGATTGACGCTTCTACTACACCCATGGTTCTCAACCTGTGGGTTATGTTCAATTTGTAACAATGAAATACATCCTGCATATCAGATATTTACATTATGATTCATAACAGTAGCAAAATTACAATTATGAAGTAGTAATGAAAATAATTTTATGGTTGGGGATCACCACAACATGAGGAACTATATCAAAGGATTATAGCATTAGGAAGGTTGAGAACCACTGTACTATACCATCTTGACTTCATCCCTTCCCAATACTTTTCAAAAATAACTTCAGTACCCTCATTTCTCCATTTTCCTTATTATCAAAAAGTTATTATCATGGTTCCTATATCTTTCAAATGAGGTAACATTATTTATAATGTCAATTGCTACACTAAGGGCTAGGTTGACTATGATTAGACAAACAGTTGAGTCAGAAAAAATAATCGTTATCTGGGGGAAGAAGACAGGGAAGAAGACCAGCTAGCATTTACTTATGGCTTACTATATATCAGGTGTGAAGTAGTAGGGTTCCAAAGAAAGGCAAAATATATGATTCCTGACTACAAGGAGTTACCATTCTAGTGGAGAAGGTAACATAAAAATAATTATGTAACTAAAAACTATATGCAACATAAATGTTAGATTATCTTAGAGGGAAGATGCTCTCAGAGGGAGGTACTGAGAGAAGGTTCTTATATGAGGAGGTATTTAAGCAAAGTCTTGAAGGGAGCCAGGGAAACCAAGAGGAAATAATGCAGAGGTAGAGAATTCCAAATATGGGACAGCTAATAAAAAGGCATGGAATCAAGTAATAGATTATGATATGTTAGGAACAGTAAGTGGGCCATTTTACCTGGATAATTGAGTATGTAAAGAGGAAAAAAAATTGTCTCAGGAACTGAGAGATAGGAAGGGATTGGTTTGGAAAGATATTTAAATGTCAAATGGAGCATTTTATCTGATCATGGAGACAATAGGGAATAGTTGGAGTTTATTGAGTAGGGAAGGTTTATCTGGTCATATCTGCACTTTAGGAATATCACTTAGGTAGCAGAATGGTGGGTGGCTTGGAGGGTGATGAGATTTGAGGCATGGAGAACAATTACTTGTCTATACCAATCACCTGGCTGTGAAGTCATTATACAATCCAACCAGGGCTATAGCTATATGAGTGGAGAGAAGGGGATGTAGAGGAGAAATGTTTCAAGGATAGGAACAATAATACTCGACAATAGATTGGATACATGGAGTAAATGAAATGTTCAGGATGATGCCAAGGTTGTAATCTTGGGTGACTAAAAGTGGTGGTACTCTCATCAATAATAAAGGAGTTGGGAATAATGGAGAGTTGGGGTTGGGGGAAGATAATGAGTTCTGTTTTGAATTGGGAACTGAGCCAGAATAACGGCCAGACCAAATCAGTTCCAGGTTTCTGTAAAGCAATGAAATTCAAGAAGATATGGGAAAGTGCAGGAGTAGAGATTCAGGCTGGGATGTCAGTAAGAAGTAAGAGACATGGATATACTAGAGGAATTGGTCATGTGTTTGACAATTCACTTTCTGGAGGCTTACTCTATAGAAAAATTTATGTTCTCAATTCCATTACTTCCTGACCACTACTCAGTCTCTTGCTAGCCATGTGAATCCTTTACTACTATATTCCATGCTTATGGATATGTGTGAATCTGGATATTTACAACATGCCCAATTTTGTATTTCAAATTTCAACTACCCCCTGATGTCTAGCACACATATTTTATTGCTTTTAGGTCCCTACCAAACCTTATTTCCATGTCCTTCATTGACACTGAGGAGTAAAAATCATAGAATCTTACAATAGGAAAGGCCCTTACAAATAATTTTTTTCTAGCCAAGTGGGCATATAATGAGCATATTGGACCATAGATCTAGAGCTAGAAGTCATTAAATCAACCTCCTTATTATACTGATATTTGATGAGAAACTGAGACCCTGAGACATATTGAGGGGCTTGTCCAAGGTAATGTGATCAGGGATTGTTGACTGATTAACTGACTGGCTGAACAGAGTTTTAAACCCAGCCTACTAACTCCAAATCTAGGGCTCTTTCCACTAAAATATTCGTGAATGTCATTGAAAAATGAACAACCTGCCTCTCTTTGAATTTCTCCAAGTAATGGAGAACTCATTATCCTATAAAGTCCACATCAGAATTCCCTGGTGCCATGTTGTTTCCTGTGCTAAGAAGGAACTCCAACCATCTCTCGCCTATTGATGCCCTGAAAGTTCTTCAATGCCCATCTCAAATGACATTTTTCTCTATGATTACCATTACTGGAAGTGATTATGTCCAGAGCTTATTTCATAGTATTTTATACTTTCCTTATGCACTTATCAACTCCTAATTTGGATGTATATACCTTGTCACATGACTCCTACTACATTTTAAATAACTTTTAGAACGGGGAATGCAACTTCTTTCCCTTTGCAACTCCAGTGCCTAGCCCAGTATACTACATTACATTACACTTGTGGTATATGTTCACTGAGTGCTGAATAACAAACTCTCTACCATATTTAGGATAGTTTCATGACCTGGGACCACTCAAACTCTTACTGGTCTTAAGCTCGCATCTCTAACATGCAAACTATCAGCATTAGAAGAAAAACAATGGAGTGGAAAGAATATTGGATTCTGAATCAGAAGAGACTTGGGTTTGAGACCTGCCTCTGATACTTAGTTACATGAACTAGTTACCTAACCCAAGATACATGACTGTGTAGTTGATAGAATACTCATTTTAGAATCAAGACAACCCAAGTTCAAATTCTAACTCTAATAATTTATACTTCTGATAGTGGGCAAGTCACTTAACATCTCTAGATTCAATTGTAAATGGAAGGGATTGCACTCACTTACTTCAAAGATATCTTTCTAGCTCTAACTTTAAGATTCTTTGAGTCTACCTTGTGCTCATTTTCCTCATCTGTGAAATGGAAAAATAGGACTTCTAGTATTTACCTTGTAAGAGTGTTCTCAGGATCAAATGAAATAATTTATGTAAAATGCTGTTTACATTCTAAAATGTCATGTAGATGTTAGCTGAGCAGCTAGGTGGCTCGCAGGATAGAGTTCTGGGCCTGAAATTAGGAAGACGCACCATCCTGAGTTCAAATCCAGCCTCAGAAACTTACTAGATGTATGACCCTGGGCAAATCACTTAACTTTGCCTCAGTTTTCTCATCTTTAAAATGAGCTGGATAAGGAAATGGCAAACCACTCTAGTTTATTTGCCAAGAAAACCCCAAAATAGGGTCACAAAGCATCACAACTATAAAATTACTCAACAACAAAGATGTCCTTTTATTGTTGCAAAATTTCTCTCCAACCTTCTGCTGCCATGACTTGTTGTCTTTGTGGAGTCTTTAGAAGACTGAAAAAATGTTGGTTCAGATGAGTGATATGAAAGAAAATATGATTCTTGGCCACTAACCATTGCTCTGAAATTGAATTGCTTCATAGGCCCCATTTTCTTTGGGCAGTTGTGTAGGATCCAGGCACCAACATGCAATTCTCACAGTACAACGGAACAAGCCTATTTTAGGGTCTCCCAAACCATAGGGTTCCATATCAACTATACTTCTTAAATCTTGTCATTTTTCTCACACATACAATAACAACCTTCCTAATACACAAGTGCTCACTCTGCTTCCAGGCAGTCATGTTAATTAAACACTCAAACTCCACTTTACACCTCATCACAAACTCATTATAGGCTAGATCTTGGAGCCATACCAATACACAATCTCACCAGAAGCCAAATAACATATTGCTTCTATTTTATATCTCAGGAAAAGTTGCACTGAAACAACTTTTGAAATTAAAGATAATATCAGTTAATGCTTTAAGGTTAGCAAAGCACTTTGTAAATATCATATTTAATCCTCACA
Organism: Pseudochirops corinnae; assembly: GCA_028646515.1. NCBI lineage: Eukaryota > Metazoa > Chordata > Mammalia > Diprotodontia > Pseudocheiridae > Pseudochirops > Pseudochirops corinnae. The sequence continues at coordinate 249,192,758 of CM053588.1, forward strand.
ACAACCCTAGAACTCCCATTTTACAGATGAGAAAACTGAGGTAGAAGGAGTTCAAGAGACTAGTCCAGGGTCACATAGCTAGCAAGTATTTGAAGTAGAAACCAAATTCAGATCTTCTTGACTACAAACTCAGTACCCTTTACATTGTACCACCTTTATAATAGAGGGAAAGAAGGGAGGGAGATGAGCATTATATGAGCTTTTCCCTCATTGGCTCTGGTGCAAAGAGGGAATAACACAATCAGTTAAGTATAGGACTCTATCAAGAAGAGACATAAAACTTACATTGTACCACCTAGCTTTTTAATTTGGGCATCCCCAGAGTCTCATGCTTTTCTTTTTATTAAATCAGCCTTTCTGTAATTTTTCCTCACTGGTATAAATGTTAACATCCAGAACCATAAATAATAACCATTATGGTAATTCTTTAAATATATAGACATAGCTACTATGGCACAATGCCTTTTCTTCTCTAGGTTAACCCTCAACAGTTAGTGTAGTGGACAGTATGATATTGGAACTGAATTTACAGAATGCAAATGCTTCTGGGTTCTATCAAGGTGAAAAGGCTTTAAAATACTCTTCCTGTGACAGACACTTCTGCTTTCTGAAGAAGAACCTAGACAAGTGCCTTTTTATCAGTAAACTGGCCATTAGGAGATAAATTATTCGACTAAGGCAGTGAATGAAACTAAGATAAATTTTTAAAAATGGCGCTCAGCTCCCTCAACTTCTACAATGGCAACATGTCATGAAAGAGCACCAAAGGTGCTAAGGATCACACACTTTTAGACCTCTTATAAATATTAATTTAACTGTTGGCATTCTAAATGTAAGATCTGGTCCAGCAACTAATTAGTCAACATACTACTAGAGGAACTGAATCATATGAATATTGACATTCTTGCTATAAGATATGAGAAAGTTGCTGTTAAATGGAAGGATGGTTCAGGGGTTCTCCTTGGAGAGGTAATTAAAGGAGGTAGTTTCTTTGTGTGCCCAAAAGCAATAAAAACACAATTTCCTGGTACACTTGGTCATTTTGCTTTGCAGTATTAATGATGAGCATAAGCAAAAAGACCATCATGAAGACAATTTCAACTTATATAGCAACATCTGTTGGAGAAGAAAGGGAGCCCATGAATTAAGCTGAAATATGCCTCAATATTAAGTGGCTTCAATGCAATGGGCAAACTGGGGGAAGAGTTGCCTTAAAGAAGGTGGAGGGGGTGTGCAAAGCTAAGATGGCAGAATACAGGCAGCATCCCTGCTGAATTCTCCCATTCCCCTCCAAAAAAATTTAAAATAATGCCTCAAATAAATTTGGAGCAGCAAGCCAAAAAAAAGGTGGGAAGACATTTGTGTAGCCTAAGACAACTTCGGAAGTCAGCAAGAGAGGTCTGTGCCACTGGGGCAGGTGCCTGGTCTGGAGTGCATGTGATGCAGTACTAGCAGTAGGCCCTGGAGGTAGTAGCAATAAGTATTAGCAACAGCAGCAGATTTGGCCCCTTACCCAGAGATGGTAAGGGGTTGACAACTGGTCAGAAAGAGATTATAGATGACTCTTTGCTGGAGTTGGGTACAGTTATTACTTATTACCAATTCTATTGTCCATAAGCTGTTCTGGGGTGCAGTTCCAGAGCAGAGAGGAGTGCCTGTAGTCTGCCACAGGAGAGCAGGGGCCCTGGTCACAATTCCAAGGTAGAGAGGAGCACTAGCATTTGTGGCTGTGAAGGGGGGATGAGGGGGCAGCAAAATCAGAATATAGACCAAGGGAAAAGTGATGACACATCTTCCCATATCATACTACCTTGGAAGCACTGGAAACTTGTGGACCTCCAAAATTAGCTTGAAAACACCAGCACAAAAAAACTAAATTTTGGGACAGTGTCTCCTCACTGCCAGGGGAGTAGAGTCCAACTTTAACATAAAGTTCTCATTAAAAATTAGGCTAGAAAAGTGAGCAAATAGAAAAAAAGAACCTAATTGTAAAGAGCTATTAAGGTGGTAGAGAAGAGAAAGATGAAAATTTCAAAGACAAGGTGAAAACAGTTACAAAAATCCTGAAAGAATGCTAATTGGACTCAAGTCCAATAAGAATTCCTGGAAGAGTTAAAAAGATGAGTAATACAAGAAAAAAATTGGAAAATATATGGGTGTGATGCAGAAAAATTGTGAAAAGAGATTTAGCTTGGTAAAAGAGGCACAAAAATATTCAAAAAATAACACTTTAAAAACAGAATTGGCCCAATGATAAAAGAACCACAAAAAAATCATTGAAGAAAAGAACCGCTTAAAAAAGCAGAATAGGCCAGATAGAAAAGGAAGGACAAAAAATATTCACTGAAGAAAAGAATTCCTTAGAAAGCAGGATTGACAAAATGGAAAAAAGAGTTGCAAAAGGTTAAATGAAGAAAAAAAACTCCTTAAAAAGCAGAATTGGACAACTGTAAGATAATCACCCTATGAAACATCAAGAAGCAATAAAACAAATTTTTTTAAATTACAAAAATAGAAAAAAAAATATGAAAACCTCTTTGGAAAAACAGCTAAGCTGGAAAATATATCAAAGATTGATAATTTAAGAATATTGGACTACCCAAAAGTCATAATGAGACAAAAAAAGGCCTAGACACCACATTTTCAGAAATGTTCAGAAAAACTACCCTAATATTTTAGATCCAGAGGGTAAAAGAGAAGAGTCCATTGATCATCTCTTGAAAGAGATACCAAAAAGAAAACTGTCAAGAATAATATAGCCAAATTCCAGAGCTCCCAGGTCAAGGAGAAATGGTGGAAGTAGCCAGAAAGAAACAATTCAAATATTGTGAAGACCCAGTCAGGCTCACACAACATTTAGTGGCTTCCACTTCAAAAGAATAGAGGATATGAAATGTAATATTCTGGAAGGCAAACAGCTAGGATTGCAATCAATAATGATCTACCCAACAAAACTAAGTATAATCCTTCAGGGGGAAAATGGATATTTAATGAAATAGAGGACTTTCAAGCATTCCTGATGAAAAGATCAGAAATGAATAGAAAATCTGACATTCAAACAGAAAATTCAAGAGAAGCACAAAAAGGTAAATATGATAGAGAAATCATATACTAAATATGTGTAAGTATATCTCGTAACTTCTAAGATCTTTATCACTATCAGGGCAGTTAGAAGGCATCTACATAGATATAGGACATGAGTGTGAGTCAATTATTTTGGTATAATATTAAAAAAATGAAAGTGAGAAATAAAGATGCACTTGGAGAATGGGGAGGAGAGAGATAGAAAGACTGGAGAGATGGAGAGAATTTGGAATTCAAAATTTAAAAAGAAAAGGATCTTAAGATAAATTTAATAAAAGGAGATAGGGAAAGATTGTTGATAATGTATTATAAAGGTGGTTCAAGTTAAAAAAAAAATAAAAGAAGCCAAATATTTTCCACTTCTCTAAAGGTTCGCATCTACTAGCCATGAATATTTATTCAAGAAATATGTTAGAGATATTCTTTGGAATTTGGTAGAGTTAGAGGTCATCTAGCATATAACTATTGCTTTACCACTCCAAATGAACTATAAAAATGTCCATGAATGGACCAGATAAAACAATAATATGAAGACAAGAACTAAAAGAACCCAACACAATGTAAATATTAATTTAAGAAAACATAACAGAACATTATTCCATTGCATTTGGATCTATTTCCCTAAAGTTAGCACTCTTTCCCCATAATCTATGTCACTGATGTGCCTAATTCAGCCTACATACCTATTCATACTTATAGTTTTAGGCATCATATTTTGGATTTGACTTCTTGGCAGTGTCCTAACGGAATTGGGCTACCAGGACAGGTTGATAGCAATGGATCAGACCAGCCCCATGTCTTGAGAGGAAGAAAAAAAAAATGGCAGCTTTAGAACAGAGTAGAACTAGATGGGAGAAAAAAAACAGGAACCCAGAAATGTGATTAAAGGGCAGACTCAATCAATAATCATTAAGCATTTATCAAGTTCCTACTACATGTCATACATTGTGGTAGGCACTGAAAATAAAAAAAAAAAACAAAAAAAGTAGTTCCTATCATAAGGTGTTTACATTCTAATGAGAGAATTGACTTGGATATATGGATATACAAAATACTTACATGACAGATACAAGGTAGCCTGAAGAGATGGGAAAAGTATTTTCAGATGTGGGCAACAGGAAAAGCCTCATGCAAAAGACTGTGGTTGAGCTGACTTGAAATAAACAAGAGATTTTAAAAATGTAGCATAGGAGATAGTTTGCTTTCTAGGTATTGGGGGCAGCCAGTATAAAGAGGCTAGACCACAGAATGTTGGAAGGGGATATAATGTACAATGACTCTAAAAGGTAGAATGTGACTTAATTGTGAAGAGCTTTTAATCCCTCCCACTCAAAAAAGGAATATAAATATATATATATCGTATATATACATATATATTCATATATACGTATATAAAACTAATAATAACGAAATAAATAATTAGCTAATAAAATAGAATATAGCTATCTTAGACAATCCAATCTCAGAAAAAGAGATTCAGAAAGGCATAAATTAAGTGTCCCAAACTGTAAGTCAAATGGGTTCACAAGAGAATTTATTAAATAAAGGACAATTAAGATCTTCATTACCAAATTATTCTAAAAATAGAGACAGAAACCCATTTGCCCAA
>CM053588.1:249197950-249242535 GCA_028646515.1 Pseudochirops corinnae
ATTCCTGGAAAACAAGCCTGGCGCCACAGGCTCCACATGACCACATTCAGCCTATCAGGAAACAGAGTATACTTTCAAATATCCAAAGGTCCTCAGAGTCACGTAGCCACATTAGCAAAGGGCCTAGGGGCAGGGAAGATCTTCAGATTCCCATAACAACATTCTACCAAGATGAGTTTATTAAAAGTCAGATATATCACAATCTTCTTGATGAGCTTAAGGTATTCTGATGTATTATGCAGGGAAGTCAGGAAACTTTAAACAATAATGATATGGTGATTAGAATTTGCAAAACTCTTTCCTCTCAATAATTCTATGAGGCTCAAGCATTATTATCCTCATTTAAAGATGAGGAAACTGAAGCTTAGTAACAGGTCCAAGGTCAGACAGTTAGAAAATGTTGAGGCCAGGTCATTTTGGCTCCATGACCAGTGCTCATTCCAATACATTACACTGCCTCTTACTAATATAGTGCCACCTCCTTTACAGAAAAAAAAAAGTTGACTAGAAGGTGCTTATGGAACCAGAAGAAGTTTCCTAGACTAGGAAAACCAATCTGCAATGATTTGGACTTTTAACTGCCCTCCACTAACTCTTTAGAGATGAACATTTTTGCCATTCAGTATTTGAATATGGCTACCAATTGCTGCAGATGGAATGGATTCAGAAAATAGATGAAAGAGCAGGGATAAGTTGAGGGCTTGCCCTGATCCCTGATGACATTTTCAGTTCAAATCCAATACAGTTACTTCATTCTACAAAATCACAATGTGACAAAATTAACTATTAGAGAATTTTAAAATAAGAGTGCTGATTAGATACACATTGACTTAAGACTCTTTATAGATTTTTTTAAAATCCCTGTAGTATGTGTTTGAATAAATGTGTTCTCATTTATCCATATACCAATGTGGCTTGAGTTCCTGTCTCTCGCATCTTTGTGTATCAACTTTTTTTTGGGACCAGATTATCTTGTTCATTTCTTGAAGATGGTGGTTCATATAGAATATTAGGACTCCCTTCAGGGAAAGTGATATGCTTGACTGAAATAGATCTGGGCTCAACACATGTTAATACTATGTGCAACATTGGGTTATTTTTTTTACAAAAAGGAGTCAGACCTCATGTCCTAGTAGCTACTCTATTCCTCCTCCTCACTTGGTGTAAAAATAAACACTTAACTCTTGTTAAAGCTCAGTTTCCTCATCTATAAAATGGAGAAAATAAATGATACTTTCTATCATCCACTGAACCCCACTTCCAGTGTTTCATCATGGCACAGATATGACTCTAGACCGTCAGTGGCTTACTGATCCTGTCAAGTTGAAAAACTTTCAAGAATGAGCACAGTGAGAGATTATGTATCAGCTGTCTATGGATAAGGCTAAAAGCAGAATGACCAGAAGTATGATCATGAGGTTATGACTCTCTCCTGTTCTTTCCTCTCCTCTCCTGTGTTCTCTTCTTCTCTCTTTTCCTCTTATCATGGAAACCTATAAAATATCAGAAGGATTTGCAGTCTGCATTGGTGGAGTGAATATGTGAAATGCATTTGTCATATGTCTCACAAATCTAATCAAAAGGGTTTTAAACATTTTTAAAGGATGGGGGAGTAAGAAGAATGTCTATGTATATCCCTGAAGCTATATACTATAAATAGTAGCTACAAAGAAGGAAGAAAAATAGCTTTTGAGATATTTAGAAGTTTATAAGAGGCAAAATGCAAGAAAGAAACTAGTAATAAAATGAATGGTTTCAAATGTCTATACACAAATGCCCAACATTTAAGCTAGAGGAAATAGATATCCATATATATCCATACATATCCATATCCATATGTATATGCATATGTACACACATATGCATACACTTATACATATGTACATGCACATGCACACACATGCACATGTGTACACATACACACATGCATATGCATACACATATACATATACATAGATACACACATACATAGGCATATGTACACACATGTATATGTATACACACATATATGCATGTGCACACACATATATGTATACACACACATATATACATGTGTATATGCACACACATACACATGTGTATATATACATACACTTATACATACACATATACATACACATATATACATATATACAAACACATATGTGTATATGCAAATTTGATTTGTTCATTGTCAGTGAGACTTGTTTAAATGAAATCTATCAGTTAACTATGGCTCTGGATCAGAATACTTCATTTAAAAGAAACAAGATAGGTTGAAGAAGGTAAGTTGTAGGTAACGTTGCATTTCAAGAAGATATACTCATGTGAGAAAGTCCAGGAATCAAGGGGGAAACATAATGGAGAATATTTGGTTAAAGGTTGGTGAAGGGATAAACAGAAGTAACTTTGCCATTGGAATATACTATAGATCACCTGGACAGAAAGATGATAGAAATGAAGAATTTGGGAAATATATCACAAGCCTTGCACAGAGGTATGCTATGGTACTGGTGAAGACTCAATTATTCAGACACCTGCTAGAGTTCTCTCTCTACCTGTTAACTTAATGCCCAGATAACCTCACAGCTTCTTAAATTATCTGTCCTTTAAAAGGTGAAGGCCCCACAAAGGGGAAATTCTATTCTGGATCTGATTTTCATTATCAGGGAGGAACTGATTTTTGGAGTGGAAATGATGAGAACCCTGAAAGGATTAGAGTCATCAATATCTCCTGGAATTTGTGATAGAAGAGAAGGAATGTGGGCACAGTCTGATGTGCATGCTAGATTTTGGTTAATAAGATTTCAAATAATTCGGAGGGAAATATATACTGTAGACTGAATTGTGGAGTTAGACCTGGACAAGCAGGAGGTATTTAACAATAATCTGAAGACACAAAGGAATATTATTCTAACGAGGAAGAAAAATAGGGTTCATCGAAAGCATTCAATGAGAATTCAAAAGGAATTTGCCAAACAAATTATATTTAGAAAAGAAATGTTAGGAAGATAGAATCAAGGTCAGAGAATAGAGGATGACTATAGGAGCATGGGATGGTCCTGTTAAGATTGTATCCAGAATGTTAAAGAAAGGGAAGGACTTTTGTTTGAGGTTGATAGGACGGTGATAATTGATAACAAAAAGAAAGCAGAACTATTTAATTTGTATTTTTCTTCTGCCCTCTCTGCCAAGGAGAATGACCTTTAAATTGGAAATGATAGAAAAGAATTCTCCAAAAGGGAACTGATCCCTAAGGTAAGGAAGGAAATATTAAGAGGGCACCTAGTTGTCTTTGATGAATCCAAGTCCTCTGGCTCAGATGGACTATATGTCCATGGTTCCTGAAATAACTGGTATATCTGTTAGTGAAAGATCATGGAGAATGAGAGAGGTACCACAAAATTGCAGCAGGGCACAGTATTGTTTTAATTTTCAACTGAGGAAGAGAATAGAATATTCAAGCTATAAGTCAATAAGCATTATTTCAATTCCTGGGAAAATTATGAAATGTATTATTTAATGATATGGTTGGGAGGCAGCTGGTTGTACTAGAAAGAGCCTTGGTTCAGGAATCAGAGGACTTGGGTTCAAATTTTATACCTAGAATAGACTATCTGTGTAGCCCTGGGTAAATTTCTTAACCTTGCTGGGGCTCAGTTTCCTCATTTGTAAAATGAGAGGTTGAACTGCATGACCTATATTAGATCTATTCCCGCTCAATTCTTATGATACTTAAACTAATGTAGATCAAACAGAAAGAGAAGTGGTTATGATAAAACCAGGATTACAGAGCCAGGATGTCTTCATTAAGAAGGTTATGTCAAATTATGTTAGACAAGGTTCATTTCCATTTTTTTGGTGGGGGTGGGGCGGTCAGGATTACTGAAAAAACTAGTAGATGAAGAGATAGGGACTAGACCTGTGATTTCTTTGCTATTGGAAACTCCCAAGTGAGGAAATTCCCTTTACAAACATAGATTGTCAACTATTCTGAAACTTACATTCTTAGAAAGTTGGCTAAAGTATTGAAAGGTGTGATGTTTAAAAAGTCTGAAAGACATAATTTCTGGGTAATTAGTCATCTTATTAATAATCCTAGCATTTTAGTAAAAGATGTCATTGGCACTCTTGAATGCCAAAGACCCTCATTGTGGGGGACTCACAGTTTATATGCCCTTGGAAAAGTGGGTGTTCCAGAGCATGACAATCAACTCTAATTAACAATTAATGAGGTTATGATATTATAATAGATTATATATACATATATATATACAATCTCTAATAGATTATAATGAATATTATTATGAGAAGTGGGCTCACTGAAATGAGTGACTGAGACAGTGATATCATATCCCTCTTGGACAAAGAGACTATATACCTAGACCACCCCCAGTTTTGGGCAATGTAATCAAAGAATTTATCCATACCCAAACCTGAGTAGAACATAATGGGCTTCCCTACCTTAGATTAATTTCCTTGTAAGGTTGGGTTAGGTCTGACCAAGATTGACTTACCCAGAGTCACAGAGTTAGTATATGTCAGAGGTAGGACTTCAACCCAGGTGTTCCTGGTTTCAGGGATGACTCTCTATCCATTATGATACATTGCCTTTCAGAACAGGGGAACACTGTGAACAAAACCAATCCAGATTTTAGCTAGAATGTCAATAAAACATCCCCTATTCTGTGCAGATTGGAAAATGTGGACTAGTTGACAATAAAACTATATAAGGAAGGATTCAGAACTGTTCATGACAGACGCACACAGACTATCAAAGAATTTTGACTGGCTAGATTATTGAACTGCATCAAATCAGATGAAATTTAGAATAAATGTAAAGTTTAAATTTGGGTTCACAAAACCAGTTTCAGAAGTACAAGAGATGTAGAGTAGGGAGCAACTGTCCTTTAAAAAAAAATGAAGGTTTTAGAGGAGTGCAAGTTCAGGATGATTGGGATGTGGCAGCCAAAAACCTAAAGAGAAAGGGGGGGAGTAGATTTTATGTTGCACTAAGATGGGCAAGACTATCTGGAATAAACAGATGACCCTCCCACTATACTTAGCCCTCATCAGACATTGTCTGAAGTGTTGTTTTTTGTTCCGGGCAGCTAAGTGGTACAGTGGATAGAGCTCTAGCCTGGAGTTGGGAAGCCCTGAATTAAAATCTGACATCAGACACTTACTAGTTGTGTGACCTTGGGCAAGTCACTTAACCTCCATCTAACTTTCCTCAAAGGTAAAATGCATATCATAATAACACCTACCTTCTAGAGTTATTGTGAAGATCAAATAAAATAATTCTTGCAAAAGCACTTATTATAGTACCTGGCATATTTATTGTTGTTTGGTCATTTCAGTTTTGTCCAGCTCTCTGATCACATTTGAAGTTTCATTGGCATAGATACTGGAGGGGTTTGCCATTTCCTTCTTTAGCTCATGTTTCCAAATAAGGAAACTGAGGCAAACAGGATTAAGAGATTTGCCCAGGGTCACACAGCCAGTTAGTGCCTGAACTTAGGAAGAGGAGTCTTCTTGACTCCAGGCCTGGCACTCTATCCACTGGGTCACTGAGCTCCCTTGATAAATAACAGCTATAATTGATATAGCACATTAAGGATCTCAAGCAATTGTACATGCTTCATCTCATTTGATCCTCACAACGGCCCTATGAGGTGTGTGCTACTACAGAGGAGGCAATGGAGGCAGAGGAAGGTTAAGTGAATTACCTAGAGACTCAACAATAATAAGCGTCTTCCTGACTCCAAGTCAGGAGGGAATAATCAGGATTGAATATTCTCACACCTTCAGGATTTTGGAAAATAAGAAGGAAACTTAGAAATCACCTCTTCTGGAGATGAGATAATGAACAAAGATCTGGAACATTATGCACTGAAATAATCTGCAAGGGACTTAAAGTGACAGATTCAGAGTATTTTCCTAGAAAGTGATCATTCCTGTTTCATGTTGTATAAATTACTGGTTCAATATTTTCAATTTTAATAGTAGATGATATCAATTAGAATGTTTTTCCATCAATGATCTCCTTATTTGAGAAAACCTAACAGTTATCATTATTGTTGTTTTTGTCACCATTACTAATAATGGGGGCCACCATTCACTTGGGGACAGTGGACAATGGTGAACCAAAACACCTAAGGTGGAAATAAGTTTCTCAAGGACTTTTCCTATAAATGTAGGTTTCCTTCACACTTCAGACTTTGGTAGAGGATTTTGTCAAAAATGAAAATTTGTTCTGTTAGTGAAAAATGAATATTTAAAAAGTGAAATACGAAAGGAACTATTCAAATATCTGCTGAAGAGAGCAAAACTAAAATAAGAATATCGTAGGTTTAGACCTGGAAGAGACTTCACCTGATCTAACCTTCTCATTTTACAGATGAAGAAACTGAGACCCAGAGAGTTTAAGCTACTTGTCCAAGGTCATGCTCTTGCCCACACAGGTCACGGCAGAGCTGAAGTTGAATTCAGATCCCCTTCCTTCAGATCTTCCCTCTTGTCATCATCCCAAATAAAACAAGATGCTTGATTATCATTTTCAGCTTTGTAATGGCTATATTATACTATGGTATACTATCTCTATATCCTTATATAGAGATAGTATACTATAGTATATCAGGTAATTATAGAATCTCAGAGGTCAGGTAGTCCAATCCATACCTGAATAAAAATCCCTTCTATGATAGACTTGACAAGTGATCATTCAGTCTTTGAATTGAGACTTCTAGAGAGAGGGAATCCAGTAACTCCCAAACAGATTGTTCCATTTTTAGATAGTTTAAATGTTAATTAAAATTTCCCTTCTATTGAGTCTAATTTTGCCTCTTTGCAGCTTCCACCCACTATATCTGGTTCTGCCATTTGTGACCAAACAAAACAAATCTAATGCCCCTGGTATGACAGCAGTTCAAGTATTTGAAGGCAGCTGTCACGCCCCCTTTTTAAAGCTTCCCTTTTCCAAGATAAAAGACCCTGATTCCTTCAACTGACTCTCTTACTGAAAAATCTTCTGTCCCTTCATTATACTGGTTGTCCTCCTTTGGAGCCCCTTTAGACTAATATCTTCTTAAAATGTGACACCTAGGACTGAGTACACTAATGATATATGGTCTGACAAATGTGGAGTACACCAGAACTACTGTGTCTCTAATCCTGTGTACTCTGTCTTTAGGATGAGTTCAGCCTAAACTCTATTTTTAGATATGGTATACTTTTGACACCTTTTGAGTTTTTAGTCACCCCAAATCCTTATATCTTTTTCAGACAAACTGTTGTCAAGCTACATACCTCTCCCATTTTGAATGTGCAAAGTTTATTCTTTGAATCCATTTAATACTTCACATTTATCCATAATCAATTTTAATGTATTCAATTCAGGTTAAGGGTTTAGTCTGTTAGATACTTTTTATTTATCCTGACACTTTCATTCCACGTATTAGTTAGTTCCAGCTTTGTATCATAGTCTAATTTACAGAGCAAGCATGTATATCCTTATACAAGACAGTCATTAGCCAAGCCATTGCTTGACATGGATCTGGTATATTTTCTCCATTGGTTTCTTTCCATTCCCTCTAATGTTTGGAGAATCACACTTCTACATGATACTTGAAAGTTAATTTATATAATTGCTTAAGGATTTTTGTATTTAGTATATATATATATACATATTTTATAATAAACACATGTGGAATACCTATATATCAATATATCCATGCTCAATTGTAGCCTTGGGATGACAGGGTAGGGGGAAGGGGGGGGGGGGGAAGAACAAAGTAAAAAGTGTACAGCAGAGAACAAAAGAAAACCTACAAGGAAGCAAAGAAAAAGATGGACAGCTTTCAACATGATGCACAGTATTTAGTATATAGGCTTTCTTGAAATGTTATTGCTCTATATTTTGAATCCTCTCCTATGTTCTGTGGTGCACATGGCATTTTTTTCTTTTCTTATTTTATATTTGTTTACAATGTTTCTTTTTCTTTTCTTATCATGTATTTAAGTTTTAGTATTTGTCTAAAATAAAAGAAATTAACAAAAAGAAAAAATAAATAAATACTGTTGTACTTGCTTTGCCAAACCCCTCTGATAATTATTGGATGGGATCTTAGTCACAATGTTTTGGTAAACTCATATTCATCCTCCCTAACTGACTACAAAGAAAACAATTCTGAAAAATCTATTTTATTCAAATACTTTCAGGGATGGGAATTGCCTAGGAATCCTCTATGTTCAGTTTGTCATGGGACTATATGGAGCAAAAGGACAGTTGTGGGAAAAATGGGAAAGAATAAAGGTAGGAATTTGATTATGGGAAAGCATGAAATTGAGTGCAGTCACTGTAGATACCAGTGGTGTCATCTTTTAATCCTTCCTGAAAAGACAAAAATAATGTATTTTCACCATCAAAGTTGTTTAATGTTGTCATGTATATTAATGTATGTTTATGTGTTACTTAAATTCAAAAAGGAATCAAATCAAGCATAAAGAGAATCAAGGAACAAATCTAAAGAAAATGAGGAACCTGGCTTCAAAGAAATGTAATAAATTGTCACTGCTTTCAGGTCTCTTTATGTTTAGGAATGTAGTTGGGAACATCTGGTTTTTAGGGGCAGGAACATGTGATGTGGTTTTGATAGACAAATAGATATGTTTTTAGCCTAGTGACCTGAGAATAAATAAGAAAGACAAGTTACTAGTAAATGTGGAAACATATACACACATACACACACACACACACACACACACCTATTCAGAACAGCCTTTTGAGATTTGTAGCTTCATAAGAATTTGTGAGACCCAAAACTTGGTAGTGATTTTTTTTTTTTAAATTGAAAGGTTGATTTCACTAAAAAAACAACATGGTGGTTTTTCACTGTTTCCTAGTATAAGAATTCCATTAACAATAGCAAAACCTATAAAGTAATTTATCTAGTTAACCTAATTCAGATATATGCAGAAAGACATGTCAATCTATATTTTAAATTTAATTCTGCATTCATGATGATGGCACACAGCCCTTATACTAAGAATTTCATTTATTACCATTGTCTTCCCACTAATCCAGTGAAGTAACATAATTTGAATATCATGATCTATTGTGTGTTACTGCCAAATTACATCTCTTAGTTGGCAACTATTGTACATATCTTCTCTAACATGGAGAAATGCTATTAATTAGATCATTGAATCAGCCCCCTTGTCAGGGAAAAAAAAATCTACATATTAGGGATATAGTAAGTTTTTATATAGCACATAATAAAGGCTATCTTCAAAGTAAAGTTTCTTTAGTAGCAGAGTGTCTTTGCAAAAGAAGTAATAGAGTCTTTTTCTCAGGAGTCCCTTCTCCCCTTCTTCCTGTCCCCAGCTCCCTCCTCCTCCCCCAAAATAGAATGCTACAAGCCTGGCAGCTAGGGCAGGTAGGTGGCACCATAGTGCATAGAGCACTAGGACTGAAGTTTAGGAAGATTCATCTTTCCAAGTTCAAATCACACCTCAGATACTGACTAGCTGCGTGACTCTGGGTGAGTCACATAACCCTCTTTGTTTCAGTTTTGCCAACTGTGAAATGAGCTAGAGAAGGAAATGGCAAACCATTCCAGTATCTTTACTAGAAAACACCAAACTGGGTCACGAAGAGTCAAACGAGGAAAATGACTGAACAATAAGCAGTCTGGCAGTAAGTAATTGGTGCTAGTTAACTTCTTTTAGTTCCATTTAGTTCTATGAGAATATGTATATAGAACCATGATCTGAAACCAGATTTCTGGTTTCTGTTTCTTTTTTTTTTTTTTTTGTCTTTTTTTTAGAGGTGGGGAAGGCAGGGCAATTGGGGTTAAGTGATTTGCCCAAGGTCATACAGCTAGTAAGTGTTAGGTGTCTGAGGTCACATTTGAACTCAGGTCCTCCTGACTCCAAAGCCAGTGCTCTATTCACTGTGCCACCTAGCTGCCCCTCTGGTTCCTATTTCAATTCAGTTTTAAGCACCCAAAATTTGACAGACACTGCAGAAGGCACTGAGGACACCAATATGAAACTCAAAGAGTCCCTGTACTCGAGGAGCTCATATTCTAATCAGAGGATAAAGCATGTCTCACATACAAAGTAGTAGAATATGACTATCATTCTTACTCTAAGTATACATTAAAAAACCAATAGCTAGGGTGGAAGCTATGGGTAGGTGAGCACAGAAACGGTCTCAGAGCATATTTGAATATGTAAAGGCAAAATTTTAGAAATGATTGAATTTTCAATGTAATCACTTACATTACAATTGTAACTATACTGGTTTTAGAGAAAAGAGAAAGGCAAGTCCTTGAATCTTATAGATGTTAAAATGTAGCCATCAGGGTTTAAAAGGACATCTGCTAAATTCCAAGTCAATTTAAAAAGTAACATGGTCTACATGATTTTAAAAGATTTTTTATACTACAAAGATGATTTTTTTCTATTATGACCCTCTCTATCCTCAGAAGGAAAGGAAAGAGCAATGGATTTGTAGTCAGAAGACTTGGATTCAAATTCTCATCTTGTCATTTACTTCCTTTGACTTTGTGGAAATTACTCAGTCCTTTAGAAACCTAAATTTCTCATTTATAACACAGGTTAGGTGGGCATAAGGTTGGACTAGACAATGTCCAACTTTAATCCTTTCCAAGTTCTATCCCAATCTAAATCATGGTTCTTTTAAAGCATCTAGGTGGCACAATGGATAGAATATTGCTTCTGGGGTCAGGAAGATCTGAGTTTAAATCCTGCCTCAGAAACTAACAAGTCTCTTAAATCCTGTGCAAGTTACTTAAATCCTGTCTCATTTTTTTTCACTTGTAAGATGGGGAAAATAGCACCTATATCTCAGGGTTGTCATGAGAATCACATGAGATAATATTTGTAGTGCCATTAGGCACTTTATAAATGCTTATTCCCTTCCCTTCACCTTTCTGGGAGAAATCATTGTTTTTCAAAATTCCTAAATTAAAAATAAAGGCTCAATCTCACAGCTGCTCATTTAACTCCTGTTCACCATCCTTCCAATTAAAACAATTGTTTCAGCTTTTTAAAGAATTTAACTTTATAAAAATTATTTGCAGAAACATGTTTCTAAGCAGTAATATGGCCAATAAATCTTGCAAAACCCATCACTATCAGTCACAGAGTATTCAGAGTAGAGAGACAATTAAACATGTTCAAATTAAAAAGATTATGAGCACGAGGAACATCAAAAACATTTTTTGGCATAGGTCTTTGCCTTCAGGAAGATCAAATATTATTATCTGAATTTTACAGCTACAGTGTATGAGTGTATGAGAGTCAGGGAACTTGTATTATTATATCAGTGTCATGTAGTTGTTAACTTGTTGTGATGGGACCAGGACCATTAGAGAAAGTGCTCAGCCTAGAATCAGGAAGACCAGAGTTAAAATCCAGCCTCAGACATATAATAATAGTAGGATAACACTGGATGAATCACTAAACTTCTATCTCACTTTCCTTAACTATAAAATGGGAATAATAATAGCACCTACCTCCAAGGATTGTTGTCAGGATTAAATAAGATGATATTTATAAAGTTTGCAGTGCAGTGACTACATATAAGGCACTTAATAAACAATTATTTCCTTCCTTCCAAATTTTGTGAATTTTGGTGCAACTGTCTTTTCTATTTTTCTTGGTGAATGAAAATTGGTAGAAGAGAAGAAAGAGAACTACATTACATGTGTGAATGATTTAAAAATCTTTATCAATCTCAATATTAGGATTTTTATACCCTAGGACAGCAAGGAAATGTGTGAAACATTTTTAATTTTCCCATCTCGTATTTTCACCATGCTTGAGATTTTAGTCTTTTTCATCAAAGATTAAAAGAATCTGGTCCCATATTCCTGGAAATTTTCATTTCCTCAATATTATTGTAATGCTGTGCACAAAGTAGACACATGATGATATTGATCATTTACACTGTAAATGTCAATTACTCAGATATTCATGGTATCTGTTCCAACTGTTTAAAAGAGAAGTTTCAAAAACTAAAGAGGAAATTTACAAAATTCTTAGAATTTTATTTAGATTTCTGGAATTTTTGAAATAAAATAATATAGCTGGTGTCATTGAAAGAAATTTTTGCTCATTGTTCAATTTTTATGACTCAATCATAGTTAGATAGTCTATATCAGTGGTTCTCGATCTGTGGGTTATATTCAATTTGTAACAATGAAAATATATCCTGCATATCAGATATTTACATTAGAATTCATAACAGTAGCAAAATTACAGTTATGAAGGAGCAATGAAAATAATTTTATGGTTGGGGGTCACCACAACATGAGGAACTATATTAAAAGGTCGTGGCATTAGGAAGGTTGAGAACCACTGGTCTATATGTTGCCCGAGTTTCTTTAAAAATATGAGATTTTATCATAAAGGGAGGCTTATAACTGTGTACACATAAGCATTGTACTAGTCCCCCAGTGAGAAAAAAATCAAATGGTTAATAATTTACTTTGACCTCATATATTTCTTTTTATTTAATCATTGGGCAGAATAGAAACCAAGTAGACTGAGAAGTTTGAGAAAGATAGGATCCACGACAGACATCTTGATGCATGTAGTAGATATGGCTCAATTTATAAAGACAATTGGACTTGGAAGTCCACAATTGGGATTCAGGAAGGCCTGAGTTTCAATCCTGCATCAGACAATTACCTACTATGGGACCCTTAGCAAGTTGCATTCTCTTTTCACTTCAGTTTCCTCATCTGTAAAATGTATGTAATAATAATGCCTACTTTACAGAGTTGTTGTGAGATTCAGACAAGATAACATGTGAAGTACTTTGCTTTGCAAATCACAAATGATTGCTATTAAGATACGGAGTAGTAGGACATGGGTTCAAAACTTGTCTCTATTTTATCTTGGGCAGGTCACTTAATCTCTTTGGACATCAATTTCCCCATCTGTAAAATGATGGAATTGGGCATGCTCTCTTTTCAGCTCTAAATTTCTTATGATACACAACATTAATTTAAAAAAATCTCAATTATCCATGTATGTGAACATGATTATACTCCTAACCTCACATGTATATTCAAGGTCTTTACCTCTGTGCCTATGTGATTGTGTTTCCTCTGTAGTTTCTTTGTCTCACATTTTAAGTTTCAAATAAATAATTTACTCCAAATCAGTTCTACAGAAGTAGTAAAAATTTCCACTATGTGAAGAATACTCTGATATAGGGTGATAAACTTTAAGATTCTATCAGTAACCTCAGGAAGCTTATAATGTAGAAGGTTATGTTAGACTAGAGAGACTATGCAGTCCCTTATAGTACTTGGAAGGAGAGATATAATAGTGGGTGGACATCAGTCAACTTCAGTCAATTACCAGCACAAAATCTGTCATGCAAGAAATGTATGATTAAAAAAAAATGAAGTGAACTAATTGTGTAATGAGAGTAAGGGAGATTATAGATAGGCGTACTGAGGCATTAATTGTTATCAGTGAAATGCTAGAATATGTAAGGGAAGGATTCAAATATTTGGGCTATATCTTCTATTGAAGGCTGCAACAAGGGGCAGGACAAATAAATATGAGAAGATCTGGATAAGTTGAGATCTGTATGAATAGTTGGAGTATTAATGATATCATGGATCTAAGTATATGATAGCTAGTAAAAATAATAATAATTACTGGCATTCATTTAACATTTTTAAGCTTTAATAAAATGCTTTGCAAATATCTCATTTGATCATTCTGGGAAGAAGGTGCTATTATATCTAATTTACAGATGGGTAAACTGAGGCAGATAGCAGTTAAGTGACTTAGTCTCTTCTGAAATGAACATAAATTTTTTTACATGTCCTATATTTGGTATTCTTCCTCATGTTTTCTCTGACCTAAAATATCCTGTTTCCTCCTACTGAACTCATACTTTTCCTGTCTTACTCACCTACTGCTACTAGTACAAACTCTCACTCCTGTTTAACTTAAATATCTCTTTGACTATCAGTTTCATTTCCCTGCTATGTACACCTTCTTTCCCTTCTGTCCTTTCCCTACTGCTGTTCTATGGAACATTATTCCTTAAGGTTTTTTTTTTACTCTGAAATATCTTGAATCTTCTACTATTTCTCCTTTAGTATTTCTTCCTCTCCACCATGATAATTTTGGATATTTCCAAATCATTCAAATGTAGCCTTCTACTCTTTTTTCCCCCATCAACTCTCTTTTAGCAAGGAACATTTGTCATGCCTTCAAGTATTAAGTATTACCTCAATTCATAGGACTGTATAGCTTCACCTTTAAACCTCTCCTTTCAATCCAAGTCTGATATTACATCTCTAAATAACTAATAGGGATCTCCATGTGGATGCCTTAATCTCTTTAACTTATTCATAGCCAAAATCATTACCTTTCTCCCAAACACAGTTACTCCTGTTCTTAACTTCTCCCTGTTTTTGTCATTGAAGTCAATTCCAATTTATCAATGGAAAAAGCATTTTCCAAGTTTAATCAGACCTGGCAACTTAGGTAAATCCTCTTGTTTCATTTTCTTACATATAATACTACATTTGGCTGCTTTTTATTCAAAATAGCTCTTATATCTGACTCTTTCTATCCCTACCAATGCTCTTCCAGTTTACACACTATTTATTCACGCCCCAATTGATAAAGTATCTCACAGTATTCTTCTGCAAAACACTGGAAGCATTGTCAGATGATAATACAGTTAAATGCATTTTGGAACCAGTTGAATGGATGAACTCAAAGAATGGTCATTATGGTTCCATATAATCTTAGAAAGAAACTGCCAGGAGAATGCCCCAAGGACCTCTAATTTGCCCTGTGCTGTTTTACATTTTAATCAATGACTTAAAGGCACAAACAACACACTGGGAGGGATAGCTAACACACTGTATAATAGAATCAGAATACAAAAATGTTTCAACAGGTTGGACCATTGAGATGAATATGATTGGATAAATTTTAATATGGTTAAATTCAAGTCCTAAAACTTGAGGTAAAAATATCAACCTCACAAGTACAAATTAAGAATGCATGGATAGATTTCACCTAGCCTGAAAAAGATCTGGGAGTTTTAGTGGATTGTAGATTTAATATAAGCCAATAGTGTGTTTTGACAACCAATAATCAAGATAATCTTTGGTTATTGATCATTAAAATGAACAATTATAATAATTATTATTCTTTGCCTGTAAGAAGAAATCTATCATTTCTAAAAATAAAGAGATGATAGACCTTCAGTATTCTGCTTTGATCAGACCATATCTTCAATGTTGTTTTTAGTTCTGGACATCACCATTTAGCAAGAATATTGATAAGTTGGAAAGAATTCAGAGGAAGATATCCAGTACAGTAAAGGGTATCAATTCAAAGCCACCTGAATATCGGTTGAAGGAAATGGGGCTATTTAACCTTGCAAAGACACAGGGTTAGGGGAATAGGGCAGAAAATGACAGTTATATTGAAGTGTTTGGATGTCAGGTATGTGGAAGGGAAATTAGGCTATTTTTATTGGTGCCAGAAGTCAGAATCTGTAGCAATGGGTAGAGGTTGATAAGAGTTACAGTGTAGCTTGACATAAGGAAATCTTAACCACTTTTGCTATCCAAAGAAAAGGTGAGTTGCTTATGAAGGTTCTTCTTCATTCAGGGTCTTAAAGAAGATACTGGCACACTATATATATATATATATATGTATGTATGTATGTACGTATATGTATATATTTGTGTATATATGTATACACACATATATGTGTATGTGTGTGTATATATATATGTATACACACACATATATATACACTCACACACACATACATATATATATGTATATGTTGTATGGGGCTTAAGTACCTGGAAAAATAATCATTTCTACAATCTAAGAGACAAATGGTCATCCAGGCCTCCTTTGAAGAGCACCAACAAGAAGGCACTTGGTGGCTCCAGAAGTAGCCCCTAGCATTTTCAAATAACTCTAATAGTTAGAAGTTTGCACTTCTACCAATCCTAAATTTACCCCTCTGCATCTTCTACTCATTGCTCCTATTTCTAACTTCTGAGATGAAACACAAGTCTTAATTCTCCCATATCATAGCCCTTCAAACAGTAGATGCTTCCTTAATAATATTTTAAAAGGATAAGAGCTAAAATTTTTGGCATCTTGTGGATGCCATAATACCTGTTTCAGAGCCAAGTGATTTATTACACTTGTGTATGGATCTATGGATCGGGAGAGTGAAGTCCATGAACATGGAATCTGTGGATTTCAGCAATTAAGTTATTGTGCAGATCTTGCACCATTCCCCATAATATTAAGAAGCTAAAATTAAATTTCCAGCCTACCCTGATGGTGTCAATACTATGCAGACCAACAAATTGCTCTTTTGTTGAGTCTGCAGCTAGATAGAATAAAACAATATCATTAGCTAAAGTGTAAAGTTTAAACTTCCCCCATCCATCTTAATGGGAAATTAATTTTAAAGCCTACTTGTAACCATTTAGATGTTTGCACTTTTAGGTCAGTTGTCCAATACGCCAATACCCAGCTTGAGTAACAGAAACTTAATTGTAAGCATTCTCTGGTGTTAATCTGCATTATAAAACATTAGGTTCACATCATCAAGCACGGTGCTTTCTGATTGGTTAGGAAAACAGTCACTGAAGAAGTCTTAATAGACATCACAATACCAAGAAATGAAGATAATAAACATAAATAATTTCTCTGTTGATCCTTTATATCTTCTTTTTCCCCTTCTGGCAATCACTTAGTAGAAGGAGGGCCAAAAGTGAAGATGGACTTCATTAAAGCAGGTCAGAAAGAAAGAAATGAATTGGCTTAGTACTGCCATGGTAAACCATGAAAATATCAGCATTGAAAGCAGATATCATTTGCATCCAGTATAATGAGAAATAAGAAAACTTTGGGCGATTCATAATGTAAGAAAAATTTTTAAACATATACTGCCAGAAATTAATTTGAAACATAAATTATAATTTTAAAACAGATACACACATATATCTATATGTGTGTATATATTCTCTTGTAGAACAAGTGACAGACAGTTATTAATAACATGGAAGGTGTGACTGCAAGGACTTCCTACACTCTTTCACATTGCAAACATAGACTTTTCTGTGATTGCCAACTGTTTTCCTACAACAATGAACTTTCTAGACTTTTTTTGTTGGTCCTGATTGAAGTCGATGTTTTTACCAATGCTGCCTAGTAATACATACCTGTACCTTGTCATTAAAAATAAAGAAACAAAATCCCTAATAACTCACTTTACTCGTAAAATTGCTGAAATAATACTACCTTGCATAAAGTTTGCATGTGAGCAGTTCAAGAATCTCTGATTTCTTTGGTAGGGAATATTCTCTACTAATACCTGTTACAAGCCTTCCACTTGATGATTTTCAGGAGTAGCTGTGGTCATCTCCCCGTGGGCAACTTAGTGATGAACCCCTGAACTTTGTAAGTCCGGTTGTCAAATTATTCTAGCTGATCCCTACTCAGAGTCACTCCAGCTTGGTAGGATTGAGAAGAATATGTACTCTGCAGGCATACTTTTCAAGAGTCACCTCTTCTTCAAAGTCACCTTCAAGACTCCAAAGTCACCTCTATGCTACTCTGAAACATCAGAATAGAACTCTTATAGAACAGTAAGGTTACTATAAAACCCTGATGATCTGTGATTTTGTTGATGTGGATATGCCCTGTAAAATGATAGAGCTCAAATCATCCATGCTTTGCATTTGTGCAGTGTTGTTCTATGTGTTCCTCTCAAAGTATTCTACAGGAGATTTGCCCACCATGCTGAATGAAGAAAGCTTGGGGAAGCCTAACATTTCCGAATCATCCTATCAGAGAAAGAATAGCAGTAACATTGAGAATCCACTTACTGTTATATTGTGTTTTCCATGTTTTCTTGTACTGAATTACTAGAACTTTACTAAACCTACATTAAGACAGGGTCTATTCAGTGTTCTAGGGATTTTTCTATAAGTCTCCTGACATAGCATGGGTAGTAATGTAGCACACAGGCTTTGTATTAGCTATTGTTCATTCTTGCTACTTGGTTGGCTCACCAGCTTTTCCAGGTACACATTCTATTGATAATATGCTTTATGTTTAATTTTCTTTGTTAGTTTATATGGAAATGTGCCACAACCAAGTTATTTCTACCACTGTCCTTTGGATAACCTACAGCTTTACTTTTTCTGAGATTTTGGCATTCTGTGCTTCAAAGTCATCTACTCCTCTGGGAGAATATTGCTATTAAAAATAATATGTGTTTCAGGGAGATGCTTGGATTAATTAAAACCACTGTGAAGTTTTCTCAAGGCATTCCAACTTCTTTTCTTCTTTCTATTTAGTTTTAGGTCCAGATGACTATCAATAATGTCTGTCTACCACATATACAAATTATAGTCTGGATGCTAGCTATTTTTCATCCATTTTTTCCTTCTTTATATATTTAAGCCAAATTCTTTCAAATGACTGTGAACTTCAATTAGGAGATGCCATAGTTTTGTACTAACCAATCAGCAAAAAGTCATTAGCAAACAGGAATACATACAGGACCTTACTATCTTTATCCTTCTTTAATTTTTTTTTTTTTTTGCAATGCATATTCTCAATGAAATAGCAAAGCCTTTGGTAAGCCTCCATTTCCTTTTTGTGCCTCAATAACCAGCAGTGGGTAATTGAACAAATATATCTCTTGTTGTTTCACCTTTCAGGGATTCTTACATTGCTTTAAATTGTAGGAGAACACTGACAGCAGTATTTTCCCTATACAATCAATTCTTCTGCTTTGAAATCTACTTAAGAGACTATATGTACAGTGAAATTTTATGTTCTTTGCAGCTTTCATTTAATTGTATAACTGTAAAGATGTGGTTTGCAAAAGAAGATGATTTGCAAAAGTCTCCATGTTCCTTTTTCGTACTTTCATGAAGGAAGCCCTTAACACCTTTGCAGATTATTCTCATAAGTTTTAGTAGACATAGAAAAATAGGTATAGTTACCGACATTTTTTCAATCACTTTTTTGGTATTAATAATATATATTTCCCCGCTGAAGCTTTTCTTCTCTTCTTTTAGCCAAATATCATGAGATATTTGATCTTTGAATGCCCTTAAAATTGGGTTGCCTCAGCACTGATTTATGCTATGTATACTTGCTCAAGTCTAGTTGTTTCTCTTCTTTATTTTCTTTTGTACAATTTCTACTTAATGTAGCAAATTGATGTCTAAGATTTTAGATATCAAATAGGAGTGACTCCACTTTATTGGTATTGAGAATAGTTGGTTACAGTAATCTTGAGAGGTCCTTTTTACATAGTTTTGTCTGTTTTCATCCTTCCAGTTTCAACCTTAAATGTTCTTGGGATGAAATGGATTGATAATAGGTATTTTGCCAAGCTTTCTGTAAGTTTTCTTCCTTTTCTCCCCACTGCTTCTTGCTGTCATATGAATTGATTCTAATCGTTCATAGCCTTTTACCATCTTCCTGCATGATATTTTATAAGCAGGTTTACAT
This sequence comes from Pseudochirops corinnae, assembly GCA_028646515.1. NCBI lineage: Eukaryota > Metazoa > Chordata > Mammalia > Diprotodontia > Pseudocheiridae > Pseudochirops > Pseudochirops corinnae. The sequence goes on from CM053588.1 coordinate 249,217,508, forward strand.
TATTGGCTATATTATTTCCCTAAGTGTCGAGGGCATCAGAATTTATGGCATAAGACTAATAACTGTCTTAGATTCATTGTTTCCTTCCTGTAATGAGTTATTTGCTTTGGTTAAACTTCCTTAAGATATGGTTAGAGTCTATGTTAATATTTGTTCTTTTGTTTATTTCTTTTTTTTTTTTTGCTTTCAAGAGCTTGTTTAAACAGGTTAGGTTGGATCTAATATCTTATTTTTTAATCCCTTCTTTCTAATTTAGTATTGATTTTATTATTTCCTCTAACAAGTCTAGCAAATGATTTGAAAATAACTTCTATATCACATTACCAGCTTTATCTACCTAGTATGATATAATACTTTTAACTTTTTGGTAGTGTTATCTGTTTTAAAGCATCTGTTTGGGTCTCCTCAACCCTAACTCTGTTTCCCAAGGGGCTCAGGACCTGGCTGAGCCAGGTTCATATGTGGGGTTTTTGGCATCTCCGAGAGTTCTCACAGTCAGAGTCAGTGTTCACCTTAATTTCTTGTACAACTACTTCACAATCATTGGAGAAGTGATTGGTAACTCCACTTCCCAGGTATAAGTGTAGGTGATTAAAAGCTCAAAATGGCAGGCTTTTTATTGTCTGTAAATATTTTGCCTGGAGAGTCTAAAAAGTAAGTTCCTATTGGGAGGATTTTAATTTAGACATCATTTTCATTCCCACCTAAGAAATACTCATTTCCTCCTGAATGTTTGTTATTTTCTGGGCCCAAGTACAAATTCAGGTTGTCTAAATGTATTCCTTACCAGTAATTACAGAAACCATTTCAATTAATTCAATCAATAAATCTATGTTAACTATACTACTATATTATACTAACTAATCCAAACATTAGTAATATATATTAAGCATTAAAGACAGGATGTAACCCCAGTCCCTAACTTCAAATCCAGACATTTTACCACTAAACCATCCCAATACCAAAGGACGAGCATTATCAAGCAGTGCTGAGGGATGGGGGAGGGATGATGAGGGAGTATATAATCTGTGTGTGTGTGTGTGTGTGTGTGTGTGTGAGTATGTGTGTGTGTGAGAGAGAGAGACAGAGACAGAGACAGAGACAAAGACAGAGACAGAGAGATGGAGAGAGACAGAGCCAGAGCCAGAAAGAGAGAGAGATAGAGAGAGAAATAGAGACAGAGAGACCAACAGATGGACCTGAAGCAAAGCATTTTTTTCAGTCTACATTGAACATACTTTCTGTGGTCCCTGCTCTTAAGGAGTTCACAACCTACCTAGGAAGATGTAACATCATTATAAGGTAGTAAATGGAGAAGTCTGACAAGCATTACAAATACTAATGTTAGTACTATAGAATTTCAATGTAAGAAGATCACTTCTGGTTGAGGTAGATAGGTGGTTAGAGAAAGTAGTTGCTCAGTTGGGATTTGAGCTGCCCCTGGATATGGAGAGGTTAAAAGAAAGCAATCCTGGTAGAGGAAATTACATAAATAAAGACCCAGAAGCAGAAATATAGAAGGCTTGTTCAGAAGATTGTAAGATAAGCATGGTAGACTATAGTGGAGTGTTCATGTACAAAGGAGAGCTGGGGGACATATGGGAAGATGGACTATCACCAAATCTTGTTAGATTTGGGATATTAAATCAATGAGGAGTTTTCATTTTGTCCTCTAGGTAACACTCATGATGTTTTTTTTAAAGCAAAGATTGATCAGATAAGGATTTTTTCTTTTTTATTAAATTATTCAATTTTAGTTTTCAACATTCACTTCTATAAGTTTTGAATTTTCTCTCTCTCTCTACCATCTCCCTCCCCAAGACAGCTTGAAATCTGACATGGGCTCTCCATATACATTCCTATTAAACATATTTTCACATCATTCATTTTGCATAGAAGAATTATAACTAATGGGAAAAAAAATATAATAAAGAAAACAAAACAAAACAAAAAATAAAATAGTCTGCCTCATTCTTCATTCCAACTCCATAGTTCTTTCTCTAGATTTGACTGGCATTTTCCATCAGGTGCCCTTTGAAATTGTTTTAGGTCCTTGCATTGCAAAGAAGGGCTAAGTCTGTCAAAATCAATCTTTACACACTGTGGCTGTTACTGTGTACAATGTTCCCCTCGTTCTTCTCCCCTCACTCAGCATTAGTTCATTTAAGTCTTTACAGGTTCCTCTGAAATCCACCTATTCATCATTTCTTATAGCAAAATAGTATTCCATTATATTCATGTATCACAACTTGTTTAGCCATTTCCCAGTTGATGGGCATCCCCTCAATTTCCAGTTCTTAGCCACCACAAAAAGAGCTGCCATAAATATTTGTGTATGTGTGGATCCTTTTCCCATTTTTATTATCTCTTTGGGATACAGCCCCAGAAGTGGTACTGCTGGGTCAAAGAGCATGCACATTTTTATAGCCTTTTGATCACAGTTCCAAATTGCTCTCCAGAATGGTTGGATCAGCTCGCAGCTCCACCAACAATGAATTAGTGTTCCAACTTTCCCACATCTTCTCCAACATTTATCATTTTCCTGTTTTGTTATATTAGCCTATCTGATAGGTATGATGTGGTACCTCATAGATAAGGGTTTAAAAACAAATTTTCTGGTAGTTGTGTGGACCTGAATATGGAGCAGGGAGAGAACAAAAAAAAAAGAGAACTGGGATTCAGGAAGAAAGTATTAAGAGTCTGAATTAGGGTAGTTAACAAACAGAATTAGAGTGGAAGAGACAAGGGCATGTTGTTGTACTATGTACTACAGAATATTTAAGAAAAGCATTTCATATAGAGATTTCATTCTTCAATGAGTTAAGCAGTTCCTCCTCTTAAAAATAAACAAATGAAACACAGAGCAAAAAAAAAAATTAAAATATTTCAAAACAAGCCATAGAGCCATCTACACCACCCCTTCCCTGTATTTAAAGGATGTGACATTTTTGCATCTCAATGCTGTTTCATGGGAGATCTTTGAAATCCAGTTCATTATAAGTATTCACTAGGAAATGTATGTAAAAGTGTAATAAAATATTCTCCAAAAACCAGATGATTGTATCGGATCAAGGTATTTCTTCTTTGGTCCAAATATTTTTGCCATAGCTGTCTCTGTGGACATTGGATTGCAATCTGCTGGATGTTTTTAACAGGGCTAATTAAGTTTATGCCTCAACCCTCCTTATTAAATATTTCACATTGAATTATCTCTAAACATGCAATAGGACACTATTATTGAAAAGTCTTTGTTTCTAATCACAATGCTAGGGTGATAATTAAAGACATTACAAACTGCCCTCCTGAGGGTTTGGATTAAGAACATCCACACTATCTCCTAAATACTGTGAGATTGCACACTTTGGGGAAATTTAGCTCTAAGAATCTCTCCTCCTCACAGGTTTTTAGGTATGCTATTTTTGGAAAAGTCAGGGATCAAGATGCTTGCTGTACATTGAAAGGTATAAAAAATTTCAAACATTAAGATATTTTTGTGGTTAATGCTGCCCAGCAGATACTGATATATATTGCTGATACATCTTCCTTTTAACTACTAAGACTGCTAGAGTCACTAAAATGGAAATGAACCATTAGATGATTGGATGGTTCCTTATATATATTTGTTTTGAAGTCAGTGCAGTAAGTAAGCTCTAGCAAAATACTGTCTTTGGAGAATAGTTGTTGACAAATTAGTGTGCTGGATTACATGGAAATATTGCAAAGGCATTTCCAAAAAGATTAAGGGTGAGCAAGTGAAATATATCTTAATTGGAATCTGTTATTATGTTTTTCATGCATATTTTAAAGCCTGCTGTTCTTCCTGTTTTTAAGGAGAGGAATTTTGTTTTGATACCTAAGCATTTCAGGCCAGGCATTTTCTCACCTTCACTGTGAAGCTAATTTAAAAATACATTAGCAGTGCATGTGAATTTAGTCAGGGAATCAAGATGTGAAATTTTGAACGTATTTCTCCAAAGGTAGATGCTTCAAATTATGGCTGTGAAAGTAATTTATTCCAGCCAAACACACTTCCACATATTGTTAACAGTAGTGTGCACTTCAACTCATTTAACAGCTTTTTAATTCACTAGTCATTCCGTTTTAATAGAGCCGTTTCTTCATCATTCTGCATTTAGTGATAAATGGTGCTAGAACTTATGATAAATTAAGCTGCAAAGAACCATGTTAAAGCTCTCTTAAGGGTTTAACATAAAAGGAATCGGCACCTATTTTGTTCAGCACAGCCACCAGAAAGTTCACATGGTGAAGAGAGCTTCTTGCTAGGTATAAACTACGACATACATTTGAAAGTTAAGTTTTAATTATACTTTTCCTCGGCGCTTACTATTGGCAGGGGCCATCCAGCTGTGGAACTAGCAATCCAGATTCTTTAAACTAGGGGTCCTTTCTTGTTTTAATATTGGTTTCACAAGTAGAAGAGCATTCATGTTTAAACTTTGATATTCAATCCTTCCATAACAAGCCACTAGGTTAGATACAGGGGGCCTCTTTTTAAAAGTTTGATGCAAACGACCATGAAGCTTCAAGAGGCCATGGAAAAGATAAATTGGGCAGGGCCAAGTGGTGAGAATGAGGAGTTGTGTAGTTGGACAGCCCGGCCAATTATTTGTTACTGCTCTGATTATCCTTTTTGCTACCTTGCTATGGAACCAGCTTGTCTGTCTGGTTTCGAACCATTGAGAGCTCAAAGAAGAGATGAAGAATTAGCCAGGCCCATTTTAATGTTCCCTCAAAAGTTTTACAAGGTAAAAATAATGGAATTGTTACTATCTAAGAAGCGAAAAAATGTTCTATTTTAGTGAGTTACTCCACCTCTTTTAGCCATATTAAGATATACAAACCAGCTTTTTTCTTTTGCTTTTGATCTATAATTCCAGACATGTTATTCATCCACCTACATGTACCGATGCATGCTTCAATCCATTTAATAAATATATATTAGACTAAATGAAGTAGGAGACACAAAGTTTAGATAAGATACAGCTCCTGCCCTAATCAAGATGCTAGTTTTATTGAAGGAGGAAGAGACATAAATTCATATACCACATGATAAATGCAGTATACACACACACACACACACACACACACACACAAAACCAAAGAAAAAGAAAACAACCATAAGGTACATATGGAAAGCCTTTATGGAGGCTTTATTGATCTGAACTTTAAAGGGCTGATGCAAATCAGCCAATCAATTAACATTTAATAAGTTCCTACTATGTGCCAGGCACTATTCTGAACATTGGAGATAAAAAAGAGACTACCCCTGTCCTTAAGGAGATTAATTACAGTCTAATAGAGAGTCAGTAATACTAGTTTTGCGTTTGTCTTTGTATCTCAGCTGCCTAGAACATCTTTTGGAACAGTGTGTGTGTGTGTGTGTGTGTGTGTGTGTGTGTGTGTGTGTGTGTATGTGTGTGTGTGTGTGTGTGTGTATGTGTGTGTGTGTGTGCATGGGCACTCCTGCTGATTTTCTGTGCTTTTGTTGGGATAGAAAGCATTTGGGGAAGAACTTTCTCAATGCAGGTTGGCACTTTCTTTTGCAATTTGTAGTCTTAGAAGCCTGATTTCCTGGAGCATTAAAAGGGGTAACAACTAACCCAGGGTCATGTGGTGGAACCAGTTTTCCTGACACCAAGACCAGCTCTGTCCATGTTGCCATAAGACTTTTCAATAATAAAAATGATCTCATTTGATCCTTACAACAACCCTGGGTGTTATTATTCCCATTTTGTCTTTGAGGAAACTGAGACAAACAGAAGGTAAGTCACCCAGACACACACAGTTAGTAAAACTCTGAAGCTGGATGTGAACTCAAATCTTCTAGACCAGCATTTTATCTACTGTGCCATGAAGGGGACTTAGATTACAGATGCTGTTAAGGTAGAAAAATATATCCTAATTCTTTCATTACTTCTCCAAAATTTAAAAAAAAGTTTCCTGTGATTATTTTATTAACTTTTCACAAGAATAATAAAGATTTAGTAATAGAAATTATCACACTGTATAAAGGAAACAATTTCAACTTAGAAATGATAGACTTGAGTTTGTACTCATAGAAAGGCAACTCATATCACTGACGTCATAGATCTTTTCAAGTATCCAAACAAGAAGCACATCTTAGAAATATCATCAGTCTCCTCTTGCTTTTTATAATCCTTTACATCCTCAAATGCAGAACTGAGCACTGGAAAAATATTTGTTGAGTGAACGAATGAATGATTACTAAATAGTAAACAATCATTCCCATTACTATAGCATTTTAATATTTACAAAGTTCTTTCTTTGTACAAATTCTGTGACATGGATAGTAGGGCAAACATCATACCCATTTTATAGATATGGAAAGTGGTACTCGGTGAAATCAAGTAGCTGTTACGTGGAAACAAATCTAATAATTGTTAGAGGCATCATTTAAATCAAGGTCTCTTGATTCCAAGTCTACTGCTCTTATTACTATACCACATTCCAATGTATTACTTATTATTATTATTATCATCATTACATGATTATACTTAGAGAATTTTGTAGAAGTTTATTTTGTTTTGATGTAAACTTGTCCACGGAAGAGGTATAGATCCTTTCCTAATGGCTTAGATGATTATACTTAGAGAATTTTGTAGAAGTTTATTTTGTTTTGATGTAAACTTGTCCACAGAAGAGGTATAGATCCTTTCCTAATGGCTTAGATGACTAAGCTTTTATGCGTTGTATACAATGGCTACCTTGTTATTTTATTTCACTCCATGAAAATTCTGTGCTCTGAAGGTTTCTACCTAAAGAGGAGGAATTAAACAAAACTAAAAGTTCAAACTTGAAAATTCTTTTTAAAATACCTCTTTGTAGGTTGAGTAAGAAAACTTCCTTATCCTTTTCACTAGAAAACTATAACCAAACAAAACTGGAAAGACTATTTATAAGATAGCATTTTGCCAAGTGGAATCACTGCTAGTCATTTAGGCTGAAATGCAACTCTGTGAGAGGGAGGGAGGCAGGAGACAGAGAATTTCCAAGAGTTGATTTCTTTAGAATATAATGACTGAGAACATTTGGTCAATCTTAGAGAGCATTCAAGAAAATGGGTATTTTTTAGGTAAGTTTAACATAAAGAAAACAGATTTTTTTGTGGTGGTGGTGGTGGGAACATCAGTAAGTATTAAATAAAGCTAAAAAGAAAAAAAAAAAGAAAGTTAACAGTTTCCTGCTCATTAAGCTGGATGTGACATTCCCCAGTGTCTCCTTGTCCATTTTCTTTGTGTGTATTCTGCTTGTCATATTTTTCTTGGCTGTTTATCCCACAAAGGGCAGTTGTAAAAAGAATTTGAAACACTTTTAGAGAGAGGCTATTCTCTAGCTTAGGTTCATGCCCCTTCGTTCTCGTATTTAACAGAAGCTCAAGATAGCCTGCAGCATCTGTCCGTTTGGCTCCCTTCAGGATTGTGTCTGTTTCTTTGTCATATTCTTCCTTCCTCAAACCAGAGAATTTCTTTAAGGAGTTGTCCTGTCCAGTAGCACTATGGGAGACCAGAATCTTATCATTTCTAAAGCATTCTTTCCCAAATAGAGGAACTGTTGTTGGACTCAATATTCCTATTGCATGCCTTGAACCAATCTATTTGATTGTATATTGGAACCAGGGGATGACCAGATCTGGACAAACAAAATAACTAAAATATAGAATCAATTAGGTTATTTTGTCTAACTTTTAGGTAGTTTCTTCAAATGAAAAATCAGAATAAGAACATCACTTTTTCTTTCATAGTTAGGAGAGAAAGTACTTTTTGACCCTTCTAACATTGTGTTATTCTTAAGATCATGGTTATTTATGTTGATTGTATGATGACTAGTCTTTAACACAGCAAGCAAAAAGTAGTTTTATCACAAAACCATTAAGTTTGGCTGACTTTATCATACAACACACAGACATACACACAAATACACACACACAAACACATTCAGTCAGCCAATCATTTGTCTGCTTCTACACAATGTGCTAGATTTTAATAACCCTGTATAGACATATTGTATGATGCAGCACTTAGAAAAAGAAAGAGGGATTCAGAAATGAGAAATATTTTTCCACTTTTTTTTCTCTAGTGAAATTTTTGCTGAGACATTTGTAAATTTTTTAAAAAAAATCCTGTATGGAGTAGATCATAAACTTAAAATAATCTTTTATACAAAATTATACATTGAAATTTTGTTACTTATTCAAAGTAATTGAGTTTGTACCTGATTTTTCTATGAAAACAGTAAAAAAAATCCAGTCACTCAGTCATTTCTAAATATCCAGATATAATTGTATTGTAGAGAAAACATCAAGAAGACTAATTTCTTACCATTTATTTGGATATTTTGGTGTCATGTAAATAGACTTGAAGTGGCTAAAAATCATGCATTAATTTCTGCCTCTCTAATATTTAGGAGCTTCTATCAGGTGCAATGTTAAAGAAACTATGCTTTTCAGATACGTTGTCTTTATCCTCTGGACAATGAACTGCAAAAATGCTATTTAGCTTCCAGGCTTCTAATCATTGTAAGCCACACTTCAAGGTATCTTTGTTATTGACTATTTCCTCCGTGTGTTTTTTGTTTTAGTAGCAAGTTTCTCACCTTGCTGCACATTCCTTTTGCTTGGCTATCCATTTCCAAAGTCAAGAAATCATTCGAAGTTCTGATGCATACAAGAGCAAGGATCTACTTAGCCCCTCTTGTTGTTTTCACAAGGAACTGTTGCAGTTCCGACTTCTAAAACAGAAGGAAGTGGTAAACTGCTGTTAAAGGGAAGGCTTTTTTGAGGGCTATAATCTAAAGTTTTCAAAAACCAGAGGAAATCCCAGGTCCCATTGTCTTAGCAATGTTTCATTTCTTTTCGCCCTTTACCTCATCTTTTCTTTCTCTCTTATTTCCTTGATTTCTTCCTTTTCCTCTCCTTCCAAGTTTTTGACAATGAAATAAATGTTTAATGATGTTTCTACTTGTATGTATTCATGAATGTGCTTAAACAGAGTATTGTGAGATCCCTTGTTTATTCCCTAGTGCCCCTTTTCTCCTTGTAGATTGCCTTTTACCTGGCTCTAAAGAAGCCACCTTTTAGTTCCCGATGGCCCACAGGAAAGCAGAGCTGCCATCAAGACATACAAAATCCATGAAATACAGCCATGCTGGCCTGTCCTCTCCACTGAGTGCTTTGTAGATTTGTACTGTTTTTTCTAACCCCTAATGACCCATCTATGAAAGTCAATCTATTTTGTGCATTTCACAGGAACATATATCTAAAGGTGGAAAGAACCTCAGAGGCCATTTATTCCAATTTCCTCGTTAGAAACTGAGGCTCAGGCATGTTAAGAAATTTACCTAAAGTTATGCACATGTACTAAAAATCAGATTTTTGAAGTTTTCCTTTCACTCTATGCCTTTGACTGTACCACACTTTCTGACTAATTTTAAATAACAGTTTCTCAAAGCACAGCCATAGATGACAGTACCTGTGTGACCTTGGGCAAGTCACTTAACTGTTCAAAGCCTTACTTTCCTTCTCCATAAAATGAAGAGATTGGGTTAGCTGACTTGTGAGGTCCATTTTAATTCTAAGTCTGTGATACCAGAGTAGGCAGTATGATCAGCATTAAATTTATAATTTCAATTGAGGGAATCACAATACCTAGTTACATTTTTAACAACTTTTGTTTTGTCTCAATCTCTTAAAGAACTTCTCTAGTTAGGACGAGCTATTGGCAGCTCAAAAAGCAAATCTGTAATGCAAGTTTATGGACTGAAAAACTCAACGGAATTTTTTCCACTACAGAGAGCTGGGAGGCAATGTGATACAGTTGTCAGAGTTGCAGGAAGAGCTGTGTGTATGTCTTACCTCTAACTTATAATAATTAGGCAAACACAGAGAAATCACTTTAACCTCTCAGTGGCTGGAGAAACTCTGAGTAAGACTGTAAGTGACTAACAACTTGCCAATCTTCATGATGAATGAAATGTCATTACCAGGGTTTTTTGCACCAAAGAAATCACAGGTATAAACAAAACAAAACAGAACAGAACATCAAAACTACAAGACCAGACTTGGAGTCAAATGCTCTGGGCTAATGCCCTTCCTCTTCTATCTGCTAGTTGTGTGTTTTTTATTAAATCATTAAATCTCTCAGTTGCATCATCTGCACAATGAGAGAACTTGTCTAAATGATTCCTATGCTCATTTTAGATTTAAGAAATTAAGAAAATTGCTGTTGTCTGCAAAACTTGGGTTATAAAAATGGCATACATTAGTTTTCTTATTTTTTTTTTTACGGTTAACAAGCATTTATTAAATCCCTACTGTGTGCCAGGCACTATGGTAAATGCTGGGGCTACAAAGAAAGACAGTATAGATAGTCCCTGCTCCCTAGGAGTTCACAATTTAATGGAGAAGACAACATGAAATGTATGTCCAAACAAGATATATACAGAGCGAAGGCACTAGCATTAATGATGACCAGGAAAGGCTTCTTAATACATTAGTTTTTAAGGTTTTTTTTTTTCTACATGAATTTTTTACAAGTAGTGTCTAGAGTTTTGAAATGAAGCAGACTTCTTGCTCCCTTCACCCCCTTAAAAAAATCTGCTGTGAGATTTATTGGAGAAAGATTTGCTGTAAAATAGGACATTGATATTCAAAGTATTCTTTGTTCATTTGACTAATGAGTCTTTTGTTAGTTTCATGTGCAGTACAGGCAGTGGCTTTTCAGGCCTGACTTAGAAAAGTTTGACTGTCTGACCAACTAAAGCATTAATGATAGAGAAGCTTTCTTTTCTCAAGAGTTATGCATGTCTGGGAGAAAGGGGCTAGACATGAAATCCTTATAATAGTATTAAAAGTCCTGCATCAAAAACATTTTAAAAGTTTCATGATACACAGATGACTATAGGTCTTTGGAAAAAGAAAATTCCACTAAAATGTGTAAGATTGAATTCTTTTTCAACTGTGACTTTTTCCCCAAAATGTTTCAAAAGAAAACATAGATGAAGATTGTTGGAAAATAGGTCAATACACTAAAACTGATAATGTCTGAAGTAAAGGCTTGACAAATGGAATAAAAACATAAAAAACTGATAAAAATATAATATGATGATTAAATGAAAATTTGCAACTGTTCTGAAAACTTTCAAAACTTTCATTCAGATAGAATAATATTTTCCAAATTAAAAAAATAGTTAACTGAGTACTTCAATTGTCATGGACTCGCATGCATAGTTGGTATTATCAAAAAGTATGTGTTCATGGGAAACAATGCCATGCCATAGAAAGAGATTTCAACTTGGAGGCACATGACTCCAATCCAATTCCTGGTTTGCAAGTGACTTTACCTTTGTTAGCCTTTGCTTCCTAAACTGTAAACTGAGAGTGTTGGACTAGATATCCTCTAAGATCCTTTCAATTCTAAATCTCTGATCTTGTAATGGTAGGTGAGGATAAGTAAGAAAGAACACAAGATAGCTCTCTGCACTCTGTTACTAGTCTTGGGCACTTTGGGATTAATTTGAAAGAGAAATAAATTGGGACAAGAGTAAGAAAGAAATATAGACAAGTGTGGCACTGATTACATCTTTTTGTTGTTTAGTTGTTTCAGTCATGTCCAATTTTTATGATCCCATTTGGAGTTTTCTTGGCAGAGATAGCAGATTGGTTTGCCATTTCCTTCTCCAGCTCATTTTATGGATGAGGCATTGAGAGAAACAACAGGCTTTTAAGTGACTTGCCCAGAGTCACATAGCTAGTCAGTGCCTGAGGCCAGATTTGAACTTAAGAAAACTCATCTTTTTTACTCTGCTCTATCTACTACACTACCTACCTGCCCAATTACATCTGATAAGTTGAAAATACCTACAAGTTTGGGGGAGGTATTATAACATATAGAATCCTTGAATCCTGGTTTAGTTAATCAAGTAAAATTTCTTGGATAGATGAGAAAAGTCTAAGAGAAGAACAAGTGAATATATATTAAAACAACAACAGCCACTACTACAACAACAAAAAAACCACCAGAAGATCTCTCCAAATGTGGAATGACTTATACTGAGACTTTGTTTACCTTTTTAGAGTTCAAGGAAATACAACCAAAGTTTGGACAGTGCCTTGGATGTTATAGGGATTAACAAATACTTGGGGACTTGAATTGACAGGACATAGTCTGAAAAGGGCAGAAAAGATTAGAGTATCGAATGAGAAGAAGTTGTAATGACTCAGTTACTAAAATCCCTAGTTTTGTCAAAGAACCAACTCAAGTAGCTTCTCCTGAATGACTCCTTTCTATATTCTCCCCGTTGTTAGCACCCTCCTTCCTGGAAATTATTTTTTGTAAATATTTAACTTACCTTTACTATCTGTGTTATTTCCCCTTCTATTCCCCCAATAGAATGTAAGATCCTTGAGATTAGGGACTATTTCATTTCTGGTTTTGTAACCCTAGTCCATATCACAGCATATAGCAGGCACTTAATAAATGGTTGTTGAATGAATGGATGAAGTCTGAGACAGGACAGGTCTATGGAAATAAATAGGAAGGGACATCCTAACTTAGTGGATAGAATACACAGAGATTTAGCATCAAGAAACTTGGTCTTAAATCCTACTTCAGACACTCACTGAATGTCACTGAAAAAACCACTCAATCTCTCTGGGTTTCAATCTCATCATTTATAAAATGAGAGGATTGGGCTAGACAGTCTCTAGGGTCTCTTCCATCTCTAGATCTATGAGTGTATAATTTTGGAGACAATCTGCAGGATTTGGCAGTTAATTGGATAATGAGCTAAAAATGAAAAGTGAGTTGGAAATCCTCACCACTTTTGCTATTATTTTGGGTACTATCAGTAAAAAACACATGTAGAAGAAATTCTAGTTCTATTTACCTTGTATCTTGAGAACTGGGGCTTTATGGTTATCATTTATATATGATGAATAGCTGTAGTCACCCTACTTTATTTTATAGCATCAATTAGTACATATACTGAGCTACAAAATTTTTCAAGAAAAAAAATCAAGCATTTTATAAGATTAATATTTTTAGATGGCAGAATGCTATCATTTTCTGTGGGAAAAAAAGATTTATTTTCTACAATTTTCCTTCTTCTTCCCTCATTTTAATTATGGTTATTTTCAGACACAGAATATACTTTTTGTATGTGAATGCTTCCACATCTGGGCTTTTTATAAGTGCCATCTTGAATTCTCAGAGCACATTATGAAACAAGGGTTGGGGGACCCTATTTTATCCATTCTATGCAGCAAAAATTTGAGTTATTTGGTTAAGGATGACAGGACAGAGGTAATTGTGCATATAAGCCAATGCATGGGAGAAACAAGAGAGAGAGAAGCTTCAGAAAAGCACTTTTATCATGTGCTATTTGGTCTTTGAGCATCAAGAGGGCCTTTAATTAAGCTCTCTCCTGCATGATGGTGGGAGAGCTTCCACACCAGGAGGGTTTCCCAAGCTTTCACAACTCATTTTAATGATTTTGCTTCCAGATAGACTCCTGAGGGGAAGCACTGGAAATTAACATATAGCATTATCGTGTCATCAATGCAAAGTTGTAAATTGTGACTTCCAATGAGTTATCTAGAAATAAACACATATACACACTATTTTATACACACTATACATACCATTTTTGAAAAATAATACCAACTGGAGGACATGTATCCTGGTGGTGGCAATTTCCCTTCCAATGGAAAAAAAAAATTACCTAGAATGCAGTAGCATCTTCATTGAAACCAAATGGAGTGAGCCAAATCATTATTTTACTTGGTGAAAGCTCACATCATTGTTTTAATTAATTTCTTGCCTGGCCACTTGTCTTGGTATGCTGGGGATAGACCAGAACAACTTTAGATTAAAACACTCTGGACACTTTGAAGATGCAGAACTTGGGCAATTATATTAAAGTCAGGGATTTGAAATGACAGTTCTGTATATAGGTAAAGAGATGCGTTTATCTGTTTTATTAAACCCCTGTTAAGGTTTCTTTAAATACTAGATTATAGTGTCAATGATTTACTTACATGGATATTGTTACTGTTGTCTTCTTAACACAATTATATTAAAATTTAATGACATGGATTGTAATATCTAACTGGTATCTAGAAGCTTGTGGAGAGCCCAAAGGTTTTATACAAATTTATATGTATAAAGCTCTCACTGATATACTTTGCCAGTAGATATTTTACCTTGAGTAGTCAGCTCTGCAAATCCCTCCTCACAAAAGATTAAAAACATCCTCCCATTACATCTAGAGATTTCTTTTTGTTATTCAAAGCCATGAATAAATTTAGAAAAATGTATATGATTTTAATGCCTTAAACCAGAAAGCTTCCTTGATTCCTATTAAAAAATGGAATATTTAATGTTTTGCTTCTTCTGTGCCACTTTTTTGATATTGTAGCAAAGAACAAAAAAAGATTTCTGAGAACATATAAAACAAAAAACTGTGTTTGAAGCATTATAATAAAACAACCTTCTTCTTTTAATGCTAAGTCCCTTTTTAATGAAGATCCTCTGGCAGCTCTTGAATGTATAACTAGTTTATATCATGGGATGAAGCTGTCTGTTCTGATGATTGACATGAGCCCACATTACAATGTGATTCTGAAAATTAGTCCATAGAGGTCCTTTTCAGGTACTTCTCAGACTGAGAGCTGCCCTCCAACTACAGTAGCGCCTTTTTAACCCCACTCATTGGTATTCTAATCTGGAAGTGCTGTCCTGCTTTTTAAATAACTCAGGCATTCAGGCTAGTACCCCCCTTGACACATTACTTAGCCAAAGGATTCAAATGAGATTCAAGAAACATGCAGTACAGCACAAAGGGATTGGAATATGCACAATTAATAATCACACAGTTAATTCATTTTTAATGCAAGGAGGTTTTCTGAAATTTCACATTCAAATTTGTAACACAAAGTAGTAGCTGTCTACCCCAATTATTCTCCCCAAATGCCAAAAATATATGAACAGTCCCTAATTCTTTTTTTTTTAATATGAAACAAGTTCTCACAAAGCCACATATTGAAATAACATTAAGGTTGTGACATGAAATGATACGATTTGAAGTTTGGGTTGACTTTAGCAGATCCATAGCACAAACAAGAAAGGGGACACTTGAGGAGTTTGTGTAGAGGTAGAGAGAAGGTCTTGGTTTGACATGGAAAGGCAGAAGTGCAATTTGAATCAGGTAGGGTCAAAAACCTAATTGTGATGTACCTTTGACTGTGATGATGCATATTTCCAGTGGTTTCTCTGAGAAAACTGTTTCAGCACCTATAAGTTTTAAAAGGTCAAGGGACAGAAGAATATTTTTAAAGTAAAACAAACCACATTTGGGTTCTCACAATCATGGTGAACATTTAAAGCTTACTGAAAAGTAGTAGAACTATATTGATTCAAGGCTTTTACAACCAGATGTGTGACTATAAGCTACCACTAAGTCGCTCATAGTTTTATGGCAATTTTGCTCTAGTCATTTGCTGGATAATCAATTAACTTGGCATCCAAGTAATCCATTAAAGTGGCTCCAAGCATTGGGTCCAACATTTTCCTATCCATTGTGCTGACTAATCTAGAAATGACCTAAAAATTAGAGTTATGTCCATATGCAAGGGAATTGTGCAGACCGGCGCAAGGAAATTTCTTTGACAAGACTTCGTTACTCTAGAAATGATTGAATGTGGCGATGGTATCTCTCTTTACAAAGCCAAAATCACCATCCTAATGTTGCGAACAGTACTGGGTTAGTTCAGCCTCTCAGAATTTTCATTCTATCTACTCTACCTACTCTTATGTGGCCATGAGATCTTTAGAGAAAGTTTACCTAGTTATATCAGACAGATTCTCACATTATGTTAGATTCAGAATGTTTCAATAGCCCCAATGCCTTCCCATCCACATCACCCCTCGGGTATACAGAACATGGTCAGAGTAACTAATGAATTAGCTGTCATTAGGGTTCAATTAACTCCTTATAGCAGCTGGGACATAATTTTATGATGGAAGGGGGCAGGACTTCTGGAGACCTGGGAAACACAATATGACCATGGTGGGAATTTAGGAGAGAAACCATAGGGAGTATACTCTGCCAGCTGTCATCACTTCCCCAATATATATCTGATAAAGTGTACATTTACATGAATTTTTAGCAAACTGGTGAAATGGTGATTGAAACAGAGAAAGGAGAATATGGTGCCACCTCTCTTTTTCAATCACAAAGGTAAGCCTCTAGGCTCTTGGCCTAGTCTTGCTACTGTAACTGGCATTGAGTCTCCACGCCATATTGGAGAGCACAGTAATTTTCCTTGAAATTTTACTTTTGTGTGTGTCTTAGAATGTAAATGCATCCATGCATATGCAATTGATTAAACAAGAGTGCCTTGCTTTGTGTTTGATTGTTATTCATAAATACCAATTGAATAATTGTTCAGAAATATTTAAAAATGAGACTGCTTTTAAAGCTTGTTTTTGACATACTGTGTTCCCAATTGATAGTAAAAATATTAATGAGCCTAA
Organism: Pseudochirops corinnae; assembly: GCA_028646515.1. Lineage (NCBI taxonomy): Eukaryota > Metazoa > Chordata > Mammalia > Diprotodontia > Pseudocheiridae > Pseudochirops > Pseudochirops corinnae. Next base: position 249,234,079 of record CM053588.1, read on the forward strand.
TTCTTTTTCTCTGTCTGAAGAAAAGCAGCCTTGCCTAAATGCCCAGTACCTCTATGCAGAGATTTGGGGTAGAGGAGAGTGTAAAAGAATAACAAGAAAAAGAAGGAGAATAAACATTTTCCTAATGTTTAGCATGTTGCATTGCTGTGTTCTACCTTTATGTTGGTCTGGTATGGAGAGCTCAAATGCGGGTGAAGGTAGGGCTTTGCTCACAAGTCAATAGAGGACGTAGCAAGGCCTATTGCTAAATGACTCTCATTGCGTCCCGTACTGTCTTACTTTACTAGATCTTGAATCTTTGGGAGGAAAATAAAAAGAGTTTAGAACAAGGAGATCCTAGCAAGTTTCTCACCTGTGAATTGATCCTCATAGGAGTTTAAATTCACAGTCCTTAATTTTTAATCCATTTTAGAGGAGTTGGCTGCTTGTAGTGACTCACAGTGGGTAAAAAGTACAATCTCTCTCAGCAGCAGCTTTTGCTACAGCTTTTATCAAGGTTGTGACAGGCCTCCTGTAACAAGAAATAATTTTGTATTCATGAATTTTGCTCTTACTTCATTGGAATCCCCCCCACCCCACCTTAGACATATATAAAATTGGATAAATAAAATCAAGTGGTCATTTAATACTGTGGCTAAGTTGCTTTGGCAAAGTGGGTGAATTGCCCCATGCTTTTAGGAAACAAGTTTAAGAAATAATCAGCAGGACTCTTCTTTTTGTGTCCAGGAAGTTAGCATCATGCCCTCTCAAGTATGAAATGGAAAAGTGCCTCATGCCGTGTCCCTCCAGGATTTTGTTTCTTCCCCTTATATCAAAGGTACTGGGGCCTGGCTACCATCAGGGAAGTGCAGTCAGAAACTGAGCTGAGTTTCAGCTGCCCAGCAATGTGTCCATAGACAAACATTTGCTACAAAAACTGATATCCCAGGAAGCTGAGATGCTTGGGTCCCCAGGTATCTTTAATGCCGCATAGTGGCATGGAGGCCCATTGTAGCTGGAGAACACCACCCCATTTCTCCTCAGTGTTAGATCTTGGAGGAATATGGACACTATCTTTAAGGACTTTATAATAACCTGCTCCTCCCTCCTTCTACTATTTTTCCATGCAGAGAGAATTGGGTTAGATGAATGTTGTACCCTTTCACCCCGGCAGGAAGTAGAGAAGGAAGAAAATGAGGAGGATTTGTTCAGTTTGAACCTCACAGCAATTTGCCTTATAAGGGAATATTGCCCAGAAAGACAAGGCTACTGCCTCTGAGATCTTTCAGGCTGTTTGTTTATATTGGGCTAGATAAGGATCTTTTTTTTTTTTATGAAGTACAGTCTCCCTAATTATCACAACACATTTAATAATGCATAGCTCACAAATGAGGTGGCAGAGAAATTCAGTTTAGGAGGAAGCAATATTATAATTAAATTCACTCCCAGATCCCTATCTGGGTATGATCTTGAAGGAGAATTACAGAGTACCCAAGTAAGGAATTATTATTACCACCCTTTTATTGAATCCTGGCGGTGGATTCTGTGATGTACAGGGACTGAACAAGTCTGACGAAGGAAATTTTAATTCCTTCACTAGGAGGCATTACTTGCCATTCCATTCCCTACTGTCCTGTCGCTCCTCTCTCTGCCTCATAGTTCTGCCCTGTGAGTCTATGTACTTGATAAACAGAATGAGTCTTTGAGAGTGCTCACAGATGTTTATTTTTTATTCATATTTAGATTCATATAGCACCTTTCCTCCAAAGAGCTCAAGGTGTTTTGCCAAAAACTTATGAAAAAATAATGAACATTTCTAGTGCAGGTTGAAAATGAAGGGAAGAAAGCATGGAGGACACAAACAAAAAATTCACTCTGGTGCCTGATTGAAAAATTAACCTTGTCCCTGTGCTGACCTGGTCCCTACTCTGCTTCCTTAATCATTTTAATTTGATTAACTTGGTCCATATCTTCTGCCTCTTAAACAGGGAAATGTCAAGCAATATTTAACATTGAGATGAATTTACATATCACAGTATTGGTTCTTCTTGTCAGGGCTGGCCTTACGAATGAGTAAGCAGAGTAGAAAACTGTTCATGTGATGTAAACTGAGGAGCACCACAAAAGGCTACCTGTTCCCAAATTTTAACTCAGTTAGCCGCAAGTCCCCATCATTGAAGATCCTCCTTTCTGTTATGAAACATCTTCGTTAGCTGGGAAGGCTAATAACGGGAGACATTAAGTTCATTGAGAGAACTAAGACTAGGAATAGTAGGCAAGCAGAGATGATCTTTGGAAAACTATACAGGGGAGAGGATTTGAGGATGTAGAGGGAAAGAGAAGTTTAACTTAAGTTTTTTATATTACTTTTTGCAAAAACACCAATTTTAAAAATAATTTTACCTAGCATCTTATAGTTTTTAAAATGTTTGCTAAACACTTTACAAATATGGACTCATTTTACCCTCACGATTGCCCTGGGAGGTAGGTGCTTTATTATCTCCATTTTATAGATGAGGAAACTGAGAGGGTCACATAGATATTAAATATCTTGGGCTGGATTTGAACTCATGTCTTCCTGATTTCAGATTCAGCAATCCATCCACTGTACCAACTAGCTACCAGATTTCCCTGCCTTGAAATCCTATTCTCCACATCACAGAGATATTTGTTTTGAAGACTCAAATCTTCCTCTAGGCAGTGGTAATTAAGGATATCAAGCTAAAACAGACTTTAGAGAGCATGAAGTCCTAGTCAGTGGTTTTGCAAATGGGACAGCTGAGGCCCAAAGACACCTGGTTTGCAATAGTCATGCAGATATAGTAAGTAGTAGCAGTGGGGTTCAATGTCTCAAAAATCCTGTGTTCTTGGCAGTGTGCCAAGATGCTGCAACTCACAGACATGATTTTAAAATTTGATGGGAAGGAAGGAGCAAAATAATTGTTATACCCTTCTTTAGGGTACACAGGAATTCACTTGAACTGTGTTCAGAAACACAGCAAATTAGCATGTACTAGTTTATTAGATTGTGCAGCTAGGTGGTGAGGTGGGGAGAGTACCAGACTTGCAGTCAGGAAGACTTATCTTTCTGAGTTCAAATTCAGCCTCAGAAACTTACTAGCTCTGTGACCCAAGAATGTCACTTAAACCTGCTTGCCTCAGTTTCCTCATCTGTAAAATAAGTGGGAGAAAGGAATGTCAAACCACTCCAGTATCTTTACCAAGGAAACCTCAAATGGGGTCATGAAAACCTGGACATGATTGAAAAACGACTGAAGAATTTATTAGATTAACCAGATTCCCTTGACCAAAAGAACATGGTTCTTAAGAAATAGTCCAGAGAAGGCTTACTCGGGGGTTGAGGTGACTTGGAGAGGGAAGCAAGGAAGTTTCACTGAGTGTTTGGGGTCACTATACAAAGGAAATGGATTTTTGGTTTCATGGAGGGGAAATCTTTAAACAACTGAAGACTGATGGTGCCCAAATCATACCATGTAGGCAGCTTCCAATTGTATCTATGCATAGGGCCAATTCTGACAAGAAAAACCAATACTGTAATATGTAAATTAGTTCACTGCTAAATGTTGCTTGACATTTAAATATTTAAGAGGCAGAGGATATGGACCAAGTTAATAAAATTAAACTGGTTAAGAGAGGAATGGGTCAGTGAAGGGACAAGGTTAATTTTTCAATCATTCTAGCATGGGGTGGTCTAAATAGGGATCTTTGGACAGCCATGGGATAGAATTAAGGTCACATTTGGGATCTGAGTTAGGCAGACTGAAGAAAAAGGGATGTCCCCATTGAAGGTGGATTGATAAACCTTATTTACTTCACAATTTTGTCTAATATTAGCCCTGCCTGTGAAGGGGGAAAAAGTAGGTGTAACTTTCCATTTGAAAATAATATTTAAATTCAAATTGTGCTGTAATTTGAAATATCGTGTATCTTCAGTTCTCCAAGTGCATATTTCCAATATTAGTGCACATTTATATAGTGCTATAAAGTTTGCAAAGTGATGTATAATTATTAAATATTTATTAATATTATCTCATTTTATCCTTATGGCAACACTGAGAGTGAGGTGCTATTATTCCCTATTTTATAGATGAGAAAACTGAAGTAGATAAACATTTATGACTACACTACATCCATCTATCTCTTCCTTCACTCCTGTTTATATAAAATAGAGACCCTTCTCCTTACCAAGGTAAACCCTCTATGTGCACAGGTGATCCCATTCCACCACATCTTTTCCAGTAGATTTCTCCCTTCATCATCTTTATCCTCTCACTTATCTTCATTCTCTCCTTGCCTGCTGCCCTCTTTCTTACCTCCCACTTGTTGGTTCTAAAAACCCTTTCTTGATCGATTGATTCCCCTTATTTATCACTCCATTTTTCTTCTTCCCTTTTTGGCTAAACTGAAGCAGGGCATCTGTAGCTCATAATTTCGTTTCCTTTCTTCTCTCTTTTTAACTCCAACATCTGCCTTCAACCTTATTGAATTGAAACTCCTTTCTCCAAATTTATCAATGACCTCTCAATTGTCAAATCTAATGACCTTTCTTTCAACCCTAATCCTTCTTGACATCTCTGTAGCCTGTAATGCAATCAATCACTCTCTTCTCCTTAATACCCTCTTCTCTCTGTGTTTCTGTGATACTACCTATCCTGCTTCTCCCACCTTTCTGACCCCTCCTTTCCAGTCTCCTTTGCAGGATCTCCATCCAGGATATGCCCACTAAAGGTAGGAGTCCCTAGGGCTCTGTCCTGCGACCTATTCTGTTCTCCTATTACACTATTTCATTTGGTGATCTCATCAGCATCCATGGTTTCTATTATCATTTCTGTGTTAATGATTCTTAAGTCTCTCTCTTAACCTTCAGACTTTCTTCTCTGGCTAGATATCCAGTAGATATCTTAAACTCAACTTCTCCCAAACTGAACTCATTATGTTTCTCTGAAAACTCTTCCATCCTTCCAAACTTTCCTATTAGCATTGAAGACATTGCAGACCTTCTAGTCACCCAGGCTAGCAACCTAGCTGTCACCTTCAACTCCTTACTCTCATCCCCCCCCCCATCCAATTTATCACCAAGTTCCATTACTTTCATGATTGTTACATATCATATATGTCCCTTTTCTCCTTAGACACTGTCGTCACTCTGGTGTAGGCCCTCATCGCTTTGTGCCTGGACTAATGAAATGACTTCTGGTTGGTTTTCCTACCTCAAGACTTCCCCCTACTTCAGTCCATCTTCTACTCAGTTGTCCTTCCTAAAGTGTAAATATGACCATTCCTCCATTTGATCAACTCTAGTGTCTCCCTATGACCTCCAGTATCAAATATGAAATCCTCTGTTAAGGATCCAAAGCCCTTCATAATCTAGCCTCTTTCTATATTCTCAGTTTCCTTATACCTTACTTCTGCCCCCATGCGACACTGGTCTCATGGCTATCCATTCCACAGACATTCCATATCCAAACTCCACATATTTTCACTGGTTGAATACTTTCCCTCCTAATCTTTACATCCTGGTTTCCCTGACTTTCTTCAAATCCCAGCTGGAATCCCATCTTCTATGAAAAGTCTTTCCTCATCCTTCTTAATTCTAGTACTTTCCCTCCGTTGATTATCTCTAATTTATGCTGTATAGCACTTGTTTCTTAATAGTTGTATTCGTATTTTATTTCCTCATTAGCCCATGAGTTCTTGAGAACAGGGATCATCTTTTGCCTCTCTTTGTATCTCCAGTACTTAGCAAAGTGCCTGGCACATAGTAGATCCTTAATATATGCTTATTGACTGACCAATGTAACACCATGCGCCAGCAGATTCCCAAAAGAATGCCACTGTGAACAGCTTTTAAGGTTCTGATTACACATTATAGTGAACACTCCATCTATTCCATTGCAAATCAAGGCAAACATTCATAACAAATCATAATATTCATATTACATCTTATCACAGAAAGTCACAATATAGTGTTCACAACAGCTTAACATTAAAATGACCACACCGTTTTCATTAAGGTGGCCACAATATTTAGAACAAAGAACAAAAGAATAATCATCTCATTTCCCTAAGGGGGAAACCTTCCTTACTTAATCATTCAGTCATTTCACAATACAATAATCAATCTTCCCCTCATGGGGCAATCATAGATTAAATTAATCAGTCACTTATCTAGGTTCACAATTACTAAATATCATTAATCACAAAGTATAGTCATTAGAAAATTACACAAACTCTCCACCCCTTGGTGTCTAGTAAACTTCAATTTCATCACACATCTAAGGCCTTTTCTTCATCTTGACTTGGGTAGTCTCTCAGATTCCCTGGATCCCCTTCCATGGTCCCAGCTCCTAATCTACCAAACAGTCACCTAGATTCAGAGGCAGACAGCTCCCAGGTTCTCATCCAGTCCTCTGGGCAGTTCTTGGTACACACTGAAGTTCACAGGGTCCAGCACATCTCAGACCCCACTTCTGTTGCTGGGAACTCAAGAATCCACTAAACCACAAACAAACAAAAGCTTATCATGCTTTTTCAGTCCTCCAGAAGTTTGGCTGGCTCTAGGACCCAGAAGGAATTTCAGCCTTCTAGGAGGCAACAACTTCAGCCTTCACCAGATTCTGGTCTCAACAAAACTCCAACTCAGTTCTCATTCAGCTTCCAGATTCTGGGAGAGAATCTCTCCCTCTTCCTCTCTCTCTCCCTCTCTCTTTTCCTCTCCCTCTCCCTCTCCCTTTTTTTCTCTCTCTCAGCCAGCTTCAGTCTCCACGATTCTTCTACCACCAGGAGCCACCAGGAGGAACATTCCTGATTCTGATTCTTTACCTCTGGAATTCTTCTTATATACACACACTGGCCTCCTGTCTCAGCCAGCCCCCTCCTGCCACATCAGCAAAGGGAGACAGAGTTCACACCCTCTGTTTCTTTCACAGAAGTACTTAGCCCTTAGTTATTAAAGACTAAATACCTGCTAAATTAATTACCATTACAACCAACTGCCTCAATACCTATTTAAGATTTTAGTAATATACCATATTACTTAATAAACAATCACTAACCCAATGTCCATTTACATTAACAAACAATAAATAGAAAAATTACAGGGAGAAATATGTACAGATTTGTATGGAAGTGATGTAAAAAAACCAATCTACACAATGACTATGATAATAAAAATGATGAGTCTATGAAGCAGTCAAATTCTAATAAAATATAATGAACAGTCTTGGTTCTGGAGCATTTGGGATGAAACATAAGCTCCCTTGCACTGGTAGAGATCTAGTGGTGACTATAGATAGGAAATGTATAAGCTGTCAGATGTGGTGACTGTAACAGTGGGCTGGGCCAAAGTAATCTCTTGAGTAAAAGGAAAGATTTAGGCATATAATTAGAATGACTAAGCTTGGCCCCAGAGAATGGTTGAAAACATATATGTCCCTTCCCTTTTCTGCAGTGGGGACTATGGATGTGGAACATTAATTAGAATATCTGCCTTGACTGATCATTTAGTTAATCAATTAATGAGCACCTACTATATACTAAGTATTCTGTTAGGTGTTAGGGTTAGAAAGACAGAAATGAAATTCTCTCATCCTCAAGAAGCTTACATAACATTAGGTGATACATAGACATATATAAATCAGACCAGGTATGTATAAAGCAGAACAGGGGGCTAGTGGATCAGGGGACCAGAAGATGGAACAGAGATGACTCTTGACAGTTGCCAGAAACTCTAAGAGGTGGGAGTGAATGTGGAAAGAATTATCAGCATGAGGGACAGTGAGTGCAAAGGCACAGAGATGGGGAATAGTGTTATGTGATTACCAACAAGTAGGCCTCCACGGCTACATGAGTGTATGGAATAGTTAAGAGAAAGTCAAGTTATGAAGAGTTTTAAACAGGAAAGAAAGAAGCTTTATGTTATCCTAGATATACTAGAGAGCCAACTGAGTTTACTGAGTGATGAGGGAGTTGATATGCATTTGTTGGTTTTGCTGAGTTGCTTTTCTTTTTTCTATTTATTGTGTTTGTATTTATTGTTTTAAAGGATGACTCATTTGGCAGGGGAGAAAGAAGGAAAAAAATAATCTTTGCCAGTAAGTTTCTCTGAAAAAGGTCTTGTTTCCAAGATACATAATTAACTGATTCATATTTATATATAAAAAAGAGCTATTCCCCATTTGATAAATGGTTTAAGTAGATTAAATAGGTAGTTCTCAAGACTTAGGCTATCTATAGTCATATAGAAAATGCTCCAAACTAAAATAGAAAAATGCAAATTAAATCAGTTCCAAGGCTTCATTTCATACCTATCAGAGGGGTGATGATAACAAAACAAGGAAAAAAGTAAGTGTTAAGTGTTATTATATAAAAGTATTTATAGGATATCTTGCTGTGGTGGCAAAAAAAACCAAACAAACCAAAAACTGGAAACTATATCCTTTAACTGTGGAATGGCTG
>CM053588.1:249242635-249256993 GCA_028646515.1 Pseudochirops corinnae
ACTGATATAGAACAAAGTGAATAGCAACAGAAGAATTTATATAAAATATTAATATTTTTAAAATGAGCCATTTTGAGGACTCTTATAAACTAATGAATAATGACATGAGCAGAATCAGAACAATTTATGTAACTACAATAATACTATAGAAATAATTTAGAATAATATAGAAATAATAAGTTTGAAAGCTGTAAAAGCTATGATCAATCTAATGACCATGATTTGGAAGACTAATGATAAAATATGCTCTCTATTGCAGAGGTGATAGGTTTGGAGTACAGAATAAGACATAAACATACATACATACATACATACATACATACATATATAGAAGCTAGGTGGTGCAGTGGATAATCAGGAAGAATGATCTTCCTGAGGTTAAATTCGACCTCAAGATGCTAACTAGTTGTGTGCCCTGGGAAAGTCACTTAACTCTATGTGCCTCAGTTTCCTCATCTGCAAAATGAGCTGGAGAAGGAAATGGCAAACCACTCTAGTATATCTGCCAAGAAAATCCCAAAATGTTCATGAAGAGTCAGATATGACTGAAATAATTGAACAACAACAATTTCCTGACTCTAGGCCGAATTCTCTTTGTACTATGCTACCTAGATGCTACTATACATACATACATACATACATACTTAAGCAGCACATAATACATATTTATGTACTGCCATTGAGGGAATTTGCTTGGCTATGCATATTTGTTGCAAGAAATTTATTTTTCATTTATTCACCAATCAGGTGTAGTGTAAGAGAAAAAGAAAATAGATATCTGTTAATTAAAAAAAAAAGAAAGCTGGAGATTGCAACAGATGTGAAACACATGCATTTTCAAATGGTCATAGTATTATTTAATTTTAGTTAATTGTTTTACTTTGTTATGAGACCTCTCATAAAGTAGGAGTAATCTGTAAATGTAACGTAAAAACAAAATATCAATTAAATTACTAAAAAAGAAAAAAGACAACATGAAAAGAAAAAATACTTTCAAGCAAAAAGGAAAAGTTCAATGGAGGAAGGGTTAAGGTAGAATTACATAAGTATAAAAATGAAAGACAACTATAACCTCTCAATAGTAAAATGAATATTACTATATTGGTCTCAACATGAGATATTTCTTCCACATCATCTTTCTTAGTCATCTCCTTCTCTCTGCTCAAACTAGAGTTATTATACTTCAGATCCTTTTTTTACCTCTCACCTCTACTATTTCAGTAGCCTCTTAATTGATATCCCTGCATCTAGCCTCTCTGTTCCCCAATCAACCCTTCACATAGCTAACAAAGGTATGTCTCTAGAACACAAGTCTAACCATATCAAGAAGCTTTATTGACTCCTTTTTGCTTCTAGGATAAAATATAGATCCCTCTATTTGATGCTGAAAGTCCTTCGCAATCTGACTACAACCCATCTTTCCAAATAGTTTATACATTACTTCCCTCAATCTCACCCCTCTTCCATGTACTCTATGCTACAGACAGCTTGGTGTCTCTTGTATTTCTTGGTCGCAACATTCTCTCTCTTGACTCCATCACTTTGCACAAAACTATTTCCCATTTCTGGAATGATTTCCCTTCTCATCTTTGTCTTTTTGAACAAGTAGGTCCATTCAAGGAACAGCTAAAGTGCTAACTTTCACAAGAGGTCAGTTCTGGTTCCCCATTCCCCCATTATACCATATTTATTTTGCATATATTTTAATTTAATTAATTATCCTTGTACATTTTGTTTCCCCCAGTAGAAAGTAGGCACATTGAGGGCAGAAACTATTTTCTTTTTTATCTCCTTTTCCCCAATGTCTAGCACAGTATGTAGCTCATCATAAGCACATAATAAATGATTGTTGAATTTAATTTTAAGATGAATTCTTTGTTGCCCTAGTTTTCTCATGGATAACCTATTTGAACTTGGTAGGGATAAAAAAAAAAAACACTTTATAAACCAAAGCAAATGAAATTTAAAAAATAATACTTTCCATATAATGGTAGTTATAATATTATTTAATATATGATCATCTTTTTCAGCTTACTACTTTGTACCTGTCAAGGCTGATAGCAGCTGCTTTATGTTATATATTTCATTGATTCAAAATCAAGTCATACTAGAACCAAATACACTTGTGTGATGTTTTTGCTAGGCCTGCGGGTCCCCAGTGACTCAGAATGCAGATGGCAGGTAAAGAGGTAAGTATTATCTTTGGATTATCCAGTCTGATTCTCCCTGCTGACATTGCACATGCTGCCTCTTGCTCACATTACAAAATCACCTTGATTTGATGGCCCACTAGGGTGCAATTTCCCCTTTCCCATTTTGGAGAGCTTTGTGCCATAAATACATTTTTAAACACCAAATGGGATGATTTGGCCCATTGTGCTATGTATATAATTTAACCTTCAAAGGAATATGGTCTGTGGAGCAAACAGGTTAATAGGAAGGTTTTAAAAAGACATTTTTTCATCTGATGGGACATAATTGTTCCTAAGGAGCTGTTATGGTCTATTGTATAAATCCTTCAAATTCATGGATTATTGGCCCAACACACAGTAATGGATCCTATAGAGCGTTGAAAATCTATCATATTAATATGGCTACTGCATATGCAGAGTATGAAGTTTATTCTCCCATCCATGCCTTGGGGGATTGATATGTAACTCTCATACTAATAGGCATAGTTCTCCCACCCCTGGAAAGGATGCTATTCCCAACCTCTTTGCTTCCTGAATAAAAATTCCTCTTGAAATTTCCACAGAAAGAAATAATAATAGTATGTGCCAAAAAAAGGACTGCAGTGCTTAACCAAAATATTTGCTTGTTCAGTACTCCCAGAGGAACCATAGAGTTTCACTTTTGAAAAGCAACAAAGGAAGGCTTCTTTGAGTTGTTAAGGTACAAATAAGCACCTGAAAACATACAATTGTACCCACCTAAATGCCATGTTAGAATCCCACTGAAAACTTGTTGTATTTGATGTTAGCATGAATAGTCTTACTTAATGTGTTTATGTGTATGTACATCTTGACTTTTAGGGCCTGCATGACTGCTTTATGACATTATAAAGAGACTGTTTCATTCTGCTCTCCACCCCCCAAGTCATCTAACTTTCTTTCTCTCCCCAACAAGGTGCAGTAAGGGTGCTGGTCTGCAATTCTCTGTGCTGGTCTCTTAGAACCTAGCTAAAGAAGGGGTCACTGGAGAATGATTTTCACAGTTTAGATCAAGAGCTGGGATTGTTGAAAGCAGGTAGACTGATCTGACCCCAACACACTTAACTCTTTAGAGGATGAGATATAAAATGAAAGAGAAATGAAATGGGGTGGTGTTTTTCTATTTCCATACAGTTTTGATGGATGTAAAGCTTGTTTTTTTCTTTTATAAACCTTTGCTAAAGATAGCCTTAATTACCATAGAATCTGTGGGGAATAGAACAACTCTGTCCTATACCTTTAATATTTTTTCCCCCTCCTAAAAGACCATAAAAAGATAAAAAAAAATTTCATTTACCCCTAACATATCTTGCAGCATCACATTATTTTAAGTCACAAAAACCTATTGTTAAGAAAGAGAAAGTTATCTACAATTTTCAAACCTGTTATAGTATGATTAATGCTTCTATTTTGAATAATATAACTGATCGTTGAAAAGTATAATTTAATTCAAACTTTTACATACAAACTTTTATTCCATGCCTAATATGTGTAAGATGTTATATTAGGCATTGGAGATGCAAGGGGCAAAAACAAGTAACTCCTGTTTTCAAGGAATTTTACATTTTACCACAAGAAGGGAAGAGGACAATAAATAACATTTCTCAGATTGTAGGACAATCTTGCTAAGGATGAAAGGATCATTAATGACCATCTAGCCCATCCCCCTTAATTTTATAGATGAGGAAACTGAGGCCCAGAGAAGTTATATGACTTGCCTGTATTCTCAAAGCTATTTACTATCAGAGACAGGATCTGAACCCAGATCTTTTGACTTCAGATCCATTGTTTTTTCCTCTCACGATATAAAAAATACCCCCAAATTTAGAGGGAGGTTCTATTAATTGATGAGGAGTATCAGGAAAGGACTCCTGTGGAAAGTGGAACCTGAGATGCATTTTGAACATATAAAGAAGAAAAATGCTAAAGGGTCATCCTTTCTTCCCCCAATCACTTTTTGAAAGTTTTTCATGGATGCTGGTAAGATTTTTAACCATGTAATATTTTTGTGATTTAGTTGTTACCCTAGGTCAAGTTGGCATCAAGACCATAATTTTAATGAAAAAAAAAACCCGAATCTTGCTAAATTAAATTGATTTTTTCATCAGTAATATTAATGTTATGGCATTAGCTTAAGCTCTCAAAACCCATGAAAATCACAAATGAAACTGAAAACTATGGCTTCAACATCATTTATGTTCTAAGTAAAGGTTAAACCAGACAGTTCCCATATCCTTTTCAGCAAACATATCATTGTACGCCAAACAAAGTCAAATGAAACATCATAAAACTTCAGGCACCAAAATCCAATGTTGAGTACAAGGGTCAATCTGGGCTAAGGCAGGAGATGTGGGATCTTTGGAATAGGAGGACCAAATCAACCAACCTGACTGTCTAAATAGATTGAATTTCTCAGGCAGAAATAACTGTGTTGGTCATTGTGACTATGTAAAATTAAGAGCAGACTGGTTCTATGAAAATGGATATGGGGATCAAGACCTTGCATTCACTATATCCAAAAGAATAAACACATGCATTGACTCCTAACCTAAGATGACCCTTCCTGGAATCGTAAATTGAGTCCTAATTGGGAACTAAATGTCCCAGTTTTTATTCTTCTTAATTTCCCAATCCTGAGCAAGCTATTTGAATTTTAGTATCATACCACCTGTCTTCCTGATAAGCCAAGAATGAGTGAAAGAACTTATAAACCGAAGCTGGCAGACAGAAAACCTGGTCCATGATTACAAAATGTTCTGAGAGATACTAGAAACCATAAGATGAATAACATTTTCTCAGTTTTCATGTTTCTTGACCTTTGTGTAGCTTTTACCATTGCTAACTGGTCTCTCCTAGATGCTATCTTCACTCTGGGTTTTTGAGACATTGCTCTCACTTTGTTCCTTTTCTACCTGTTCGACTATCCTTTCCCAGTCTCTGCTGTAACATTATTCCATTTTATGCCTGCTACCTGAGTGTATGCCACAAAGTTGATTCAGAACCCTCTTATCTAATTGCTTGATATCTTGGTGACTCATTGGCTTCCACAGGTTCAATTATTTCTATGCAAATGAAAAAAAAAGCATTTATTTCTTAGTCTTTCTCTTGAACTCCAGTCATTTGTCATTAACTGCTTATTATACATTTTAAACTAAATAGTCTGTAAGCCTATCAAGTTTGACATTTTGAGAGGAGAACTCATCTTTCTCCCTATACCACCTCTTATAAACTTCCCATTTCTGCTAAGGGAGCTAATCATCCCTCCATCTCGTCCAGGTATGCAATTTCAAAGTCAACCTCACCTTCTCAGTCTCTCTCACCTCACATATAGAATCAGTTTTCAATTCTTGTCAAGTCTACTGCCACACCATTTCTCACACCCATTTTCTACTCTTCTTGGTAGTACCGTACCTGAAGTCAGAAAGGCCTGAGTTCAAAACCAGCCTCAGATGCATACTGTGTAACCCTGGGCAAGCCACTTAAATTCTGCCTGTCTCAGTTTCCTCATCTATATAATGGGGATGATAATAATAGTACCTACCTTCCAGGGTTGTTAAGATCAAATTAGATTATGTTTGTAAGGCAACGTTCAAATCTTATAGCACTATATAAGTTCTAGTTTTCACTACATAACCAATGCCCTGGTTTAAGTCTTTATCATCTCTTATCTGGATAATTGTAATAATCTTTTACATCATTTTCTTTTCATGTCCAATTTAACCTCCAAACAACTGCCATAAGGATATGCGGAAAGCACAAATCTGGCCACATCACTCCCCTATTCAGTAAACCCAAGTGACTCTTAATATCTCTAGCATTAAATTCAAGCCCTTCTATTTGGCATTTACCCTTCACAACCACTTTCCTAACATTATTATGTATTATTTCCCTTTATTAACTCTATGATCCAGTAAAACTGGCCTTTTTTGTGATCCAAACACACAACATTCCATCTTACATGACCATGACATTCTATAGATTTTTGTTTCCCACACTTTACATGCCCTCCTTATTCAATTTAACCTTCTAAAACCACTAGCTTCTTTCAAAGCTCAACTCAAATGCAGCCTCCTACCTGAGTCCTTTCTTGACTACCACCAACCAATTCCTAGTGTTTCCTTCCCCAAATTACTTCTCATTTATTTACATTTTGTATATATTGAGTCACTTTTCAGTCATGTTCAACTCTTCATGACCCATGTAATGGCAAGCAAAATAGTACTTTGCTCCTTGTTTCAGCTAATCAATTGCCTTTGAGCCTCACCTTTGATTGTGTCAAGTCTTTGTTAGAAACATATACATTATGTTGCCTTTAATAGGCCTAAGGGAGCTTGGAGACCTTCCCTGTCCTTAATAGGTCTAAGGTCATCACATGGAGCCCACGGTGGGAGGAGCTTGCTTAAAAGAGCAGAACAGAAAGGGTGGAACAGGAAGACGCAGAGCAGGTAAAAGCTTGAGCACAGAATGGGACCAAGAAGAGCTAAGAGAGAGAATGTTTGTGATGTCGGCACTCTGTTGTTCTGTGTTGGTGTTACTTTGTCATACAGAAGCACTCTGTCTGTTGATTTGTTCTGATTTCTCAGATAGAAAGTGAATTGAGATGATAGTGCTGGCAATGTGTGTAAATATTGTTGCAGCCCTCTTGATGTTTGTAAGGCTTGGGGTAGAGCAGTTTCCGTGACCTGAAATATGGAACAGGAGCAAAGAGCTGTCTACCTATGAATCCAGGCAACAGTTGAGTGAATACAGACAAGAGCTGGAAGCATGGAAGAGGACCCATGGGGGTTTGGAAGTTAGCCTTGAGTTAAAGTAAAAGGATATTTTACTTGGGTACTCAGTGCTGACTGATAATATTGTAACTTTCTATGACCTAGGGGTGGATGGCCTTTGTACTTTCCACTACCCCTTAAGAATGATTGGCTTAAAGAAAACTGGAAGCCAGCCTGAAGTCAAAATGAAAGAAGTCTTGATTTGGGAACTCTATATTGGTTGAGGAGATTGTGACTTATTGAATGATATGCTTTCTTTAAGACTATGTGGCCACCTTAGTAACAAGTTGTTGTGTTATATTCTTGTGACAGTTGCGCTTTAGTTTTTTTAATGTTTTGCTTTAATTTATTGTTGAATAAATAGAGAATTCAGCGTACTATAGGATTAGATCCTTAAAGTTATTCACAGCAGCAGTCCCCAGGAGAGGTATTTGTGTTTGACTTACAACCTCATTTGAGGTTTTCTTGGTAAAGTTACTGAGTGGTATGGCCTTTCTGTTTTGAACTCATTTTATAGATAAGGAACTGGGGTAAATAGGATTAAGTGACTTACCTAGAGTCACACAGCTAGTAAGCATCTGAACTCATGAAAAGGAGTCTTTCTGATTGCAGGTCCAGCACTCTATTCAATGAGCTACTTAGCTTCCCATTTTTTGTATATATTTATATCTATACATGTATACATTTACATGTATCCCTCGGTAGATGATAAGGGCTTTGTAATTACGGGATGTTTCATTTTTAGCTTTTTGTTCCTACGTCCTTGTACAGTGCTTGTCACATAATGCTGAATAAAATCTTTTTTGACTGATTCATTGATGAATAGACTAATAAGAAAGAGTCATGATTTCAGTCAAAATACATGTATGTTTTCATTTCTAGGCAATCATATTATTTGAAAAATCATAACCTTAGGGTAAGAATGGAACTGAATATTGTATTATTCATCTCTTAACTTCAAACATTAATTACCAACTTTAAGTCTCCTAATAGATGAGAACCTCCCTATTTCTTCAATCTCTTAGAATAGGTTAATAGCCAATATCCTAACCAACCTCAGGTAAATCCTTTCTAGCCTGGGCTTGCCTGCACCCACTTTTTCTCTACCCCTGTGATAGCCTCCCCAGTAATATGCTCACAAAGCACCTCATAGGAAACAAATTCAGCTAAAGATTGGAGAGATATCAGAAAAAAAGAAAAAAAATTATCTCTGGTGAGGAGTTACAGAACTCCTGGACACCTTGAGGCCAATACTGGGGAGGCTGCCATAGAAATAGAGAAAAAGTCATCTGAACAGACGCAAGGTTGGTTCAGCAGAACCAAGAGAACAACACACACACAATGATACTAATAATATAAGTGGAAACAAGATTGAAGGCAACTAAACATTTAACAATTAGGTAACAGTGCTTGCCATGTAGGAGGGGATACCCACCTTTTATTGGCTACATAACCAGAATAGGTTGAGTCTTTAAAACTGGCCAACTTGGGAACAGTCTCTCTATCATTTCTGCTCTCTGTTGTGCTCAGTTATACTATGGAAAATAGTAATTGCAGTTCATCTATAGCATAGATGGGATGAAATGAACTGGTGAGAGGGGAACTCTGCTCTTCTCCTCTTACAAGCTCCATGAAATGAGCCTGGGGGTGTTTATTTCCGTTCTTTATTGTTTGTCCTTCTTGGGATGCAAGGCATGGTCAGGGAGGACTGGTACCTTCAGTATGATGACTTCCAAGCCCTTTTCAGGGCTGCTTTCTGCCTTTGGTGTCTACCTGTTTCATCTAACTCTCACCTGTGGCTCCAAGAAGCTGTAGCATGTGCAGTGACCACACCCCAGTAAACCATTTAGGCAGATTGGTTAAACCAGGTTGAGGGTAATCAAGGGGTTTCAAACCCATAGGTGATTAGGGAGGTATCTACCCCATTTACGTGAAGACTTCCTCTGGTAGATGGGTGGATGAGAACAATTTGTTCCAATGGTTATGAAGGCAGCTAAAACAGGCACTGTGAAGCAATTAGAGTTTGGTTAGACAATGAAGACACCAAAGTCATCCATTGCATCTTAAGCCATCACCACTCATCTTGATTCTATCCTTCTACTGTACTATGATGACTGTGCAGGAGAGAGTGAAGCCAATAATTTTGTGCAACTCTTCCCCATTTAAATCTAATTTACACACAAATCAAAAGGCATCACCCATACCATTTTACCTATCCAAAGTCCTGTGGCAACAGGTAAATGACAAATCAGGAGGTGTGGATACACTGGGAGCTTTAGTCATAACCCTGCACATAAGTGGCCCAGGTCATAGGGTCCTTTCTCATTGGAAGCAGCAGTGAGACTTGGCAGCCCCCTTGTTGTCTGAGCGGCCTTTTAAGAATCACACTGCTCACCTCCTGGTATGAGGAAGAGGCTAGAAAAGGTGCCCTAAAAATTGTCTCCTTACCCAGCCCTGGCCTGATGATAGCAGTGGGCAGGAAATCCTACTCTGTGGTCAAAATGCAAAAAATGTACAAAAACATCTGCAAAGACAATTCTACTCACCATCAGCATATTCCATGTGCCCACACCTATAGACAACACAAAATCCTTCAGACCTGAAAGACGAACAGCTCTTGCTGCAAGAGAATTCAGCAGGTATTGTTTGGGTTTAGTTTTAGGGGTGCTCCTATTCCCCAGATACTGACACATTGAGTCCTGCCCAAATGAATTTGACTCAAGTCTTCTTTCAGCCAAAGCAAAACAAAGGTTATTGAAAATTTGCCATATTAGGTAGACTCTTAAGGAGCCTAAGCATTTGTGATGCTTGTATTGACAAGTTGGCTAGATTAAATCTTAGCTGGATTGAATCTGAGCACTTTCATGGAGGCAAGATGGATCTTATATACAAAAAGATTGTAGTAGAGATCTAGGAGTGGTCTAGTAGTCTGGGGTGACTAGAGGATGGGTCTAAGAAGGATCTTTATGAGACTGGAGTGACTAGAGGTCAGATTCCCAGGAACCAAGAGAATGGGATTTTGATAGAATCAAGGGTGGGAAGCAGCCCGAGCCAATTCAGAGGTATTAGACAATGGAAGGCTTGGCTAGGTTAAGGGTATCAAATTTGGGTGTAAAAAAGTCAGATAAAGAGTTCAAGGGGTTTCCCAGAGCCTATATCCTATCACTATCACATCCAAATAGCAGCACTGAGTGAGACAAGGTTGGCAAATGAAAGCTAGTTTACTGAAGTCAGAGCCAGATACACAGTTTTCCGGAGCAACCACAATGAAGGGAAGTGTTGTGAAGCTGGTGTAGCTTTTGCAATCAAAATGAATCTAGTCAACAAGTTAGTATGCCTGCCAAAAGGAGTGAATGATGGGATCATGACAATGCAATTACCATTTGCAGGAAAACATCATGCTACCATCATCAGTGCCTGTGCTCACACCATAATGAACCCTGAGGAGGTCAAAGAAAAATTTTATGAAGACCTAGAAACCCTTATAATCAATGTGCCAAAAGAAGACCAGTTTATAATTCTGAGTGACTTTAATGCTAATGTAGACTCAGACTGCCAGACTTGGCAGGGAGTCCTAGGGAGGAATAGAGTTGGAGACAGCAACAGCAATGGTCACTCACTACTGAAGACTTGTGCATCTCATAACCTTCTCATCACTGTCTTCCATTTACCTAAACACAATAACACTTCATGGATGCACCCTTGCAACAAACATTGGCATCTAATAGACTATGTGATTGTAAGGAGAAGAGACAGACAAGATGTGAGAGGGATGAAGGTAATGTGTGGTGCAGAGTGCTGGACTGATTATAGACTTATCCTTTCAAAACTAAATATTCACATTCATCAAAAGTGGTGCCTTAAGGCAAAATGACTACCAGAAGAATTAATGTCAACAAATTAGAACTCTTCTCTGAGTGGGAACAGTTTGTTGTTAACTTGGAGGGAAAGTAGAGCCACCACACAGTTGGCAACAGTGGACAGAAAAAGAAATGGACAGCTTTCAGAGACTTGGTATACAGCACTCTATTTGCTCATCTGGGTGAGAACACTCACAAACACCAGGACTTTTTTGATGAAAATGATGAGTAAATTCAGAAGCTGCTAAATGAAAAATGAGAACTCCACAGAACTTACCAGCAAGATAGTTCATCATCAAAAGTAGTACAAGCAAAACTTAGAGAGATGCAGGATTCCTGACTCAGTAAGAAGGCAGTTGAAATTCAGTTCTAAGCTGATAGTAACAATCCAAAAGTCTTTTATGATGCCCTGAAGATTATTTATGGGCCAAAGACCTATGGTGTATTACCAGTACTCAGTGGTGACAGAGCCACATTGATTAGTGATAAGGACATGATTCTAGAGTGACAGGTTGAAGACTTCCAGAGTGTTCTCAACAGATCATCATTAATGCTAAGGTCATTGATCATTTATCTCAGGTTGTTTTCAATCCCTCCCTAGCTGAAGCTCCAACTGAAAAAGAGGTTTTGAATGTCATTAGGCTCCTTTCATGTGGCAAAGCACCTGGTGCTGATTCTGAGATTTACAAGGCAGGAGGTTTATTGCTTATACAAAAGCTGACTGAAATTTTCCAGATTATATTGAAAGAGGATGTTTTATCCCCCAGGAGTTCAAGGTTGTCTCCATTGTCCATCTCTATAAAGGTAAAGGAAATAGATTGTCCTATGACAATCACAGAGGGATCTCTCTCTCAGTCATTGTTGGCAAGATTCTTGCCACCGTCCTCCTTAATAGATTGATCCTTCACCTGGAAGATGGTCATCTACCTGAGAGCCAGTGTGGCTTCAGAAAGGTCCAAGGAACAGTCAATATAGTGTTTGCTGCCCGACAACTCCAGGAAAAATGCCAGGAGCAGAACAGAGGTCTGTACACAATGTTTGTAGATCCGATCAAAGTCTTTGATACTGTTAGTTGTGAGGGTTTATGGAAAATTATGTCAAAATTTGGTTGCCCAGAGAAATTTGTCAGCATCGTATGTCAATTTCATGATAGCATGCTTGCTTGGGTTCTAGATAATGGACAATGCTCTCGTGCCTTCTCAGTCAACAGTGGAGTGAAATAAGGCTGTGTGCTTTTTAGCATGATGTTTACAGCTATGTTGTCAAATGCTTTCAGAGGATGAACATGTCATCAAGGTCAGCTATTGTACTGATGACAAATTCTTTAATTTGAAAAGGCTACATGCCAAGACCAAAGGGGAGAAAGTGTTGTGCATGATTTCTGTTTGCAGATGATTGTGCGTTCAATGCAGCCTCTGAAGCTGAGATGCAACAAAGTATGAATCAGTTCTCTGCTGCTTGTTCTAATTTTGGCCTAACAATTAACACCAAGAAAACACAGGTGCTCTGTCAACCACCCCTACACCATTCATAGTGGAATCATTAGTTACAGCAAATAAAGAAGTTTTGAATACTTTGGATAAGTTCACTTACCTTGGTAGTATACTTTCCAGGGATGTGCACATTGATAATGAGGTTGACACATGCATTGCCAGAGCTAGCTCAGTGTTTGGAAGGCTCCAAAGGAAAGTATGGGGGAGAAAAGGTATTAAACTGACTACCAAACAGAAGGTCTACCAAGCTGTGGTGCTGGCCTCACTGTTGTATGCCTGTGAAATCTGGACAGTCTACCAGTGCCATGCCAGGAAACTGAATCCCTTCCATTTGAATTGCCTCAGAAAGATTCTGGAGATCACTTGGCAGGATAAGGTACCAGAGACTGAGGTCCTTACTTAAACTAAACTGCCAACTGCCAAGCATTCAAACTCTGCTTCAGAGAGTACAATTCTGATGGGCTGGCCATGTTGTTCAAATGCAAAATGTATGCTTGCCAAAAAAAGACTTTTATGGAGAACTTACACAGGGCAAGCGTTCACATGGTGGTCAGAAGAAGTGATACGTTGACACTTTTAAGGTCTCTCTCAAGAACTTTGGAATTGGCTGTGTGACATGGGAGACACTGGCACAGGACCACTCAGCATGGTGTGCCCACATCAGAGGAGGTGCTGTGTGCTCTATGAGCAAAGCAGAATTGAAACAGCTCAGAGGAAATGCAGGATGTGCAAATTTAGAGAATCCACCCCAAATGTTCACACAGACTATATGTGCCCAACTTGTGGTAGTGTTCAAGCTTGTATTGGTCTGATCAGCCACAGTTAGATACATTGAAACTTGACTTTAGCATAGTGATGTCATTTTGGTCCTCTTTGAAAATGAAGGATAACAACCAATGTTTGTCCTTTTCAATTTAGATACTTGCCATTGGAGTTTGAGCCACAGTGACATTGGAGCCACGGTTTCAGGCAGGATGCTGCAGTCCACCAGACTGGCAAGGAAGACTCAGAAGCCAATCCCAGTGTACCTGGGACTCAAGCCTGGGGGGTGGAGTAGTTTGACTTGGAATTGGAACTGTGCTCTAAAGGAACTGAGTTAATCTATAAACCTCTAAAGAGAATTCTCTTTCCCTCTCCAGAGACAGGTGGTACAAAGTGGGGAAGGGTAAGTAAAGGAAAGAAGAATTAAGTGGTGGGGAGTAAATTTGCATATTTGCGATTACACCTTTTGGAGTATTTCTTTGTAAAGCCTAATCTGTCTGTTAACAGCCAATCTAACTGCAGTGCTGGGGACCATCCATATAAATGAAAACCTTAGCACTGGTGTAGTGCCTTTGGGTTTGGAGAACCCTGGGGAGAGGAGAAATGTAACATAACTGGCCTTCCATGCAGGTGAGGGCCAGGGTAGTGATAAAATTCCAATAACCAATAAATTCCCATTAGAATATAAGCCCCCATTAACAAGTAAACTATCAAATCAAAAATCATTCTTTGTGTTTAGTATCACTGTGGCCTAGAAGAGTGTCTGGCACATAACAGGTATTTCATTAACACTTGTTGATTGATTAATTGGTAATCCTAGAGAAGAGTTGAAGAAAAAGCTTTCTCTCCTCTTTGTAATAATAATAAAAATAGCTCACATTACTATAGTACCTTGAGATTTGCAAAGTATTTTACATATAGAATCTCATTTGACTCCCCCCACAACCCTTTCAGGTTGATACGATGGTATGATCCCCACTTTACAATACAGGAAACCAAAGTCCACACAAATACCTGACTTGCCCTTGGTCACTTAGCATCTTAGTCAGCATTTGAATCCAGGTCTTTTTGATTCCAAGTTCAGTAGTCTATCCTGTCTTCAATGCTATCATCTCTTTGTAGGGAAGTGAGAGACTATTGAAAATTGCATATATTGTCAAATCCAGTCATTGCATTGGCAGGTTGTAACGATACTAGGATTTGAAGATCTTCCACGCCCCTTGAGCTTGCTGACGTAGCAGGAAGGGGTGGAGCAAGAGAACGC
>CM053588.1:249257493-249278140 GCA_028646515.1 Pseudochirops corinnae
AATGAATGCACTATCTATATTTCTTATGTAGAGAGCCTGTTCCATTTTGTGATTAATAACTATATCAGCATATTTATAGTTACTGTAGGCATTGTGAATACTGCATTGCTGATACACAGGTTTTGCTTAAATGTTTTTTCTGTTAGAAGTGGAAGTTCATTCAGAAGGAGGAGGGCATTTAGCATAAGGACAGTGATGTAAAGACAAAGGATAGTAATGGTTTTTGAAAATTCCAAGCACTAACAACTTTGTAAATACCCCCCTATAATTATGGCTCTATTGATGTGGCACAAAGAATCAACCTTTTCCTGTTGTCTAGCCAAAAGGAAAGGAAGGAAGAGAGAGAGAGAGTTACACACACACACACACACACACACACACACACACTCAGAAAGAAAAAGAGAGAGAAAGACAAAAGAGAGTGAAAGAAAAAGAAAGAAAGAAATGAGGGAGGGAGAGAAGAAAGAAAAAAGAAAGAATGGAAGAAAAAGAA
Source organism: Pseudochirops corinnae (assembly GCA_028646515.1). Lineage (NCBI taxonomy): Eukaryota > Metazoa > Chordata > Mammalia > Diprotodontia > Pseudocheiridae > Pseudochirops > Pseudochirops corinnae. The sequence continues at coordinate 249,257,987 of CM053588.1, forward strand.
AGAAAGAAGGAAAGAAGGAACAAAGGAAGGAAAGAAAGAAATGCGGAGGACAGAGGGAGAAAGGAAGAGAAAAAAAGAAAATAAAATGACCAAAAGAAGAAAGGGAGAGAGAAAGGAAGTGAGCAAGAAAGCAGGAATTAACTCTCAGGTTTTCTCAAAGTTTGTGAAAATGCTCCAAAGTCTCTCCCAACCCCTCCCCCACCCCTTTTTAATTATAAAGTCGTCATTATGGTCTTTTAAAATGTTAAAACTAAGAGTAGAATACCATGGCATGGTAATACTTTTCCTTGCCTCTTGTAGAATAACAACATCATAAGGATTAGGACCAGAAAGCATTTTTACCTAAAATATTCAGATCATTGAAACAAAGAAAGAAACAAACAAACAAAAAGGGAATCTTCATCATCCAGATAATGTTCGGTCAATTTGTATAGCGCGTTACAGTTTATAAAGCACATTCCTCACACCAGTCTGGAGAGGTAGTACAAACATGACTACCCCAACTTTAACAGATGAGGAACCTAAAGCTCAGAAGGAGAAGTGTTTTTTCCAAGTTCATGCAGCAAGTTAAATGTCGGAAGCAGGCTCTGAATCCCCTGACTCCAAGTCACATTCATACTTCTTCCCCCTACCCCTTTCCCCATTTCCCCCCAATTCTCCATTTCCCTTTGTCTAGTCTTGAAGTACTGCAGAAAATAAAAGAGGACTAACTGATAAGCAGGAGAAGAATTGCCCATTGGAAAACTAGGGGAAACCATGAGTCCCATTCTTCCTCCCCCTTTCCATGTGCAAATAGACACACACAAAATAGAAAATATTGCCAGGAGGCTTTCAAAGTGGGGGTTCGTTCTCTTGGCTCCTATGGCTTGCTAGTTGTTACTGTTATCCCTGAAGTAGTTATCTCTTCCCTCCTCACAAGTAGAAACAGGTATGACACTTTTTCTCTGGGCATAATGCCAACTCTTATTTCTCCTTTCAATTGCTTCAGAATCAGCTAGCGATTTCTAAAACATTGCTCCTCTGCAGGACCCAGAAGCTTAGCCAGTAGGAAATTTTCTCCCGCAGTGGCCCCTGAACACCGAGCTCTTCTTTCCTGGCCCTTTCCCAGGCTTTGGCTGTTGATCTTGTCAGCCTAATGCCTCACTTCTGAATTGTCTTCTGGATGTCATTTTCCATTGACTGCAAGGAGCTTACTCACTGTTACTTATTTGGCAATAAGGTCGTAAGCACATTTTGCCTGTCAAGCATATGTATGATCAAAAAGGTGTGCCCCCTGCTCACTTATGTTCATGCTATAAATCTGCTTTCTGGCCTTAGAGCTGATCTCATCAGGAGTAAATCCCAGGCAGTGCTTTCAGACAGTTATATTGAGATTGTAACCCTGTGTGGCACATCGGCCTTTTCCTTCGGAGAATCCAAGTGTGAGTGCTGCGTCAGCAGATTTAAATAGCCAGTTTTTTGAGATCTACAAGATCTCCTTGTGTAAGACGTCCAAAAACTGGCCTGATGGGATATTTCAAATGCAAGATTTTTCTTGGGTCAACTCTGAATCATTTTAACCTCTATAGGATTTCCCGGAGAGGAGATCACGTCTCCTATGGAACAGCTTTTGACACCCTCTACTTGTGATGTAAGTGGGCATTTACCTGAAGAGGTGAATCTGATCTTTGTATGATATTTGCATGCCCAGATAATGCTTCCCCGAAAAGTTGATGTGTTCTGGTGTTCAGTGGTGTCTACTATGTGGTGGATGCTTATTCCTTTTGCTATAGTTGAGTATTTTGTTATCGGGAGAGCTACAGAAAGCAATGAGATGAGAGAATCTATTTTTTTCCATTCACTATTGTGTGTGTTTTGTGTGTGTACCCACAAGCATATGTGTGTTTCACTGGATGAAAGTGTGTCACTTCCCCTCCCTCCTTTGTGAAGTTGTTAGGGTTTTAATCCCTAAGTACTCCCCTCCCTTTTGTACTTTTTGTGTCTCTGGTTAAGTAGAGACAGTAACTATCAGTCCCTTGGTGACTAAAATGCCAAACCACACACAACACCCTCTGTGCACTCCCTATTAAAATTTTACAGGTCAAAAATCCAAAACCCACTTAATAAAAATTGTTCTTCATCATAAGTGACAAGAGAGAACAGGTCAATCTATGGAATAATGGTGCAGTAATTAGAAACTCTGTAGTTGATAAAGTGTGACTGCTAATCAATGTTTGGCTAATTAATCAATATTTTAATCATTAGACCTTTTAAATTTGTTTTAATGAGCATTTCCTCTAATTCCCCTGATCCTGTTGCTTCCAAAGCTTCTATTATCACCTTTAAAGAATAAAGCCAGTACATTCAGAACACCCAATAGCACCGAAGACTTTATTGTATCATTCATTTGAGAGGTTTAGGAATATTGGAGTGAGCATGTCAGTTTTAGGGAGCAGGCCCTCATACAGCATATGAACATTTGCTTAATTGAACAAAGGATGTGTCTTGGAAAACAGTCAAGGACCTATTTCTTGTTCATCTGCTATCATTTTTGAAAAAAAAAATCTGGAGGTTTCCTCAGTGTTTCAAAATGTTTTTTTTCCCTATCTAAATTTTACATTTCTTACCACTCCATCTCATAGTTTAGTAACAGACTTTTACCTTGGAGCTACCAAATTATGAATGACTGAATGAAAAGGAATTTATTAACTACTTATTCATATACTGGGCACAGGGAAAATGAATGTAAAAACACAAGACAGCCCCTGCCCAAAGGGAGCTTACATTCTAATAAGAGGAGAGAACACATGTAAAGGAGTGATAGTCAGAGAGGGGTATCTTGGTCTTAGAAGTCATAGGGCTGATGAGTGGGTCATAGCTCATTTGATTGATATATCCTTTCCAAGAAAAAAATATGGTAGTGACAATTTGATAACTTCAAGCTCTAGATAAAAAGTTGAAGGAGAGTACAGAATAAGGTATTGTCTGCTGTAGTATATTTGGTCTGGAAAGGACCTGAGATGGAGAATTCTCAGTGATCAGGAGTCCAAGGTAGAAGCTAGAATCTCAGGAAAGTGGCAGAAACTTTGTTAAAGAGGCAGGAACCAAAAGCCAGGAATCAAGCATGAAGACATTCATCCTTATTGCCATAAGTGCCTAGTATATCCTTGGCACTATATTAAGTGCTAAGAATTCAAATATTAAGTAGAACAGTCTCTGTCCCCACAGAGCTTGCACTCTAATGGGGGAAGAAACTATGCAAAAGGAAGCTGAAGGGGTGGGGTGGGGGTATGTAGTAGTTGGTGGGGGAGAAAGAACAGGAAAATTATCTCATACACATTCTAGGTGCACAAGTGGAAGACCATGCAAATGAGAAGGAAGTGGTGGAGAGAACAGGCAATGATTGAATTTCATTTTCATCTATGCTATTCAAGGAAATTAGAACAAACATACAGAGCAGTTTGCAGAGATAACATTTCACTCAGCAGGGGAACTGAGGGGAATGGGGAGTAGGGGAGAATAAGAGTTGATTCAAGGAAAAATTAGTTATAAGCAAAACAAATTTTGAACACACAGGGTGTCTCGTGAAGAAGAGTTTAAAAGGAAAAAAAAGAGTAAGAACTTATGACTTGGTAATAAAAAGGGAAGAGGGACAGGGAGGTGAAGGCATATTGCACTAAACCTTGGGCAGTGGTGCTGTGTAGGCTTCTCACTCATGGTCTTTTTTATTTATATGAAGAGGTGGTAGAAAACAAAGAGAGAGGAAAGTATAAGAGAATAGGCTGGAGGAAAATATCTAATTAATTATCCTAATTGTAAATGTGAATGAGATGAATTTACTCATAAAAAGAGAGCAGAAACAGATTAGAAAGCAGAATCCAATACCAAGTAGTTTATAAGAAACACACTTCAAAGAGAAAGATTCACACAGTACAAGGAATGAAAAGGTACTTATTAAGTACTTACTAAATATTCTGTGGTAGGCACAGGTGCCTAAATTGCTGGAAAAAAAAATTTATTATGCTTCAGTTCAAATAAAAAAGGATGTAGTAGCAATCATGATATTAGACAAGGTAAGACCAAACATAGACTTGATTAAAAGAGAAAAGGTAGAAATTACATTATAAAGAAAGGTACCATAAACTCTTAACTAATTTCAATATTTAACATAAATGCACCAAATGGCATAGCCCGTAGATACGTAAAAGAGAAATGAGTTACAGGGAGAACTAGAAAGTAAAACTATAACCGTAGGGAACCTCACTATACCTCTTTCAGACAGAAAGAATTCTAAACAAAACAAAACAAAACAAAACAAGAAATAATTTAAGGACCTGAAAATAAGTTTCAGAAACAAATATGATAGAACTCTGCTAATTATTGAATAGGAATTAAAAGCAGTAAAGAAATTTCTCAGTTGTTCAAGACATCTTTATAAAAACTGACCATGTATTAGGATATAAATACCTCACAAACAATTGCAGAAAAGCAGAACTATTGAAGACATTTTACTGGTTTTATGTAACAAAGTTATATTCAATAAGTAAATTGTTATAATTATTTAGAGACTAAAGAGCTCAATCCTTAAGAACAGAAAAGTCAAAGAACAAATCATGAAAACAATTGATATTGTCATGAAAGCTAATGACTATAATGAGTTAACATACCAAAATGTCTGGGATGCATTCAAAATAGTCATTAAGGAAAAATCTACACCTCTAAAAATTTCATTGATTAGAGAAAGAAAAAAATCATGCCAATAAAAAAATAAAAGCAACAATTTTTAAAAATGAAAAAAATAGAAATCATGAAAATAAAAGATGAATGGAATACAGATAAAAATAGTAAATAAAATAAAAATTAGTTTTTAAAACAATAAAATAAACAATTAGTTTATGCCATTTTTAAAAGAGAAAAACTAAATTACTATTATCAAAAATGAAAAAAAGAAAATTCACAACCATTGAAGAAGGAATAAAAAATTGAAATTTTTGCTCAATTATATATCAATTAAACTGCAACCCAAATTAACTGAATGAATATTTATAAAAATATAAATTTCCCAGACTAACAAAACAAGAAAGATAAATCATAAGTAATCCAATCTTAGATAATGAAGTAGAAAAATCTATGAGCTCCGAAAACTGCATGTGTGTATGTGTGTGCGTGTGTGTATAATGTCCAGATTTTATATATATATATTCTATCAAACATTCCAAATATGATTAATTCAATATTATTGAAAAATAGCTTCCCATAAAATTATTTCTGGGATACAAATATAGACTTTATACTTAAATCCAAAAGACAAGACAAAGGTTATACATTATGATCATGTTAATGTAACATTACAGTATTGGTTCAATATTAGGAAATCTGTCAACCTTATTGACCATATTAATAATAACAACAAAATCATATGCTTATATCAATACAGGTAGAAAAGCTTTTGACAGGATATGACACCCAGTCCTTTTAAAACAGCAGCAGCAACAGCAACAACAATAACAACAGAAAACATAGGAATAAATAAACCTTTCCTCTATATGTCAAGTCATATCTACTAAAACCAAGAGGCAGATGGCCTTATATGTAATGAGGATACAGTCTCTAGAGGATTTCTACTAAAATCAAGGGTAAAGCAAGCAAGTCCATTATCATGATTATGATGTGAAATCCTCATGCCTTCAAGTCAAAAAGCATTGCTAGATACCTACTATATGACAGGTACTTTTTTCCTTCAGTGCTAGAGCTATAAAGTTAGACAAAAACAGTTTCTGCTCTCAAGGTGCTCAGTGTCTAATGGAAGAACTCACAGTATAATGATATAGTGCTAGAAATGCTAACCATAGCAATATGATAGGAAAAAGAATTTGAGGGAATAAGCAAAGGGAAAAAGTAAACACAATGATCACTTCTGCAAATAATATGATGGTTTACTAAGAGAACCCTAGAGAGTCAATTAAAAATTAATTGAAACAATGAATAACTTCAAGAAAGTTGCAGAATATAAAAACAAACCCACATAAATCATCAGCATTCCTTTATAGTGTCAACAAAACCCAGCAGGAAGAGAGAGAAATTCCATTTAAAATAACGACAGAATGTGTAAAATACATGGTAGTGTACCTGCCAAGACACATATAGGAACTATGTGAATAAAACTATATATCAATCTTTATGCAAATAGAGACCTAAATAGATAGGGAAATATTAATTTCTCATGGAGAGGTTGAGACAATACAATAAAAATGCAATGGAATATACATTTAAGTTATTCCTTGGCATATCCAACTACCATAGGATTACTTTATGAAGCTAGAAAAAATACTAACAAATTCATCTGGAGAAATAAAATGTCAAGAATCTTAAACAAAAAAATGAAAAAAAAAGTTGGAAACAGCTATGCTATAAAGTAGTAATCTTTAAAACTATTTTGTACTATTTAAGAAATAAAAAGTATAATTGTATAGATGAGCTACATAACATAAAGATGAAAATGAACACAGCATATAGTGTTTGATAAACCCAAAGGCCCCAGTTACTGGAGTAAAAATTCACTATTTGATAAAAATATGTTGAAAAAAACTGGAAATAAGTCTGACAAAGACTGAATACAAACCAATATTTCACAATATATACGAAGATAAGTTTTGAGTACATCCATTTCAGGAATAAAGACATAAACCACTAAAAGGAGCTAAGAAGAAACTATCTTTCAGATCTATGGATAGCAGAAGATGAAAGGATAGAAATGATCATAGCACATAAAATGGACAATTTTGATTATATAATTTTTTTAAAAGTTATTGTGCAAACCAAAGCAAAATAGCTGAAATTAGAATAGAAACAGAAAAAGGGGGAAAATTCTTTGCAGAAAGTTTCTCTGATAGGGTCTCATTTCTAAGAGACATAAGGAACTGATTCATATATATCAGAGTAAGAGCCATTCCCCAATGATCAAATGATATAAATAGGCAATTTTCCTAAGAAAGAAATCCAAGCTATCTATAACGATAAGGAAAAAAAAATTCCAAATCATTAACAATTATTGAAATGCAAATTAAAGCAGCTCCAAGGTCCTACCTCACATCCACCAGAATGGAAAATATGACAAAAAAAGAAAAAGAAAAAGGAAATCACATACATTGGAGGGGCTATTAAAAAAAATAAGGTACATTAATGCACTGCTGATGGAACTTTAAATAGGTGCAACCTTTCTAGATGTATGTATTCGACTCATAAAAATGGGAAAAATTATGAAGGGGTTGTTTTCAGAGAGACCAAGGAAGAATTGTATGAGCTCTTGCAGAATGAAGTGAGCTAAACCAGGAAACTAATTTATATAGCAACATCATTGTAAAGACAAACAATTTGAAGGGCCTCAAGGGCTCTTATCAATGCAGTAACCAAATGTGAATCCAGAGAAAACTTTTGATGAAATATACTACCCACCTCCTGAGAGACAGGTATTAGATTCAGGCTTCAGATTAAAATGTAAATTTTTAGATATTGACAATGTGGGAATTTGTTTTACTTGGCCACTCATATTTGTTTTAGGAGTTTTCTTTTTCTTTTCTTCTTTTTTAACAATGAAAGGAGGTAGGGAAACAACATTTTTTTGTTAATTAAAAAAAATTAATTCAATTTAAAGTGTTAAAGATGAAGAAACTGAAGCTCATAGAATTTAAGTGATTTGCCAAGGACATAGTATTTGCCAGCCAGGAATCAAAGACAGGTTTTCTGACTCAATAGTCACAGTTCTTTCCAGTCTACCTACTCTATATTACTTTCTAAAATGAGTCTTTTTACTTTATGGTTATGGTTTAGGTATGTCATATCTCACGTGATTACCACACTACCTTTCTGCTTCATAGTTTTTACCTTTTACCTTTATCAAGGGAATCCCTGATCAATTATATGAGTTCTCCTAATCATGTTAACCAAATGTTAATTTAGACCACTGGGGATATCTAAGGCTCACCATTGGAGAACTCACACAGGGCAAGCATTCTTATGGTGGTCAGAAGAAGCAATAGATACACACTTTCAAGCTCCCTCTTAAGAACTGTGGAATTGATTGTGTGGCATGAGAGGTGCTAGCACAGGACCATTCAGCATGGCCTACCTTCCTCAGAAAAGGTGCTGTCCTCTATGAGCAAAGCAGAATTGAAACAGGTCAAAAGAAAGGCAAGATGTGCAAATTTAGAGAATCCACCCCAAATATTCTCACAAATTATTTCTGCCCACCTGTGGTAGAATATTCTGAGCTTGTATCAGACGTTCTGCCACAGGCAGACACATTGTCACTTGACTCTAGCATAGTGATGTCATTTTGGTTCTCTTCAAGAACGAAGGACAACAACCAACCAACTTTGAGCACATGTACTGGTGCCCTCTTGAGAGGACTCAGAGAACTGATGACAGCTGAGTAAATCTCAGTAGAAAAATCATTCTGTTGGAGGACTGGTCCTTCTCAGTGGTCTAAAGAAACAAGTTAAAAGACTTAGTTTTTTCTTCTCTTAAGCTCACTCTTTTGGGTTTTGAAGAAATAGGCCAGCATAGCAGATCCACACGCTTTAAGATATGGAGGAGCAACCTGTACCTGAGTGTAGTTTAACTCCTTCCAGCAGGTGATGGTGACTTGTAACAGAAGCACATGGCAGAGCTAGACATACCCTTGCACATGGCTAAACAGGAAGAAGTACTGAAAATACACTTTCCCATTTCAACTGGATTACTGGCACATTTCCTAGGTATCACTTTGTGAGTAATTTCAAATTTGGAAGTTCCCAAGTTTGCAAGTTTGTGAATTTAACCTTCTAGAGAGGAGAGGTGTTTCTGTTTTTTTGTTTTTGTTTTTGTTTTTTGATGCAAAGCACTCTTTGGAAAAGGAAGAGCAACTGCGTAGTTCGTAAACTGTCAAATAGGAGAGCAACAGCCGAAGGCTAATCGGATAAAAGAGTCAATGGGAAGGAGATTTCTTGTTCAGTAGAAGTCAAAATACATTTATTTTTTAGGGATTGTCCAAATCAAAGGGTGGTATTTGGAGTGCTAGGTGTGTGTATGGCAGGGATGGAGGGGGTGGTATTTAGGAATCTCTGAGAAAGAGAGCCTCATTGAAATGTAAGGGTCCCTCTGATAACAATCTTATGTTTGTTTTCTTTCTGGCGATATTGATAAATTATCTAAGTGCTTTGTGCGATTTTGATATATGATTATTGCCTCTTCTGAGTCCTTTACACATTATGCATTTTCTGTGGGGCAAAATAAAGACTGTCTCATGCCCAAAATGCATTTACAACCTTGAATACTTATAGAGGACCTGGGGATACCTTTAATCACATTTGAGGCACTCTGGACATAAGCTATATTCTTGACAAGAAGAAAGCATTTGGTAAAGTGTAAAACATTATGATCATGGGAGTTATCTCTGTTATCTGATTCCCATCTTTTTGATTTTATTATTATGATTGTTCTTGTTGTGGTTAATAATAAGTCACAGAAAATGTGCCAGCCTGCATTGGTAGAGAAAGTGTCCTCATCCAAGAATTCCCTATATCAATGAATTATAGGTTCAATCCTTTTCCTTCTATTAATATTATTAACTACAAAATAAAAAAAAAATACCTATTGCCTCTTACACATTGGTATTCGTTTCCAGTTTCTCTGAAAGGCCTTTTTAGAAATAACAAAAACTATCTTTTAGGCATGGTTTCATAGTACATTTTTTATTTGCCTCACCAATAAAAATGATTCCTAATAAAAAAAAGATGATGTCATAAAAATCAGAGGATTTAAACAGATACACAGTCTGCTACATGTGCAAAATTGGATTCTTAAAGACTCTCATGTCTGATACTAATTAAATAATATTGTCCTCTGGTTGCCTTCATTGGAGTTAGACCATCTGATATATTAGACCAAGAATCCTGGACATAAGGAATGAAAACATTGTATGTCATTACTGAAAACTGGGCAGATGAGAGCAAGATATGATGAAAAAAATTGAACATTGTTCTCTGTAAGGTCTTTGAGATCAGAGACTGCCTATTTCTTTTCTTTATATCCCATCCCCAGTGTTCAGCACAGAGCCCGGCACATAGAAGACTCTTTCTTAATAGATGCTTCTTGATTGGCTGATCAATGATAGATAAAATATTCTTTGAAGTATAGAAAACTAAGTTGATCTTATCTTAACAAGTAGCTCCTTGAGAAGAGGAATTGTTTTGTTTTAATTATTTTTAAAATGTTAGTCGTTATATTCACAATACCTAATACTGTGCCTGGCATATAAGAGATACTTAAAAATGCTTGGGAATTAATTGATTTTTTCCCCTTCTAGTTTTATCCTTAAATATTTTTGAGCTGATTTTATTTAATTGGGTCTCTCACCAAGATTTCTTTAAACCACTGCTTCTCATTGTTTTATGAGGTAATATTGCTCATTGCTCATGATCCTATACTATTGTTGTCTGTAAGATTTTGCAAATGAAATAATCTGGTCTTTCCCAAGCCAGCCATATCTTTCTGCTTGGCAAGAAAATCAAATGTTTACTGACTAAAATAGTTTCTAGGTTCTTTTCATCTTCTCATTATGACAATTGATGTATGTTGGTTAATCATAGTATCACAGATCTAGAAGTGGAAGGGCCTCAGAGGTATTTGGACCAACTCCTTTATTTTGCAAGTGAGGAAATTGAAGCTCCAGGAGATGAAATGACTTGCCCAAGGTAAAATGAGAAGTGTTAGAGGTAGGATTTGAACTGAGCTCCTCCAAATTGTGTTTTTTTCTGCTGTAATATATATGTATGTAGATAGATAGCTATATAGATATATACATACACACATTTATCTGTCTATCTATCTCCCCAGAATCTTCTATGTAAAAATGCTAAAATTAGTGAGAATGTTATTTTTCCCATACCTTTTCCATTTCTTTATACTAATATATTTTTAAAATATCTGGTTGGAATTATTTTATTTACGCATTGTTTCTTTTTTTCTCATTTTTATTCTCCTGTCTTTGCATTAATTATTGCTTTTGCTTTAATTAGTCAATAATCTGAGTATAAACAGATAGCCCATTCAGGAATAACTCTATATAAATAATAATATTTTTTAATGTTAAAATGTATTCAGTTTCATTTTTGTGATGTTATTCAGTGCTCTCCATGTGCAACACCTTCTGATTCCTTTCTTGAAGTATTCATGATGTATAGGAATGAGGCATCTGTGTAGTCTACAAGCCTTTGGCCTTTCTTACTCCTTACAGCTGAGAACCATATTTTCCAATGCATTTTCTCTGTCCTTGCCTATTCTGACCTTTGCATTGAAGTTACTGAATATAAAACAAAATGTGATTTTAAAAGGGAGGGTTTTATAAAGTTTGTCCTAGTATTTCTCTACCTCTTCATTTTCTGTAACCAATATTGGCACACAAGCTGCAATTATTTTTGATAGTTTTGTGCAAATATTTATCATAAAAGCATCACACTGCTCAAAAAACAAATGAAATCATGTTTCTTCTTGCCTTTGGATGTATAATAAAACCATTTCTCCAAGGTCTTTTTTTTGCCTTTCTATGGAAAATGAGTCATTCTTCCACATGATTAAAACTTTATTCTCTCTTTTGCCTTTATGATGAAAATGTCAAGTTTAAAATGTTTCTATTCCTCCAGTTCAATGGCCCTTTGTTGGTCACTAGGTAAGAATCTCACATTTAGAGAACCAACAACAAAATCTATGATTCTTGGTGTGTCAGTCTCCTCTGCCACTGTTATTGAATAATTAGATAGGGGGATATACTCCTATTATGGGTTCTAATTATTTATTATGGATGTGAAAAATATTTTTGTATGATAAAACTAATGCTAAGATCCTTGGAGATCACTGCATCTGAGCAGGTTTGAGAGAAGCTGGGGTAGTAGAGCTTGAGAAATAAGTTATTGGAGATGACCTAAAGAAGTGGGCAGTGGAAATACTCCATCTGTGTCTTTTTAGCTTTATAAATGAACTTTATATATGAGAATTGGAAACATTCCTCAAATAGAAAACAGAAATTTTTATTAGACCTAATAGGGAGCCTCAGATTTGAAATCAGGAAGAGATGGCAGTTTGTTCTTAATCTTTAAAATGACAGCAATGAAAGAGATTCTTGAAAGATCATGATCTAGATCCATTTGCTTTTTCATTAAAGATCAAGGATATCTAGTTCTTCAACTTTCACAAAATGATAGCATCTCAGATAGACAAGGGACCTGAGGCCACAGAACCCAACACATACTTGACCAAGGCCCTCTTCTACAGCATACTTGACAAGTTAGTCATCCAGCCTTGATTTGGAACCCTTTCACACACACACACACACACACACACACACACACACACACACACACACACACACACACACACCCCTGCAAAATCCAATACTCGATAATGGGAGATGAACTTTCTTTCACCTTGACACCCCTAGCTCTTTGAAAGGATGATAAGAGCAAGAGAGGGATATTAGCTTTCTAGTTAATAGCCCCGATGATGGTATACTATTTATTACGAGTCCTAAATTAGGAGCCAATAAAAACTTTTTTGATTATGTAGCTGTCCCTGGCCCCTCTAAACCACACTGGTTCAGGGTAGAGAGTCCTGTGAAAAATTTGGCCCCTACAGTAAAAAGTGGTTGGAAATGGTTCTAGTCTTAGGCTAGATTTATACAGCATGAAGTAAATCAGAGAATTTGTCAGGATCCAGTCAGTATGGAGAAACCAAGAGGTTTCTGCACACGCACCCCTCGTTTACTCTATCAATAAATCAAAACAAATACAATAAAACATTAAAAATCTGCATTAATTGGTGATATACCTCCACTTATGTTAACCAAACCTCTCCTTCATATTTACTCTTTAGATATATCTTTCAATCACATTCAAAGAGTCTGAACAATCATATGGGCCCAAAATGTTTCTGAGGGAAAGAAGAGCATGTGTGACCTCAATCATCTCTTGATTGGATAGCCATCTTGATCACTTTCACAAGACTTCCTTTTCCATTGCCTATAGATACAGCCTCCACCTAAATACCACCTTTCCTCAATATCCTCTTTTTCAGAATATAGCATAGTTCATTGATTCCTTAATTATAGAAGAATAGTAATGAAGATGGGGCAGAGAAATATAGTAGACAGCATGCCAGGTCTGGAGTCAGGAAGACTCATCTTCCTGAGTTCAAATCTGGTCTCAGACACTATGTGACCTTGGGAAGGTCATTTAATCCTGTTTGCCTCAGTTTTTTATCTGCAAAATGAGCTGAAGAAGAAAAAGACAAACCACTCCAGTATCTTTGCCAAGAAAACACCAAATTGGGTCACAAAAAATTAGACATGGCTGGAACAACAACAAAAGAAATGATTGTTGAAAAGATAAAATTTACAGCTTGTATGAGTATTTAAAATATGTTTGTGTTCTATTTTTAGCCACCTCAGCTGGCATTGTTTCCCTTAGAATATGGGTCATATTCCTTAAGAGATTATTTTTTCTTCAAAATCTTTCTAGATAGTCTGCCCTAGTTCCCCCACCCCCACCCTTTTAATTCAGTTCAATTCCTAGTTACCTCCCTGTGAAACCTGTAGTTAACGACTCTGCTTTTTCCCTTTTATGTTTTCATTACTAAAAATATTTGGCTATTACTATCATTTCTTCTTGCTTACCAACCTCTGACTTTGCTATCACTTAGAGATGCTGTATATCTTGAATTTTCATATTCTTTGCCCAGGAGCTAATCTTTTCTTCATTTATTTGACTTTTCTTTTCCCTGAACTTCACTCAGTTTTTCTGCATCTTTCCAATACTGAAGCATAGTAAATTGGATACAGTGCTATTGTAATCTCTCCAGAGTTGCTCACAGAAGAGATGGCTACTTCCACATTTTGTGACATTTTGCTTTTTCATGTGCAATCCCAAAACAATATTGGCCTTTTGGCTGCCCTGCTGCATTGCAAGCTTATATAAAATTCTTGTTTCACTCTTACTCAAAATCTCTTTCATCTGTGTTCCAGATTCCTTCCTTCCACTATTCTGCAAATACCTGCCTCACAATATTTTTTTCACTAGATACATTAATTTGCTTTCCCCCCCTCATTGGAATCTCTTTCTTTTTGAATTTTCTTCTTATGTCTCATAAGAAAGAGAAACTTGGTCAAGTGAAGAGAACACTAAATGTGGGATCAGAGGACGGAGATTTTATTTCTCAATGCCATTGACCTGTTGGGTGCCCTTGGGTTTAACCTCACTGCACCCGACTTAACACAGAGGTATTTCAGTTCCTCAACCAAAGTGCCCTCAATGGGCCAGATCCTTCAAGTAAGTAAATTGGTCCTGGGGGTTAAGTGAGGTCATTTTGTGGGCTGCATTAACCCTTTGAGTTGACTTGAGAACTATTTTGTATGCTAGAGGGCTATTTTACTCAATACCTTCATTTTTGGGCTCCAGAGGACCTTAGGAAAATAAGATAAATAACAAAGAAATAAAGATAAGAAATAAAAATAAAGTTGACAATTAAGTATGTTGCTCAGAAATGTCTATAATCTAAAAAAATGGAATGACTCCTAACAAATGAAAGGACTCCTAACAAACACATTGAACAAAATATAAATGAGTTCCCTGAAAAGGCATGTTTCCCTCAATTTCCCAGAATTTAGTTGTTTATTTCCTCTCCTTTATGTTGCTGGTTGAACAAATCCACAAGTTTTGTAGTTATCATGTTGCTGCTCTGCATAGCCACTCCACCAAATACTTCAATGACTTTCAGTTCTAATTGATATGGACATTCTTTCCACGGGTGAAGATTACAATCTCTGCTCACCTTCTCATCCTAGGTAATTCCTGCTTCAGACTAGCTGGATGATGTTGGGCAAAGCACTTAACTTCTCTGGTCATCAGTGTCTTTACCTGTAAAACAAGAGGGTTGAACTCAATGACCTCTAAGATGCCTTCCAGCTCTAAATTTATAACGCTACATCAATATTTGTTTTTAGTACATGAACAGATTCGCTCCATGCTGTTGTAGGCCTTCCTTAAGAAAACAAAAAATAATTGAAGAAAGCACATTATTTTGTACTTTATGGTTTATAAAGAACTCTGCTTATACTTAGTCCAAAACAACAACTCTACGAGGTAGGTAGTACAAGTATCATTATTCCTGTTTTGTACAAGAGCAAAATGAGCCTCAGGAAGTTTAAGTGACTAATCCAAGGTCAAACATCTAGTAAATAACAGTGCTGGGATTAAGCCTGGATTTTCTGATTCTAATTTCAGTATTATTTTTATTACACACTGGAGAATCCTGAAATAAATAGGAGTTTAAAAAATGATCATAGAAAACATACTTGGATCTGTTTACTTTTACTAGATACCAGTACACAGGCTATTCATATAGGATACCTTCTAGGAAAGAGAAATTACAAGGATGAATTATGCTATCAGACTAGAAAAGGGATAAAGTTGATAAAAAAAAAATCCACAAAAAATCTTTTTGAGAGGAAGGTCTTGAAATACAATATAAATGATGATAGGAACACAATAGCTACCATATTACCCATGGAATAAAGAATAAGTATATAAAGGTCACATTGACTTCTGGTTGAACTGAATAATCCTGAATGTTTATTTCAGAGCTCTCCATAGTAGAACTTGCCTTATTTACCAGTTCTCCTCTCCTAGGCTCCCCTCCTTTCATTTTGTCCAAGTTTTCCCTCTTAAAGTTATATATACCTGACTAGCCCTATCTCAAGCCCAAATTGCCTCTTGGGAATGAATTTTTTATAAACTATACTTCATGCCTACCCTCATTTAAATTGCATTTCAAGACCTTCTTCTCTAAAAGTTTTCCTGATCAATTTTGTCCTTTCTTTAATCTGATAGCACAATTACTGATTCAATCTTTCACATGATCAGAGCAAAGGTGGTAGAGAAAATGTAGGAACTATCTTGAGCTCTTCCCCAAAAAACCTCCAAATACCTATGAAAATGACTCTAAATAACTTTAGAACTACAGAACCCACAAAATGATGGAGTGAAACACATCTTCAGCTGAAGACAGCCTGGTAGGCTGACAGGAAGGATCTATCGCATCGGTCTGGGAGAGGAGAGCAGTCCCAGGTGGGCTGTGCTGGCCCAAACTGGCCAGAGCAGGCCTCAGGAGACTGAATCACTGGCAGCTGTGGCAGTTTCCAGATTTCTCAACCCACAGACACCAAAGACAGAGTAAAAGATCAGTGGAGAAACACTGTTGGAACTGGGTGAGAGAAGAGCATAATCTGGCTACAACCCTGGGAAGGAAGAGGAGGCAGTGGCAGCATCTGCTGCTGCTTCTGGAGCTCCAGGCCCACAGATGGTGATGGGATCATAGTCAATTGTAGGGATCTCTTTGCTGGTGCTGAGGTAGGATTCTCTTGCTTTGCCCTATTTGGATCTGGGTCACAGTATTGGGTGGTGGCTATGGAGAGGGAGTCATTCTCACAGTTCCAAGGCATAAAAGATTACTTGTAGTCACTCACAGACCAGACCACAAGGAAGGGGAGGAATAAACACTTATCCTTTGATCATATCACCTTAGAAGAACTGAAAATTTACAGGTGCTAGAAGTAACTCTGAAAACAGCCTATTGGGGAAGAACCCCAGAAAATTAGGACAGAGCACTCTCCACTCTGGAAGCAGAGATCTACCTTAGCAAAGAGCTCAAAAGTCAAGTAATTGGCTGGGAAAATGAGCAAACAGAGGAAAAAATCAGACTATAGAATCTTACTTTAGTGACAAAGAAGAATGAAACATAAAACCACAATAAAACTCCCACATCAAAAGCCTCCAAGAAAAATATGAACTGGTTGCAGGCAATGGAGGAGTTCAAAAAGGAATGTGAAAATCAAGTAAAAGAAGTAGAGGAAAAATTGGGAAGAGAAATGAGAGTGATGCAGGAAAATCATGAAAAACAAGTCAACAGCTTGCTAAAGGAGACCCCAAAAAACCTGAAGAAAGTAACACCTTAAAAAATAGACTCATTCAAATGGCAAAAGAGGTCTAAAAAGCCAATGAGGAGAAGAATGCCTTAAAAAGCAGAATTGGCTAAGTAGAAAAGGAGGTCAAAAGTTCACTGAAGAAAATAATTCCTTCAAAATTAGAATGGAGCAAATGGAAGCTAATGACTTTACAAGAAATAAAGATATTATAAAACAGATCCAAAAGAAGGAAAAAATAGAAGACAATGTGAAATATCCATTGACCTGGAAAACAGATCCAAGAGATATACTTTAAAAGTTATTGGACTACTTTAAATCCATGATCAAAAAAAGAGCCTAGACATCATCTTTCAAGAAATTATCAAGGAAAACTGCCCTGATAAACCAGAGAGTAAAATAGAAATTGAAAGAATTCACTAATAGCCTCTTGAAAGAAGATGCCAAAAAGAAAACTCCTAGGAATATCAATTTGAATTGCTCTATTTATATAAAAAAGTTTATATTGACTAGATTTTTTTTTCCTGTCTTATTTGTCCCATATGGCTCAGAGATATACATTTCCTCCTAGAGTAATACTGCCAGTGGCAGGAGTATCTGTCTAGGCATACTTAAAGGGCAGTGTAGATAATAGAAAGGACACTGAATGTGGAGTCAGGAGCCTGGAGCTGGGATCTCAGTCCTCTTAATTTACCCCAGCATACATGAGACACTGCATTCCATTTTCTTCCTCTGTAAAGAGAGGAGGCTGAAATAGATTATTTCTCAGGTTCTTCTGAATCCTACCATTCCAATTTAACTAATTTGGAACTACTCTCATACTAGAGAGAAATGCCAACACACCCAAGAAACAAACTATGACAAACTGTGTGAACTCTTTGTTGAACTCAGACCAGTGGCATGAAAATGGACTGTTCTCTCTCTCTCTCTCTCTCTCTCTCTCTCTCTCTCTCTCTCTCTCTCTGTAACTCACTTCACCTCCCTTTCTCCCTCCTCTAAATTTACCTCTTCTATTAGTACCATTAATATAGATTGTTATACAATTTCAAGAGCAGAAGTGGCCATTTTGTGTAATAACCCTTTATTTGACTATTTTTCTTTACCTGCTTCTCATATTTTGACCTAATGCTGCTTAAGCATAGATGTCATTCTTCCTTTGTACCCTTTGTATCTGTGGCAACTACCTCTGGCTTTTGTAGGACCCATTTATCATTTCTGGTCCTTTCCTGAGTTCAACACTTCTAACTAAGCTTGACCTTTCCTGATTCCTGAAGTCAGGGAACCTTAGCTTATGTTATGAAATTTATTTGATTCAATAAGCACTCATTAAGTGCATAGTATGTCACTTGGGAAACAATTAAAGAAACAAAACAAAACTAACCAAGTGGCATAGTGAATAGTTCACTGGAAGAGGAATCAGGAAGATCTGAGTTCAAATACAGTTTTAGATACTTATTGCATGACCCTGGGCAAGTCACTTGACATCTAGTAGACTCAGTTTACTCATCTATAAAATGAAATAACAATGGTATCTACTTTCCAAGGTCTTTATGAGATTCAGAAATATTTTTAAAGGTTTTGCAAACTTTGAAGTATCATATAAACACTAAATGTTATTGTTTCTACTACTAGAAACAATAGCATTTAACATACATAAAATAAACATAATCTTTTGGGAAATCAGGAAAGGCAATTTTTTAAAGACATGGAACTTTAGCTGAGTCTTTGAAGGAAGCTATGGTTTACAAGATATGATAAAGGAGACCGTTGCCTTGTGCAAAGATAAAGAAGTGTAGGGTGGAGCCAAGATGGTGGCGTAGAAGCAGCCAGGTTTTGTAGCTCGCACATAGCCACCTCAAATACCCATAAAATATGACTATAAACAATTTTTAGGGCTCCAAAACTCACACAGAAATACAGAAGAACACATCTCCTGCTGAAGGCAGCTTGGCATGAAGGGCTCATCTTAGCTCAGTGCGAGCCAAAACCAGCCCAGCCTGAAACTGTGGCTTGGCCCCAGGGTGGCCAGGATGAGCCACAGCTGGAGCCTTTAGGAGAGTGGATCAGCAACAGCTGTGGCAGTTTCCAGAATTATCAAGCCATAAGAAAAAAGGACTAAGTGAAAGGTCAGTGGAACTCAGATAAATTTGGGGGAGAAAAGCTGTCTGGCCAAACTGCCTCCAGAGCAAGGAAGCGGCAGAAGCAGGCAGCCCTGCAGCCACCTCCACATGGCTGCTTCAGTGCTCCTGGCCTGCAGACTGCAGGAGGGCCAAGCAATCATTCAGAGGCTAAATGCTCTTGTGTTGAGTGGCCTGGATCCGGATCGTGGTCTTGGGTGGTGGTCTTGGAGGTGTGTTTTCAGTGAGCCCAAGCTGGTGGGGGCTGGAGCCCCCTCCTAATAGCTTCAGTAGCTGCAAAAACCCCAGCAATTTGGGACAGATCTTTCCCCCCTGGAAGAAGAGTTCCACAGAGCTAAGAAATCAAGTAATTCACTGGCAACATGAGCAGGCAAAGGAAGCAAAGTAAGAATAGCAACTGAACTCTAGAATCCTTTTTTGGGGACAAAAATGATCAAAGTATGGAATGGGAAGAAGACAACACAGTCAGAGCTCCCACACCAAAAGCTTCCAAGAAACATGAAGACTGCCTAAAAGCCCTTGATCAGCTTAAAAAGGATTTTGAAAACCAAATAAGAGAAGTGGAAGAAAAATTGGGAAAACAAATGAGAATGATGCAAGAAAATCATGAAAAGAGCAACAACCTGACTGAAGAAAATAAAACCTTAAAAAATAGATTAACTCAAATGGCAAAAGAGGCCCAAAAAGCCAATGAAGAGAAGAATGCCTTAAAAAGTTGAATTTGCCAGATGGAAAAAGAATCTCAAAAGCTCACAGAGGATAACAATTCCTTCAGAATTAGAGTGAAGCAAATGGAAGCAAATGACTTTATGAGAAATCAAGATATCATTAAACAGATCCAAACAAATGAAAAAAATAGAAGGCAGTGTGAAGTATCTCCTTGAAAAAAACAGTGACCTAGAAAATAGATCCAGGAAAGACAATTTAAAAATTATTGGACTACCTGAAAGCCATGATCAAAAAAAGAACTTAGAAAGCATCCTTCAAGAAATTCTCAAGCAAAATTGCCCTGATATTTTAGAACCAGAG
>CM053588.1:249278640-249309392 GCA_028646515.1 Pseudochirops corinnae
CTGCAATACTTAGCACAGTACTTGATACATATCAAGCACTTAAAAATGCTATTTCATTCGTTCATTCAATTCATTCACTCTTAGACCTTATCTATAAATTGACATAAATTGATGAACACATTGAGAATTTTGAGAGATAATTAACTGGTGGATTTATAATGCTATCTCCTTAAAAGGGGAATTTGTTCTGGGTTATAAAAATGTTTTAAGACTTAGGTTCTCAAACGTTTGTCATGATTTGCTCAGAATTTGTTAAATTTGGGTCCATTTCTTTATGTATTCATATCTGGTCAGTTATCTTAACTGAGTTGGTTGTCATGAATCTTTTATTGGATAATGGTTCATGGTACTACATCTGGAAGACCATCCAGTCCAACCCAAATGACTTGCATAAGGTCATCCAGGTAGTAAGCACCAGAGATTGAATTTGAACTCTAATTCCCAAACCAGTGCTCTTCACACTGGCTCATTTCTGTGATTCTAGGAATACTCTATCATGGTCTGGGCAGACCAAATATCCAGAGAAAATTATTTTGAGCCAGATTTGAGCCATTATTATTATGGAAAATGCTTGTCTCATGTAGGTGGTTAAAACACTGACTGTTCAGAGTTTGAAGAGATCTTCAAAGAGATTCTATAGTTCAAATTGCATTCTTAAATTTCATTAAGAGTCAGAGTTGATAAGACTAGTGAGATGATAGTTTTCCTGTAACACTTCCCTGGATCTGACTCTTTCTTAATTTGTGTCCAGTTCTAGAGATCATATTTGAGGAAATATATTAATGAATTGTAGATATCCAGAGTAAATGAAAGAAGGTTATGAAGTACCCTGAAATTCTGACACATGAGATTCAATTGAAAGAAATAGGGGTATTTTAACCAGGGAAGAAGAGATTGTGTGTGTATGTGTGTCATAACACAAGAGTTAGGCTATCTTCATGTATCTGAAGGTCTGTCACATAGAAAAGGTATGAGACTTGCTCTATTTGGCCTGACGAGTAAGCAATAAATGGAAACTGAAAATGAAGCACATTAAGAATAATTTATGTAAATAACACACAGATACAGACACACACACACAGACACACACTTTCTTAATAATTAGAGTGATCCAAAAGTTGGAATGACCACCCTCAGCATGGGAACAGTTTGCCTCTCACTGGTGGTCTTCAGGCAAAGGCTAGATGACCATTTGTTAGGTATGGTTTGAGTCAGATGGGTTCTGAGGTAACTTACAAGTGGTGTGCTGGTAAATATTTCAACAACTACACACTTTTACATTTAATCTTCATTTTTAACATTTTTTTCCATCACTTTATTTAGAACAAGACAATAAATCAAGCTCTGATTTGTAGGATCCACCAAATTCTGAGTAAGTATTTACACTGAAAGTTTAACAATTAGCTCTCAGGAACTGGTCTAAACTGATTCCAGCATACCAGTGCTTCCAACTCTAAGATTTTGTGATTCTTCATCTTATATATGAGTGAACTGATGGAGGCCAAATGATTCCCTTCAGATTACAGAATAATATGATTGCAGAATTTTCAAAGTTTAGTAACCAACAAAAAAAGGCAAATAAATAGATGAGTGAATGAATGGATGGATGGATATGCCTAGCCTAAGTTTTAACTCAGCTACTATTTGCCTTCCAATTTTCATGGCTCTATGACATTGTCCATTCATCTAATTTAATAATCTCAGCTGTATGTTAATCAGAAGCTGCTAAAGGGCAGAGAGTGTGTTTTGGACTTGCAACATACACTGTCAAATTCATGTGAGCAAAACAAAAATTTTGGAACAATGAAGAGGGAAGGTACAGACTTCCAAACATTGATTAGATTCAGTTATGTCCCTTTGTTTGTTACTAGTCTCCCAATAATATACTAACAACTACTGCCAAAATTTCTTTACTTGTCCTTTCTCAGAAAATCAGAGTTTCAAAAAAACAAAGCAATGAGAATCTCATCTCTAGGAATTTCTATATATGTCCTCTAAAATGAACATATTTGGGTAACCTGAATAATCTTTTAAAAATCAAAGAACTTGCTTTCTTTACCATCTTAGGTATAATTTATAAATATATATACATATATATGAAACTCATAAAATCAAGGAAAGGACTGCTCATATATAAATGTTTAAAGAAGGGTCACAAAGCTGCCCTGCTACAAAAGTGTGCAACCTTCACCCAACTTATATCAGAGACTAAATTCACGCATGGAATAATATTTAGTTTTCTTTCTCTTAAAAAAGCGCTCCCACTTTCTTTTTAAATATTTATCAAGCAGATTAGACTTGATTGTCATTTCCTTGATTTTATAGAAGTTTTTTTTTGTCATTAGAAAATGTGTATCTTCCCCTAGGCTTAAGAAAATAATAATTTTGTATAGCTTTGAATTATTCTGAGTTCAGTCACATGATAAAACATGGCCCCAGTGTCCACCTGTGTAACATAATGTGTTTATGCCGCATTGAAATATCAATTTAGAGATGCCACTTTCCTTGAGGAGCAAGTAATTATCTGGAGGAAACATATTTTATCACTACCTATGACTGATATCAGGCAGCAAATCTTCAGTCCTTGGCACATGATCCTGTGTTTCCTAACAAATTGTGCTGCTGAGCAGTACTATACCTTAACACTTTTAAATAAGATCTTGACACCCATGTCATTGTACAGTCTCGCAACTGGGCTGCAAGAATTTTTTCCCCTTAATTTAAACGCACTATTTTTCATCAAGCAACAAGCATACATTATGGCTCTCCATTTTAACCAAGGTACTAAAGGCTATTTCAATTTGACTACAGCAGTTTTCTACCAAATGGCTCCTCGAAGTTATATTGAGCACATTACCCACCAGAAAGCACCGAGTTGATGAGAGTGCACTGTCAACTACACTGCACATCGATATGGAGGTTATTTGATTTGAAATTGGATTCTAGCCTTCCTCGATCTGTTGTATAAATGGAGAAGCATGTGTTGGAGAAATTCTCACAAAGTTTATGAAGAATGTGATGTACTATTCCCCACCCCTCCCACCCCCACTCACTCCCACCTAGAGTTTGTTTTCAGCTTTGTTAGTCTCCAACAATCAGGTCTAATCTACTTGATAAATATTTAAAAAAGAAAGTGGGAGGGCTTTTTTAAGAGAAAGAAAACTAAATATTATTCCATGCATGAATTTAGTCTCTGATATAAGTTGGGTGAAGGTTGCACACTTTTGTAGCAGGGCAGCTTTGTGACCCTTCTTTAAACATTTAAGACTTGGTTCAGAAGTTCACTGAATGTTGATGAGACATGTTTCTTAAGTACAGTGTCTTCAGACAAAAAAAGTCTTCTAAATATATAATATTCTCTGAGAGACATGTCACTCATTGTCAAGATGAAAGTACTTTAAATGCTAAGTTTCTAGTAAACTATGTCCATATCTATTGGAGGGCCCTATTCACAAAGCAGCGCCTTCCAATATGTGCTATGCATACTAATATATACATACACACACATATATAATACATGTTGTATATACTGTGTACACACACACAAACACAGCTACATACAATTTCATTAAGGGCCACACTGAATGGTAGCTACTGTGACTTTGGCAGAGGGTGGGGGGAGGTGTTGACGGGGGAAGAATGGGTGGAGAGAGTTTGCTATGCAAGTTACATGCACATCACCAGTATATAGATGGCCCTAAGGGCAGCATACAGAACTTCAGAGAAAACATATTAAATGGGCATGGGGGAAACATCCTTTTGACCCACATAAAAGAGCCTTTGTGTAGCTCTCAGGAGCACAAGATCTTATTTTCAAGTGGATAAAGATGTTCAGTTTCTTTAGAATCAAAGGTAGGTTGGCAACACTCTCAGTAAATGGCAAAATCATTATGTCTGTTTGGTATTCATTGTAAAACATCCATCATTTTGAATGGTGTTGGCATCAAGGAGCCTGTAATAGGGGATCCCACAAGAATCTCCATGTAAGTTAGTGTTAATTGATGCTTGCTTGTTGTAAAGGCAGTTGATAAGTTAAAAGATGCTGAACTGAAGAAGGAAAACAGAGTGCCCTGGACAGTTCTTTACAACCTCAGCCTGTGACTGATTCAAAGGTTGTCTCTTGCTGCAAAAGGATCAGACAAAAACACTATCCAATTTTGTAAGAAAAAAAGCATGTATGGTTTTGTGTGTGTGTGTGTGTGTGTGTGTGTGCCTCTGTTAATGTATGTACTGAAGTCTTAGTTATTAGCTAACTTGATAGTTAAGCCAAAATACATCAATTATAAGTTTGATGAAATACCTTGTAGCATAATGTCATAAAGATGTGCTGGATGAGAAATCAAAGACCCAGGTTCCAATTTTGCTTTTGCACTGTTATGTATGACCTTGCCTAGGCTGATAAACTGCTTTTTACATCAGTTTCCCTTTTCTTTCCTCAGGAGGTTATTCTAAGGAATAATTAGAATGCTCGTAGAGCAATTAGAAGTCCTTAAAGAGGTCAGTTCCTCAAATGTAGCAGATTATTATTATTAATTATCATTGCTACTGGTTTTCTTACTGTAATACATTCTAACATCTTGGAAATTTCAATGAGATTGTATACTTTAAAATACTAAAAGAAAACCCATAGGAGATTTTTTTTTTGTGCTATGGTAAATAGGCAATGGAATTCAAGAAGAAATGGATGATCTTTTAAAATTGTGTTTTAGAGGAAAACTGTCCTATCAATACAATTTTCTAATGGATTTTTTTTTGGTCATAATTCTCATTTCTAATTTATCCTATGACCATTTAAGATTGGTAATTCTTGGGAAAAGAGTTTTTTTTCTTAAAATTTGCACAAAATTTTATATAAAATATAAAGTTTCTTGACTTGCTAAAAATGCATAAAAATGATTCAATAAAACCAAAAAAGTATCAGATAACTTCAGAGCATTTTCTCTTTTTTTAAAAAAAGTTCAATATATACATAATTTTAGCAAACTCAGTGTCCATTTTGTTGTCATTATTAAAATGCTTTCATTAGGTCTTTTAGAAATAGCTGAAATTACACTTCAATTTTATCTAAGATGTTTCCCTGCTGTTATTGTTTTGCTGTGCTAGCTGAATTTTTTTATGCTACATAAAACTGCAACTTTCAAGTTAACTTCTCTATCAATGAGATGAAAATAATTCTTGAATAGCAACATCAGGTTGGTTAAATGTCATTTCTCATAATGGTGATGGAATAATAATAAAGTGGACTGCTAATTACCTAGGTACATGGGCTTTGTTCTGTAAAATATTAAGGGATTATTTTCTAATTATTTAAATCATGGAAGCCATTTATCTTCACTCAACCCAGGACTTTTGGAGCTTGCCTGATTCTATCTTTTTAGACTCTGCTTAAAATACTTACAAGATATATTAGCAATTACGTATACAAGTATTACTAATTAAAAACATAAGAAGTGTCTGCCATAAGCTCCTTCTCCCCTCTTCTACAACTCAAAACTACTCTACATCAACTCCTCCCACCTCTGCAATTATTTTCATTCTTTGTTCTAACTTCTAAAAAAGAAATGGTTTGCTCCTTGCCAAGGCTAGCTTTCTACTTGTACTCTCAATTTCATGCACACCCATCTCCTCTGGATGCTTTGCTCCACTTATCATTCCCATACTCATATTCAATTTCTCTGATGCTTACAAACAGGTTCAACTCCTCCATTCTATAATATTAATAAAATCCCTTCACTTGACCACCCCCTTTAGCTATTATACATCTCTTTGGTTTTTTTAAGCCAAAGTCCTAGCAAAGTTGTTTATAGTTGTCTCTACTTTCTCTTCTATCAACTCATTTCTCAATTCACCATTTCTAATTGCTAAATTTAATGGCCTTTCCTCAGCCCCTCAACCTTCTGATATCTCATGTTTTTTGTTGTTGTTGTTGTTTTGTTTTTATCACTGTTGATCACCATCCTCTCTCTGTATGTTCTTTCCTGTATTTTCATGACAATACTCTATCCTAGTTCTCCTACCATTGTGGCTGCCTCTACTCAGGCTCCTTCACTGCATCATCATCCATGATTCACCCCTTAACCATGGGCTTTGTCAAGAATCCAGGGCTCTGTCCTGATCCTTCTTTTCTCTGTCTAGATCCCCTATCTTGGTAATTTCATCAGTTTTCATGTGTACAATTATTGTCTTTCGTAGATGACTTCCAGATGTAGATATCTAGGTCTACTGAGTCTTTCCCCTGAGCGCCAGCTCTACAACACCAATGGCCCACTGGATGTGTCCAGATGAATGTCCCATAGGCATCTTAAACTCAACCTGGAGAAAATATAATTCATTGTCTTTCATCCCAATCCACTTCTAATTTCCTTATCTCTATCAAAGGTACCACTGTGCTAGCAATCCAAGTTCACAACTTATGAGTCATCTTTGATCCTTTAATTTTTCTCAGTCCTTATCCAATGGGTTGCCAAATCTTTTTGCTTTTATCTACACAAGACTACTCACATCCATTCCCTTCTCTATAGTTACACATTTTGCTGCCTTTAAGTCTAGCATTCTCCCCTCTCCACCAAGCTGCTTCAATGAATGATTTGTTTTTAATTGAATTGACCATTTGTTTGAACTGGCTGTGCATATAGACACAGACTTTTATACAAAGCTGTCTGAAAATTTATAACTCAATGCAGGCTGCTGTGGGATTTAAACAGAATGTGAGTAAATTCTCTGGTGGTGACTTTAGGTAACTGCAACCTTTGGCTCATACGACCAGCATCTATGGGCAATTTTAATCACAAGTCATCCTAACCCTCTGGATTGGTTGTATCCATTGCTTTCTATCATCTGGGGCATCAGATAATAATTGGCCTCTTATCATCATAGCTGTACTGCTGTGTTTTTCATATTGATATATAATCTTTCATGTAGAAAATTTTCTGTGATTTTTCTTTTTTTCAGTGTTTTTAATAATACTCTATTTCCCTCCAACTACATGTAAAACAATTTTAACATTCTTTTTTTCTTAAATTTGGAGTTCCAAATTCTCTCCCTCTCACCTTCCTTCTCCTCCTCCCTCAGATGGTAGGCAATCTGATATAGGTCATACATGTGCAATTATGTAAAACATATTTCTATATCAATCATTTTGTGGGCAAAAAACTCAAAAAAAATGGTAGGAAGAAAGAAAGTGAAAAATTGTATGTGTTGCTCTGATCTTTCTTAAAGAGGTGGGGGCAAGGAAGACAGGGATAAAGAGAAAGAGAGAGAGACACTCATTTGTGATTTTTGCCATTCTCCAAAGCACTGTGCACTTTACTATTCCTCTATGCCTACCCTGTAAATATTTTCAATCTGCCTTGTTGGAGGGAATATCTGCAGTGATCACAAGTCCATTTCAACATATGAGTATTTTTAGGACTAAAAATCTTCAAATAGGGTCACAAAATTTGCATGACTTCCAAGCCACATATGGAATGCCTCTCAACTCCTTACTTAAATACCTCGCTCATTTCCTTTTAATTCATATTGCCACATATATAAGTTTGCCAATATCTCCTGGCCATATCTACATTGAGAATTTATTTTCAAATTAAAAAAAAATTTTAGGTTCTCATGAGAACTAAACAGAAAGGAGAGGCAGAAAACATTATATTTTTTAAGATGTGTTGCCTAACATTTATTTGATTTATTGCCTGGTTTCTTAAGTTCAGGTGTGTGGGCCAGTTCAGTTTTGTACCTAAAATTCTAGCAGTTGATGCTATTTTACCCTCCAGCTTCCATTTCTTGTGCTATAAGGTCTTTCAGCTGGAACTGATGATGATGAGAAACAGTGTTTTAAGTTTTGCCAAAGACTTTATATACATTGTCTTACTTGATCCTTATGACAACCCTATGAAATAGGTACTATCATTAGCTCCGGTTGATAGATGAGAAAGCTGAAGTTGAGAAAAGTTAAGTGAATTACCCAAGGTCATGTCTCTAATAAGTGTCTTGGGGTTTTTCCCTTGGACTTCCCGACTCCAAATCTAGACTACTAGCCCCTATACCACATACAAGATCTCTGTGGATGGAGAAAATAAAGTACAGAGAGCAACTTGCCCAGTGTCATTGGAGAGAATTTATGACAAAATCAAGAATAGAATCAAGATCTTTTGACTTAATCCTGTGCTTTTTCAACACACAGAAGGCACTCAACATATGCATGCTTAAAAAAGGAATTAGTTTTCCACAACTTAGCTACCAGACTATTAGCATCATCATTGCTGAAATGAATATTTATAGAATTCAGTTTACTTCTTTGCTTATTACATTATGCTTGCGTCGACTATTGTCCTTGTACTTAATATTTTAAAATTTAAGAGGTACAACAGCAATGGTAGAGAACATGTAAGGTCCAATGAAACAGGGCTAATCCTATAAAAAATTAGAGAAAAGGAACAACTTTATTTCCACTCATAGTTACATTTTGTTATAAGTATATCCCACTTGGGTATATAATGTTGTGCTGTTCTTTATTGTGATACCCTTCTTAGGCTGAGTCGTTACCTTAACCCATACTACTCTCCATCCCCCCAAAAAGCTTACTTGAACATGGGCCTCAGTGCCCTGCTGCCTGCTAGGTAAGGTAACTAGCTAATCTACTAAATTCATTTATCAATGAACAAGCATTTATTAAATGCCTACCATATCCCAGGCACTATGTTAGGCACCTGGGATACAAGAGGCACCTAGGTGAAACAGTGGGTAGTATAGGATTTGAATTCACGAAAACCTGAATTTGAATCCTGTCTCAGGATATTTGACCAGGGAAAGTCACTTAATCTTTCTTAACTTTACTCATCTGTAAAACAGGGATAATAATAACATATACATCACCAAATTGTGAGGATTAAACAGGATAATATCTATAAAGCACTTTGCAAATGTTAGAGTGTTGTCTAAATGCTAGTTATTATTATTATGATTGACAAAAGTGAAATCGTTTCAAGAATGTATTAATGGACTCTAATGTGGGATGGTTGGTTTTCCTGTTCTTTGTCCTGAACATCCTTTTCAGTTTCATTTCAATAGTGTTTTTCTGGAGACAATTCTTTCACCTTTATAGTCTACTACCTAATGATTCAAATTTAAGGTTAGCAAGGAAAGGAGAGTAGCAGCATCTTAAATATTTGAGAAGATTTTGGGAGATGGGGGTACATTTATGTCTTTTTTTCTCTCACAAGAAGAATTGTTCTACATCAAAAAACACAGTGAAGGAGGGGATGTGGAAAAATAGGCACACTAAGGCACTGTTAGTAGAGTTGCTAACTTGTCCAACTATTCTGGAGAACAATTCAGAATTATGCCAAAAGGGCCATTAAAACTGTGCATACCCTTTGACCCAGCAATACTACTACTAAGTCTGTATCCCAAAAAGACCAAAAAAAAGGAAAAATGGACCTACTTATGCAAAAAATATTTATAACAGCTCTTTTTGTGGTGGAAGAGTTGGAAATTGAGAGAAAGTCTGTCAAATGGGAGGGGCAGGGAGAGGTGGTACAACGGATAGACCTGAAGTCAGGATGACTCATCTTTCTGAATTCAAATCTGGCTTCAGATACTTATTAGATGTGCAGCCCTGGTCAAGTCACTTAACCCTGTTTGTTTCAGTTCCTCATCTGTACAATGACCTAGAGAAGGAAGTGACAAACCACCCCAATGTCTTTGCCAGGAAAATCCCAAGTGCAGTCATTAAGAGTCAGACATGGTTGAAACAACTAAACAACCATCAATTGGGGAATGGCTGAACAGAGTATAGTATATAATTATGTGGGAATAATAATTGTGCTATAAAAATGACAAGGGGGATTGGTTCAGAAAACCTGGGAAGACTTATGTGAACTGATGCAAAATAAAATGAGTAGAATCAGGAGAACGTTGTAGGAAGTAACAATGGCTGACTGACTGAAAGATTTAGCTATTCTGATCAATACAATGATCTGTGACAATTCTAAAGCACTCATGATTAAAAATGCTATCTACCCCCAGTGAGAGAGTAGATGATCTTTAGTACAGATTGAAGCATATTTTTTTCACTTTCTTTATTTTTCTTGCTTTTTTCAATAGGGCTAATATAGATATATATTTTGCATGACTTCACATGTAAAATGTGTATCATTGCTTACTTTCTGAATGGGTGAGTGATGGGTTGTTGGGAGGGAGAGAAAGTGGAACTCAAAATGAAAAAAAATGTTGAAAATTAACAAATCATTAAAAAATGTAATAAAAAGGTAAAAGAAAAACAGAAGACATTGAACATATGAATACATAATCAAACATATGCAGTGAAATATGTTCAAAACCTTGAATGGACAGGCTTCATTTATGGGTCTTTTGATGTGAGAATAGTTACATTCAAGAGGCACAGATGGGCTCCTAGATGTCATTTTAAAAATCTGCCTTTTGAACAGAATGTACCTTATATCATTCCCTTCAAATCTTTACTTTTTGCAAACTTTAAGTCTCATCATTATATTCACATCAAAGGGGAAAGTGTTTTTCAGGTAGAGAATAAATTGCAACTGGAAAATTAGCTAGAATTTTAATAACTACCTCCACCTAGCTATTAAAATTGATTAAACTGTATAGTGTAAGGAAAGACATAGGACCTGAATTCAAATTCTTGCTCTCTCACTTAAACAAATATTCTAGGTCTCAGTGTACTTGTCTATAAAATAAGAGTTGGGCAGGATGTTCTTTGATCCTTCAAGCTCTAAACGTATAAACCTCAGTGTATAATCCTCTGTAGAGCTGCATTGATCAACTCCATTAAAAGGTCAATTCATAATAAAAGGCTCAACGATAATTTACATGATAATGAATCTCAACTTTTTTCAAAGCTTATTTTTGGGTAACAAAAAAGTGATTCTGAAGTACAGTATGGTTTAGCAATAAATAATATCAAGCATAATCATCAAGGTGTGCCCTTTGGAGTTAAGAATAGTTGAAGTTTACTATCATTTTCTGTGTGTTATTAAGCTGTAGCCAAGAAGTTAAAAGGTGGGCAGAAAAGGGGAAAGTATTTCTTACATAGCTTTTATCTACCTACTTGTTTTCATTAAAAGACTAAAAGCAACAGTATGCCTCAGTTGCATTATCATGCCTACAAATGAATCGATCAGATTCTAGTAACTTTCAAAATAGAATTCCCTTTGAAACATGAAAAAAAAAAGTCCTTTTAAAGAAAATTAAACAACCTGAACCTCTTCCTGTAATCCCAAACCAAGGCAATGATTCCTAAAGGGAGGCAGGTTTTTCATCAACAGCGGAAAGAGAGAAAGGCTGTATTGTTCCCTAATCCTCTCCTTTGAGATTGGTGTTGATCTCCTGCTGTCATTTCTCCTGGACTTGAAAAGGCTGTTCATTCTTTGCTTACTTCTCTTTGGGAAGGTAACGTTAGCTCCTAGTGCAGTGCTGTGCACAGAACTCATTATCTTTTCTCCTAAACCCACTCCTCCTAACTTCCCTAGTTCTGTTGAGGGGACCACCATCTTTTCAGTCATTCAGGTTCATATACTTAAGAGATAGCCTCAATTTTTTAACTTTCTCCAACTTCCCACATCCAATTTGCTGCCAAGTCTTGTGCAGACTGCTCGCATAACATTTAACTCACGAATCTCCTCTATACTCATGTGAGCACTAGCCTGGTCAAGAACCTCATCTTCTCTTGTCTGAACTATTGAATTGGATTTCTAATTATTCTCCCTGCATTTAGTCTTCTCTCTAATTAAAAACTACACAAAACTGATAATTTAGTATTCCTAAAGCATATAATTAAATATGTCACTTCCCTGTTCAGGAAGCCTCAGTGGCTCCCTATTGCTTCTGAGAAAAAGAACGAACTCTTCTGTTTCAAATTTAAACTGTATGTGACCCTTTATAATTTGACTTCAATTATATTTCTAGCTTTATTACAAATACAATTATATCATCACAACCATCTACTACATCATCATCATAACTAGCTTTTATATAGAACTTTAAGGTTTACAAAGCACCTTATAAATATAATTTTATTTTATCTTCATGATAATCCTGTAATGTAAGTGCTTTTTGTTATCCCTGATATTTCCCCTTACACATTCTATGTTTCAGTCCAACTTTCTAGTCTACTTCTTATTTCCTATACATGATATGCCAAACTCCTTACTCCACAGGACAGGTTTTCCCCAAACCTAAGAATTTCGTCTCCCTTTATATCTACCTCTTAGAACTCCTGGCTTATTTCAAGGTTCACCTTGAGTGCTAGCTCTTATAAGGGACCCTTTCTGATTTGCCCAATGGTTAGTTTCCTCCCCTCCCCACAATCACTTTATATGTATTTTCTATATTTTATATTGCCTTATCCATTTACACAAGATTTCTACCAGTAGAATATGAGTTACTTGAGGGTAGAGACTCTTTTTTTCATTTTTATCCTGTGTCTACCATAAACCTTGATACATAGTTGATGTTTAATAAAAACTAGTTGAATTGAATAGTAGAAGGTTAATATTTATTGAATAAAAGGAAGAGCATGAATATTTCACATATTAGAGTAATCTTTTCTAAATTGGATGGATAGTTAAATTCAGTTTCTAATATCCAATGATCATTTTAATTTCCACATTTTATTATCTTGAAATCTGTGGCTTATGGGTATAAGAGAATAAAAAATGAAAGCTAAGGTCAGTGTAATGAAACCAATGGATCTGAGAACTGTATATGACCTTTGTTATTTCTTGAAAAGTCTCCTTGAGCAGACTTGAGTGAGACTCGGGCATGGTACACTTCTTTGGTTGTTTTCTTGAGCTCTCCATTTTTTTTTTCTCTATTTCATTTATACTACACCCTAGGATGTAATCTCTGTAGTACTGATTTGCTCTAGCACCTAACCTAGACCTGATGGATCAATTATGCTAATCATATTTTTAATATTTTTAATCACTATGAAATAATAGAACTTGGGGTTGGTGTAGGGATAGGGAAATGAAAAAAAATGAAATAAAATTAATAAGACACAGTGTCTGTCCTCAAAGAATATACAGTGTTGTAGATCTGGGTAAAACAAATATGTGAATAACTATAATGTGATTCCATAAATATGTGTTCAAAGGAGAAAGTGATAAATATCCTTAAGAAGAATAGTATTATGCTCTGAGGGCTCAGAAAAGGGAGAAATCATATTTGGTTGAGGAATCAAAGCAGGCTTCATATAGGAGTTGGTATTTGAAGTCATTCTTAGAGAATGAGTAAAATTTCAACAAGGAAAGTTGCATATTCAAGGCAAAAGGAAAAATATGAACAAAGACATACAAATGGGAATATAGAGAGAGGGTAATACTTGGCAAAGTATCTGGTTTTAGAAAAGGTTTTTTAAAAAAATAATTAGCATATAAGGAAGGAACTTGAACACTTATGTAGGCAGAGAAGAAGGAGAGAAAGAGCCCAAGGGGAAAAAAAAGGAGAGTTCAAAGATATATTAGGTTGCAATGGCCAGAATTATTGAGAGATCAAGGTTCTAGAGCAGCAGGAAGGGAAGGAGTTAAGAGTGCAGGTGGTTAGTGAAGAGGTTTCCCAAAGAGGGTTAGAGTTGCCTGAGACCCCAATACCAACATGCCGGGTCCTGCTGAAAGAATTCCACTCAAGTCTTCTCAGCCAAAGAAAAGTAAAGTTTATTAGAAGTTTGCCTGTATTGGACACAGAGCAAGTCTGTGCTAGGTTATTCTATGGCACTCTCACACCACATGGAAGGAAGATGGGGTCTTATATACACAGGAATCTAGGAGTGCTCTAGAGGAGGAGTTTGGGCAGGGTCTTCAGGAGGAGTCAATGAGGTCAGACTCCAGTAATGAGTTTGGGGAGGGTCTTCAGGAGGAGTTAAGGAGGTCAATGCAAGGGTGGATTGATATTTTGATAGGCTCAAGGGTGGGAAGCAGATGGACAATGGAGGGCCAGGCTAGTAACAGAGGTTTGGGCCCAGCCACAATGAAATACTTATGGCCTCTGCTTCAAGGAGAGCTCAAGGCGGGTCCTAGAGACTACGCCTCATCAGTTAGCACCTTGCTTATGGGGAAGAAGAGTAAAGGCAGAATGGATGAAGGCAGACAGAGTTTGAGAGGAAGCAAATTGAAATAGTTTGCATTTGATGATTGCATTCTTCTCTGGCAAATAGAAGTGAAGAAAGCCAAAGATGAGAGTTAGGATTATTGACCAGAATGGGGAATGACATGGGTAACTGGAAAATAAAAATGGAGGGGATTAGTGGATGTAACTGGAGGAGAATGGAAAAGATTTGGAAAAGCTACTATAGACAATTTGATAGTAGTCAATAAAAGAATTAAAAGATTCCATTCAACAAATGTTTATAAAACACTAATACCCTTTGTTCTCTGCTGAACACTATACAAAGAGAAGTAGAATAATGCCTGTCAATATGCAGGGAACAATTATATCTGACCTAGATGCAAGGTGTTCTGAGGTGGGGAGGACATCAGCAGCAGTAGGACTCAGGAAAGGCCTTTAGTAAAAGGAAGGCTTTGAGATGAGTCTTGAGGGAAGCTGGACAATCTTAGAGGCAGAAGTACATTTCAGGTATGAATAGCCAGTGCAAAAGTAGTGACAGAAGTTTTATGTAATAGTAAGTATAAAAAGGACAGTTTTACTGGAGTGTATGGGATCTGAAGGGTAGTAATATCTAATAAGGCTACAAAGTTAAGTGACTGTCAGGTTATTAAGGATTTCAAATGCCATAGAGTGATTTATGATAGATCTTAGATGTTATAGGGAGTCAGTGCAGTTTATGGAATGGCAGCTAGGCTGGAGTCAGGAAGACACATTCTTGAGTTCAAATCTGACCTCAGACACAAATGAGTTATATGACCCTGGGCAGGTCACTTAGCCCCATTTACCTCAGTTTTCTCATCTGTAAAATGAGCTGGAAGAGGAAATTGCAAATCACTCCAGTATCTCTGCCAAGAAAACCCTAAAATGGGGCCACAAAGCATTGGACTTGGCTGAAAACAACTGAAAATTAGTTTATTTGAAGTGGGAAATGATATTGTCAGTACTTGATGAGGTACAGGCTCTGGGAACTCCCTTGAACTCTGTTTGAATCTTTCCATTTGATGAGGCATTTGCCTGAGCCCATAAGCCTTTCTTTATAGCTTGGCCAAAATCTCTGTTACTAGCCTAGCCATCCTTTGTCCACCTGCTTCCCACCTTTGATCCTCCCAAAATATCTATACACCCTTAACCTAGCCTAGCCCTCCATTATCTAATCTCCAAGTAGCCTCCAGCTACTTCCCACCCTTAATCCCTCATCACTGGAGTCTGATCTCATTTGACTCCTCCTGAAGACCCTTCCCAAACTCCTCCTCTAGGCTACCCCTAGATTCCTCCCACAGCCTTCCTGTATACAAGACCCATCTTGCCTCCATGAGAAGAGAGGAGCCAGAGAATTATTGAGTGCAGATTCACTCTGTGTCAGATTATTCTGGCCTGCTTGTCCAGCACAAATGTCACAGATACTTAGGCTCCTTAAGAGCCTACCCATTATGGTGAATCTTTAATAAATTTTGCTTTTCTTTGGCTGAGAGAAGACTTGACTCAAATTCATTTGGCAGGACCTGGCGTGTTGGTATTTTGGGGTCTCACACACCCCTAAACCCTATACCTCTACAGAACTGATATTTAAGAATATCACTGACAATTACATAGGGATGGATTGGAGTGGAGAGAGACTTGAGGCTATAGGTACAAAAATAAAAATAAAACATCAGTTGATTTTGAGTGATTTTGATGAAGTCACTGAAGAATAGAGCAAAATGTAAAGAGGGCTCAGGACAGAATATTAAGGAATACCCACCCTTCAGGGATGGGATGGCTTTTTGGTACAACAAAGGAACAATTAAGCAGATAGGAAGAAAAGCAGGAGGAAGTAGTTTCCCCAGAATCCAAGAGAGGATGGAATATTCAATGGGAAAGGGTGTTCAACAGTGTCAAGAACTTCAGGCAAGACAAGGGGGAGGAGGGAACTAAAAAAAAAAAAAGTCAATTAATTTATCAGTTAAGAGATCACTAGCAAACTTGGATAAAGTAAATTTAAAAGAGTGGAAGAATTTTCAGGTGTACAACAGGAGAGTTTATAACAGATGACCTCAGTTTTCTAATAAAATAGAAGTAAAGGTCATAAAATCAGTAGGACAAGTAGAATACTGGGGCTCAAGGAGACAGCTTTGGAACAGTCACATCAGGAATCATGATAAAGAGCCTATCAGAGAAGAATAAAAGATAAATATTGCTGTAGTGTGGGTCTGAGTGAGCTTAGATAATATGAACTTAATAAGCACATCTTCGCTAACATTTAGAAACGTGAGAGTAGAAATGCAAAGGGCAGGTTGTTGGGGGCGACCCAGAGTCAAAAATAGGTCAGGACATTGGTAGGACTGATTCAAATCTAGAAGACAAGTTTACAGTTGAATTTGTCAACTATAGGGTCAAAATCAAGTAGGGAAGAAAGTAAAGTAAGAGCAAGATTAATTGAGAGAACAAAGAGCATTGGAGAAGAGTTATGGTGAAAATCAAGAACAGATTCAGAAAAAGTAAAGAAGTGAATATGGAAAGACAGGAGATTGTAATTTGTGGAGAATTTCAGAGTTTGAGATTGTGGATGTAGCGCATTTGTGGGAAATGAAGTTTTGCTAAATGTTTAACAACCAACTTTCCAAAAAAAAAAGTTAATCTGGATTAGTCACATTTTCTCTATCACTTTGTAGCCTAGACCAAGATTCCTGCTGCCTATAATATATGGCCTGTGAGCTTAGAATGATTTTTACATTTTTAAATAAGGGTATATTTTATTGTAAAAAATTAATAAAAGCATGCTTAACTTTTGTGCTGCACAAAAATATGCAGAGAGCCCATATTAAACAAGCTGTATGCCAGATTTGGCCTATGGGCTTTATTTTCACTGATTCCTGGTCTAGAAAATCAACAAAACAATAAATCAAGCCCTGATTTGTAGCATTTCAAAGTGTAAATTCCCACTCTGAAATTTTAACCATTAGCTCTCAGGAGTCAGTATGAGCTGACTCCAGTATACCACTAGATCAGTAATGCTGGAATCTAAGGTTAGGAATCCCCTATGAGTAGTTGAAATGAAACAAAAATATAGATCATTAGAATTGAGGGGATGATGAATTAAGAATGAATTAAGAGCCCTGAGAGCCTGGTCTCTTCTTAATGAGCATATTCCTTATCTTGCTTGGTCCCAGGCATAGGATACTTCCCAAACATCTCTATGCCATTCCACACTTTATTCCTTCCCTCTCCCTTTCCAAATCTAGCTCCAAAAACAGTAATCAAATCAACTTTATCATTCCTGGACAGGACATGCCAATAATTTGCCAAGGGTTCAATAGCTATTACTCTGATTTCCTGTCCTAAAACATTTCTCCCTTATCCTCACTGGACATCACTCCCCCATATGTGATGTTTTCTTCCATTATAATGTGTGTTCATTTAGGCAGAGAATGTCTTGATGCTTGTGTTTGTATTCACAACACTTAACACAATGTCTGGAATGTAGTAAGCATTTAATAACTGCCTTTTTTTTCTTCGATTCATTCATTCATCTATAAGAGGTCAGCACATTCAAGGTAACATCAACAGCTATAGTAAAGTTCCCATCTGTGAGGTCAGGTGTAGAAGTAGTCAGGAAGACTGTATCCTTTAGAATGGAGAGAGTGGACCTACAGTCCAGTAGATTGGCAATCAACAGTAAGGCTCAACTGAACTTATGAATCAGTAGTTGACCTAATTAGTAAAAT
This sequence comes from Pseudochirops corinnae, assembly GCA_028646515.1. Classification (NCBI taxonomy): domain Eukaryota; kingdom Metazoa; phylum Chordata; class Mammalia; order Diprotodontia; family Pseudocheiridae; genus Pseudochirops; species Pseudochirops corinnae. The sequence continues at coordinate 249,296,481 of CM053588.1, forward strand.
ATCATTCATTTCTCCAGCAATGTGTGGTAGCCTGGAGAAATACAACAGTGCAGATTATATAAGATCAGAGAAATGGGTCATGATGATAGGTCATGTGGGCAAGAAATGTAGCTTGGAACCTCTTCTTGCCTGAGTAGACAGTTCCCATAGCTTTCTGTGGTCAAAAAGACTCATCAATTGATAGTAAGACTTCTCTGGTGATGATCCTTTCCACAATTACGTGGTTGGTTCTTGGACAATTATTGCCTAGGGCAGCAGTTCTCAACCTGTGGGTTGTGACCCCTTTGGGGGTCGAACCACCCTTTCACAGGAGTCCCCTAAGACCATCAGAAAACACATATTTCTGATAGTCTTAGGAACCAAGACACCCCTCCTCTACCCATCTCCAGGTGGGTCCACCCACATGCAGATACACCCACATAGGAGTATTAAAGGGTCAAGTCATTAGGAAAGTTGACAACCACTGGCCTATTGCTGGGCCTTGTCTCAAAGGCTTTCCTGTTGGCAAAGGACTACTAGTGGTCTCTAGTTTCTAGGGACCTCCCATTAAGTTATATTTATTTTGTACATATTCATTTATCTCTGTATTGTCTCACTTAATAGAATGCAAACTCCATTGGGGAAGGGATTGTTTCATGGATAAAAAGATTTGAGAGTTGGAAATAACCATTGTGTATCTATAGTCTAGTTCATACACTAAAGGAATCCCTACTATAATATACTTAACAAGTAGTTAAGCAACCTCTGCTTGAAGACTTCAAGGCTGCATAACAAACCACCTCCCTGAGTATTCCATTCAATTTTTGGACAGCTCCTAATTATTAGAACATTTTTCCCTTCTCCACCTGATTTCATCAAATATTTAACAGCTATCATATCCTCCTGACTCTTCTCTTTTCCTGGCTAAACATGCCTAGTTCCTTCAACCAGTCTTTCAGTTTTGTCTTATTATTCCTAGTGCCTTACACAAAACCTGGTAGATAGAGGATTTAATGCATTATTATTGATTAATTGATTTCCCCCAATCCATTGGATGAGATTATGGAGAAAGAACCAATATGTGGAGATAAGCGAGTTCTCTTCACCGAAAGTGCGGATGTGCTCACTGGTAGTCCCTGTGGAGAGGAAATCACTTAAGTTTACCACACCAGAATTCAGGTCTATTCTATTGTGTGCTGCTCTGTCTTATAGAAAAGACAAGAAAAAACGAAACAAACAAATAAATACCTAGTTCAAAACAGACTAGGCTGATTTGTCAGCTCACTTTTATAAACCATGGACAGGGCTCCATTCTTTGACAAGAGTCTGTCTTCCTTAGCTGCAGCTATGCAATCATCTTAAGGGCAGCCCTAATCCCTGGGAACCAATCAGGAGTTTTGTGATCTCTCAGCAAGTCACCAGTAGGCATGCTCTATCATCTTATGTTATTTGGAGAATCTCATAAAATTGATCAGAGACTTCCTGGATCCATCTCTTACATGTGGGCATGTACCTCTATTTATTTGTACAACTCAGTAAGTGTAGCTCACTTCCCTGCTTGATGAAATTGGACCTAGTCAAATGTTTTTCCTTTAATGGCTAAAAGCCAACAAAGAGGGTGATTTAGTGCCTAAGATTCATTGATGAGTTTCATGGATTTTTGAAGTAGGAGGACATAAATTCTATTTTCTTGAGTCAGGAGGTTTTCTTTTGAAAAAGAAAGCATGTTGGATTCTGACATATGGGGTTTGATTAGTCTGTGCATGTGCACTTGGAATATATATATGTGTGTGTGTGTGTGTGTGTATGTGTATATGTGTGTGTGTGTGTGTGTATGTGTATATGTCTCTGTGTGTGTGTGTGTGTGTGTGTGTGTGTGTGTGTATATAAAAACTCATCTTCAAGAAGGTGAGCACTGCTGGTTTTCTTTGCCTGAAGTGTGGTGAGGGGAGAGTGCAGGGCGGTGGAACTCCCAAGTAGTTTTTCTACGAAGTAGGGCAGGCAGAAGCAGATTGGTTGGAAGGAATGCCCCAAGGCTGCCTACATACACCAAGTGAAACACACCAAGGCATAGCTGTGGAAAGCCAGGAAACAATAGAGTTCAGGCCAGCTTGCAATCTGAGGGACTCAGGGATATAGTGACTTTTCCTGAGGGAAATGCTTCAGGCAGACCAGGTCTCCAACAGGCAGAGTCACTAGCAACTCTAAGTACTGAAAATAGCAGCAAGAGCAGTAGGGACAACAGCAGGGGCTTCAGGGCTTTCTTCACAGGTGTGCAGTGTGGAAAGAGGAATTTACCGCACATGGGTTATGTATAATGACCTACCCACTCTTTAATAGATAAATTGTGTACTTATATTCATATAAGCTCATGCCTGCAAAGCGCTCCCTCCTCATCTTTGTCTCATACAGTTCTTCTCTTAAGGTGACACTCTGCATGGAGGCTTTCTTTTTTTCCCAACTATTAGTATCCTCCCTCCCAAGCTTTCTTGTTCTAACCTACTTTATATTCATTTTTTCACTTTATATTGATTCTACATCTATCTTTATATAAATCTCTCTTTCCCATTAGAACTTAAGCTTCTTGTGGGTAGAAATCATTTCATTCCTTCTCCTTGTACCCCAGTGACTAGTACAGCCATAGACCAAAGAGGGCACTTAATAAGCACCTAGTACCTGAAGGATTAAACGATTTTAACCAAAGGCAATTGTGTCTAAGGAGGAAAAGCTAATATAAAAGTACCTCCTTAAAATTTTTTTTAAGACTTTCCAATCTCTTGACTGTTTGGCATGATGATATGCTAATTAAATACCAGCTTCCCTCCTCCATACAGCTTGTTTGTACATCTTTATTTGCTTGTTATCTGCCCCTTTAGATTGTAAGCTTCTTGAGGGCTGAAACTGTCTTTTTGCCTCTTTTTATATCCCCAGCAGTTAGCACAGTGCCTGTTGCTTAATAATTCTTTACTAACTGACTGATTTGCAATGTGGTATATTGACCAGAGAACTGGCTTTCAGAGATAGGAAGACCTGGGTTCATATTCATGTCATTCCTTTGACACACACTGGTTGGGTGACTCTGGGAAAATTGCTTCCCCTTTCTGCTCTAGGAAACTCTCTAAAACTATACATTGCAGAATAGGTGCTGATTTGGATTCAGAGAGAGACTTTCCTCACCAGGAGTTCCAATGTCAGTGAAATCAGGTCTGGTACTAACAAGATGCCGCCCACTTAAAAGGCCTATTACAACTGACAACATTTCATCTCATTTATATCATTCCTTGATCTTCACAGCAATCCTAAGAGTGATGTGTTATCCCCATTTCATATTGGGGGAAACTGACTTGGAGAGCAAATAAAGAGTGGCTAAGCCAACAAACAAATCTAGATCAAAGGATCATCGAGTTTACACCTGGAAGGGACCTCAGGGTTTATTTATTCCAACCTTCTTATTTTGTAGGTGAAGGAAGGAACTGAGGCCTTAGAGAAGTTAATTGGCTTGGCTAGGTCAATCAATTGATAAGTAGCAAAGGCAGGATTTTAACCTAGTTCTCCTGACTTCAAACCTATTGTCCTCTGATTGCTAGCCCAACTCACTGCACCACCACACTACCTTCCTTCAAGGAAGAGTGATTCATGCAGACTTAGAAAAAAGACTCACTTCCATTGGGTAGTGCAACCCCATTAACAGTTGTGATAATATTCTGATTTTAAATGTTAATCATGTCTGCCATTCTAGAGACTTGAATGAAGACTATATAGCCAGACTGTTAAATGCATTAATACAAGGAGGAAGAAAAGTGAAGAGGAACTATTGCAATCGCATTGTCAGCTGCAAGAGTGTTTAATGAAAATCCAAAACAAATGCCACAAGTCTTAGCCAGACACTCTAACTTACTTTCCCATCAGTGTGATGAATGTATTTGTGAAGAGTTGGTGGCTTTTTTTTTTAACTGCTGAAACAGTTCATGTTTTCAGAACTGGTTTAAGAGAAGACATTTCCTTGGTATGATTGCAATTCTTAACAACAACGGCTAAACTCTTTGTAGGAAATCTCCACTGGGGTAGAACTAAAATCTGGAAGTAATCAGCAACCACTGAACATCAGAAATTCTTCAAAAAACATTTAAACGCAGCTGGGAGTCTGCTGGTAGTTGGGATAGGATTCAGGTACCTAATCCCTTGGGGTGAGTTGCCATCCCCCATCTTCCTTGTCTTGTGTGTGGAACTAAAAAGCCCCAGGGTGTTGATGGCTGCAAAGAAACTGTGGCATCTGACACCTGCTGGGAGCAATAAATACAGAACTAGGCCTGCCATCCTTAAGTTTGTTCCTTTCTTGCTTCCTACTAGAGCTGAATTCTTTCACTGGGGATGAGCCCAAACTGTTTAGCCATGTAAACAAATCTGATAAGTAAGAGAAATCATTGCTATAGAGGCAGTAGTTTTTGACACATCTGCTTGACCTATAATACAGGCAAGTCTAGTTAAAAAGTAAACAGAATCACACCCTGTATTTCAGAGAATTATAGTTGTAATTTTTCCGGAAGTCAAATCATTGAAATATTCTTTTGTAACTGCTTTAATTCCATCTGTCTCTTCCGTTCTTCCTTCCTTCCTTCCTTCCTTCCTTTCTTCCTTCCTTTCTTCCTTCCTTCCTTCCTTCCTTTCTCTCCCTTCCTTTCTTTTTTCCTTTCTTCCTTCCTTTCTCTCCCTTCCTTCCTTCCTTCCTTCTTTTCTCTCTCTCCCTTCCTTTCTTTTTTCCTTTCTTCCTTCCTGTCTCTCTCTCCCTTCCTTCCTTCTTTCATTCCTTTCTCTGTCTCTTTCTTTCTTTTCTTCCTTCCTTCCTTTTTTCATTCATTCATCTATCTTTGTTTTTTTATTTTTACAGTTTGATGATGGGTTTCCAGATGACTAATTAGAGTTAGTTATTCCTACTGGTATGTACAGTCTGAATTACTTAATAGTCAATTTTACCTTTCAGTCCAGTCTTAACTAGTTTTGCAGGAGCTCTCTCTTCTGTTTGAAAAGGAACTGAGGCTAATGAATGAAGAGTTGGATTGCTTCCTTCACTGCAACAGATACACTAACCCAGGGGTACCAGGAATCAACAACTGAAGTATATGAATCTGGAGCATGACTCTGTTGCTTCCTGGTTGGCAGGGAACATGGAATGTTGCCAAAGTGTGGAGTGGGGGAACAATAATATTTAGTGGGAGTAAATAAAAAGAGAAACAGACAGAGTTCATACAATCTACCTTCTCTACTTTTCCCCAATGCCTAACTGTTCATTTACAGGCTAGTTTGCTCTAAATCTCTCCCTCCAACCTCCCCCACCCCCATTAAATAGCCATTAATTTCCTTGTTGAGGTTCATTCTTTTCTCGACTTGGCAAGTCAACTGGAGCACAATATTGATTCTATTAAGATGGATTTTTTTCACTAGAAAATGAATGAAAAATGTGTTTCAAGCCGTATGTTCAATATTTTTTTAGTAATACTTGTTCACATATTTGCAAATTCACAATATTTGTTCCTATGAGATACAAATCTCTGATATGTCTGTCTGCGTAAGTGAATGCAATATCACCCATTGAGTGTGAAAATGGTGTAAACCATGTTTGCTATTAATTATAAGCAAGTTTACCCAGAAGTTTCTTGGGGTGTTTTCATGTAACTAAATAGTATTTAACAACTAAGCACTCAAGGACTTCACAAGAAGATTGCAAACACTATGGCCCCAACCCTTTCAGGAGGGCTACCTCCTCATTCCTCCACTTGACAAATGATGTAGCCAAGAATACTGAACTGTCAGACATCCTCCCCGAAGTAAGACCCTGATCACTGACCCAGTAAAAGGTTCTTAAGGGAAAAGGACCGTAAGAGTAAGGGTGGAGCATCAATATGTTTTATTTCAGCATGTCCAATTTACTTATCTTTCAGAAAAAAATTATCACCTGTAGTGACTGTTCCCTCCAGTGAACCCCCTCCTATGAACCTGTGAAGGTTCACAGCACTTGGTTTCTAGGTCTCATATATTTTCACAGTCTATTTTGAATTGTATTTATTTATGTATCTGCCTTATTTCCTACCTATTACACTGTAAGCTCTGAGAGAAGGGGGACAACATTTTCATTACCACGGGATCTCCCTCAGTGCCTACCTAGTAAAGTGGTCTTCTCTCAGTGCCCAGTAGTTGTTAAAGTGAATTGAATAGAACCAGTGAACAGTGGTAAGAAGAGGGGATTTGGAGTCAAAGATTTGACAGTTTGCCCTCCAAACTGATAAGAGGGCAATTGAATCCCATTTCTGCTACTTGTTACCTGTGTGATCTTAGGCACTCCTCTAAACTCTCTGAACTTTACTTCCTCACATATAAAATGAAAGATTGGACTATATGACTTCTAGGGTTGCCCTAAGTTCCAATCTAGGAATAAAAACACAGGCAACCTAACAGCATCTTCTAAACCAATAGATATAGGTTTAATGGACTGCTATTATTAGGCTATCTCCTTTCTTCTCCCTCCTTTTATCTTTTCTTACTCTCCTTATCACCCAGTTAGAATGTAAGCTCCTTGAGAGTAAGGTTTTTTTTTTCCCATTCTTTGTATGGCCAGCTTGTAGCGCAACATTTGGCACATAGTAGGTACTTAATAAATACTAATTGGTTGATTATTGAATAAACCACCTCAAACATATTGAGTTACTATTTTAGTCCATCGTGCTTTCTTTGTTTCTAAGGCTTGAATGCCAATGTACTATATTTCAGTTTTATCTTATACTAAGCATATCCACATTTCCACAATGTCTTCATTTTGATATTTCATAGTATGCACCATTTTCATTTGTCTGTTTCTTTGGTAAAATTAGCTCTACTTCATGAAGCTATTTGGTACTATGGGAAGCATTTAAGTTGGATTCAGAAGAGACATAGGATCAAATCCCATCTCTAGCACTTTTTATTAGGTGCCCATGTGCAAGCCACTAACCTCTCCAGCCTTAGATTTTTCATCTGTAGGGTAGGGATAATAATACATTCAGTACCTATTTTATAGGTAGTTGTGAGGCTCAAATGAAATGGAACATATATTTACATATGTTTGCCAACTATTTAGACTTTACAAAGCCTATGTCTTTGTTATACATTCTTACAATTCTCACAAATTCTTGTAATATAAGATATAGAAGAAACCTAGTTAAACCCCTCATTTTGCAAATGATGAAACTATTAAAGAAAACAGTGCAGTGCACCAGATAGAATACCCACTTTGGCAACAGAGAAACTGGATTCAAATTCAGCCATTGGCAGTGTATCTTGACCTTGGGCAAGTTACTTAACTTTTCCTTGCCTCAGTTTCTTCAAATGTAAAATAAAAGTCTTAGATGAGAGGACTTCTGAGGTCCCTTATAGCTCTAAAAGATGGTGTTATGCTGCAAAGGACAGAGGGGTCACTTTTAACAAGGTCATATAGCTGGTTAGTGGCAGAATTGGGACCATAATCATTGAACCCTAGGCCAGTGCTCTCTAAATCCCATCCTGCTGCTTGGCATTTCTTCTTTTTAACATAGAGCTTTTACTTTTACATAGAACCACTATGTGCTAGCACATTATAAGTGTCAGGTATAAAGAAGAACACTGATATTGAATCATCTGACTTTCATTGGAAGAGCTTGTAGGAAGAGAGGGAGAAGAGAGAATAACTGGAGAAGAATAAGAAGACAATCATGTAAGTGACTTGAGTTCTATGTATTAGTGAACTAGGTAAGAGGCTGAATTTGGGGAGAAGAAATTTGGCAAAATTTGAGCTAGATTGAGTATAATCTAGTCCAAATCTCCTTTCTGGGTATAAAAGAAACAAGATCAAGGACAATTAAGGAAGATAGAAAAGGATTAAAGAAGATTAAGGAGGATTAGGGATGGAACCAGAAGAGTTAGACTCTAGAAGAATGAGGGATAGGTACTTGACCAGAGCTGGGTAAGGTAAATAAGATATTAGATCATTAATCAAACTGATAGGACAAACTGATAGGAAGGCAGGAGAAATTGTTGAAACACAGGAGGTTGGTTCAAGAAAGAATGAAAGGTAGTTGGAGAGTTGTTGGGAGAAGGAAAGGAATTTGAATGGGCTTGTCCCATATTAACTGGCTGTAAAAAGTTTCTAGAAACAAGGCTAAAAATCGAAACCATTAGAATGATTAAAGAAAATTGTGCAGTGACTTGTCTAGCATGGGAAATATTTTCATATTCAATATAGTCAAGTGACTGTTATCTGTGTCTCAAGTTAGGCTAATCTCTTTCCTGGAGGAGAAGGTGAAGGGATTATAAGAAAATGCATTTCCACATTCTAGGTTGCTATGAAGGATAAAGAGATTCTAAAAACAAAAATAGAAGATTCCAATGAGATAAAAACAGGATCTGAGATAGAGGAAAGATGCTTTAACCTATCAGGATGATAAAGAATGGAAGAGTATTACAGAGAGGAAATGGGGAAGTAAAAGGACATTTGGACAAACAGATCTTGAAGATAGATTTGAGACTCCTCTTGAAGTGGAAAGAACTGGGTTTTTTAAGTATGAAGAAGCATCTTATTTCTCTATGAATTATATAGCCGAGTCACAGAAGCTATGAGATGAGAGAGTTTTACCTTTCAGGGCTATTGTAAGGATCAAATGATATAATATTTGTAAAAAGCACTTAGTAAAGTGCCTGGAACTTGGTAGGAACTATATAAATGCTTATTCCCTTATCTCTCTCCCCAGCCCCCTCCCCCACTCTCCAAGACCTGTCAAAATGAATACCTACCCCTTTCTTGTGATTCATTTTGGTAAAAATGATTCTACCAAAAGAAACATTAAAATTATTGCAAATGATTATGATGTCTTGGACAAACAACAAGAACAACAACAAAACATGAAAACTGTCACAGATAGTGTTTTTTTCACTGTTGTCTATTGATGTCAAAGGATGGAGAAAAGAATTATTAGTTTGGGAAATGAACAGTTGCCTAAAGATGGGGTATCTGAGAATGAGATTTGGATTTCTGCTTAATAGATTATTATATGAGGTTGAGAGTTTTCCTAGCTGGAAAGAGAGCACAATGCCCTGTAAGAATGTATTTCCCCAGTGTCTGGCAAATTTAATCAATTACTTTAAACTAATAAGGATAGAGAGGGAGAAGCCTACCTATGTTTTCCATGAATTTAAATATGATGGATAATAAAATGGTAGGATTTTTTGAGCTATATTGGGACAAAAAGGAGCACCAAGAAGGAACAGGACCTTTGCTTGGGGTGGATGGAGTGATGATAACTGAGAAGAGAGAAAACAAACCTCTTTGCTTTACATTTTGTTTCTGTTTTCTCTGTGAATCAGAACAAATACTACTAGAGAGATTTGATTCTCAAAATTAGTAAGGAGGAAGTAAGAGAATAATAAATTATCATTACTTAAGACACCTATCTCAAATAAACTACAGATTTAAGTTCTAAAACAAAAACAAAACCCTAAAAATATGACAGATGTAATTGGTGAGTTACTGTTAATGATTTCTGAAACATCACAGAAAATGGTGGAAGAACCAAAAAGCTGGAGCAGTGCAAATGGCATCCCAATTTTCAATTGCAAGTTCTTTTCCTGGTAATAACTCTTACACAGAGGTAATCTGGCAAGAGGTCCTATAGATGTGATAGCCACAGCTACTGAGGAAGCAGAGAAAGAATTTCATACCACCAGACCTTGTTTTTGGCACTGCCTAATGGTTCAACGTAAGAAACTGATAATGATTTTTATCAGTGGAAATGAAATTAAAGAAGAGTGAATACTAAGAGCAAGATACCTTTCCATCTGATTTATAAGCTAAAACCTTATATAAGTATTGTTTCCCCATTAGAATATGAGCACTTTGAGAGGAAGGCATATCTTACTTTTTTGTTTATATCCCCAGGATTTAGCACAATTTAGAACTATAGTTAGGGGCAGCTAGATGGAATACTAGCTAGAATGTCATGCCCCAAGTCAGGAAGATGAATCTTCCTGACTTTAAATCTGGCTTCAGACACTTACTAGCTGTGTAAGTCACTTAACCCTGTTTGCTTCAGTTTCCTTATCTGTAAAATGGGTTTGGGAAGGAATGGCAAACCACTTTATTATCTTTGCCAAGAAGATCCAAAATGGACTCACAAAGAGTTGGACATTAATGAAATGACTGATCATCAAAAAATACATAGTAAGGACTTAATAATTGAATCACCCTTTCATTTAATTCATTCCATATGAGTCACTCAATAGGAATATAATGCATCAGTCAAAAAGCTAATTTAATCTTGAAGTTATGATATATACAAATTGGTTGAGGAAAAGGGGCACATAAAGCCTGGATAAAAGAATACTCAGAGGATTTGTCTGTAAGCCTTTGAAGGACTATACTGTGAAATAGGAATTAGACTTTTTTTCTGTTTAACCCCAGAGGAAGAACTAGAAGCAATGGAATAAATTTAGGTAGAGGTCATTTTAAGCTTAAGCTGAAGAAAAATTCCCAATATTTGGAATTGTTCCAAAGTAGAATGGGTTACCTTCAGAAGTCTAGCTTCTGCTTGAAGATCATTTGTCAGGTATGATGAAATGGGCATTCTTTTAGTGTATGAATTACATAGATTCCTTTAAACACTTAAATTCTGTGATTGTATGATATAATGTGTTATAGTTGACAAGAAGTACTTTCCTCACAATGACTCTTTCCTCACAACGCAAAGTAGTGAAATCTTTATTTTATCCATTTGAAAGATAAGGCAGATAAGGAAGACAGGTAGCTCAGCTCACAGCACATCTCATTTTTGACCTGGCTATACTACTTTGGGACTTCTCTGACTTTCCCACCATGCCTCTAGAACCTCATTTGGGAAAATCTCATCAACCCACAAGATCACATCAGTCTAGGAACTCTACTTCATCTCCACCCTCAGTCCCTCTGATTGGAGAATGGAGCCATCACTCCAAAACCTTTATTTAAGGAAGGAGCTCAGCTCAGGATATCTCATTTCTCACCTGGTTGCACAATTTTTGGACTTGCACAATTTTTCCATCATACCCTCTCATCAAATGCTTTTCCCTCACCCCCATCCACCAGCTTTACAGTTTCCTTTTGAGTATTGCCTTTCCTATTAGATTATAAACTTCTTGAGGGCAGGCATCATCTTTCTTTCCCTTTTGTACTGTGTGCATGTGTGTGTGTGTGTGTGTGTGTGTGTGTGTGTGTGTGTGTTTTGTAGCCCCAATACTTTGAACAGTGCCTGGCACATAGTAGGGGAATAATAAATGTTTATTGACTTACTTGCTGATTAATATTAGTAGCAGTAGGAGTAGTAACTGGCATATATAGTGATTTAAGCTAAGCACTTTGTATTTTCTTTTCCTTTGCTCTAAAAGAAGTGATTTTTCTGTCTCCATATAAATACTGAATTGTTTATGGTGAAATTATGTAGTATAAAATTAAATAGCTCTGAAAAAAAAAGCTCCACAAATAAAATCTCTATATTATCCAACTCATTGAATCCACTCAAAATCAGTTGTCCAGTAGGCGATACAAAATTGTACTCTGAGTCACTCAACAACTAAAAAGTTAAATTTATATTTGTTATATAAAAATGAATTGATAATTGCAAGAAACACATGCTTTCCTGTTCCCCTTACAGATTCATTACCATATACTCCCATACCCATACTTCCCTCCCCATACACATACATTTACAAGTTTTTAAAATTTATTTTTTATTTTTTTTAACTTTTCTTTATTTTTAGTTTACATCATTAATTTCCATGAGATTTTGAGTCACAAATTTTCTTCCCATCTTTGCCCTATCCACCACCCCAAAACAACGATCCCACTGTATACCCCCTCCCCCAATCTGCTCTCTCCTATATCCTCCCCCATCACCCTCTGACTTTCTGGTAGGGCAAGATGGATTTCCCTACCCCAGTATCTGTATATCTTATTTCCCAATTGCATGTAAATAATAATAATGATAATAATATATACATGTATATATACATATATACATACACATATACATTTTTAACATTTGATTTTAGAACTTTAAGTTCTATATTCTTTCCCTTCTTCCCTTGTCACCCACAGCCATTGGAAAGACAAGCAATTCAATACAGGCCATACATGTGTAGTTACACAGAACATCTCCATAATGGACATATTGTAAGACTGACTATGTTTCCCTCCTTCCTATTCCGACCCCCACTTGTTCCATTCTCTACTTTATCCCTGTCCCTTTACAGAAGTGAGTGCTTCTAACAACCCTCTCCATTAAGCTGCCCTCCCCTCCATCCCCTTCCCCCTACTTTCCTGTAGAGCAAGATACCCAATTTAGAGTGTATATCATTTTTTCCCTAAGCCAAATTCAATGAGAATAAGGTTAACCCATTCCCTTTTGCCTTCCTGTTCTTCCCCTGCATTGTAACAGTTATCCCTTGCCTCTTCTATATGAGAGAATTAACCCCATTCTGTCTCTCCCTGTCTCCTCTCATACTATTCCTCACCCACCTCTCAATTTCACCTTTTGAAATATTAACCCATCCTATTCAATTGATCCTGTGCCCTCTGTCTATGTACACATATATATACACAGTCACATGTGTATTCCTATGCATATATACCCTCCTATATAGACATATGTAAATTTATACACACATATGTGTATATCTATCTATATCTATCTATCTATCTATCTATCTATCTATCTATCTATCTATCTGTCTATAGACACACACACATACAAACACACACATTTATATCCCCTTTATCCTCATACTGAGAAAAGTTTCATAAATTACAATTATTGTTTTTCCATGTTGGCATGTAAATAGTTCAACTTTGATAAGTTCCCTATGAATTCTTTTCCATGTTTACCTTCTCATGCTTCTTGT
>CM053588.1:249309892-249325360 GCA_028646515.1 Pseudochirops corinnae
TCAGCCAATCCCCTTCTTCCACATCAACAGGGGCTCAGCCAATCCCCTTCTTCCACATCAACAGGGGAGTTAATGCCTTCTTAACAGTGGGACAGCATTTGCACCTTCCACACTTAGCACTAGTGCTAAGTATCCTGCTAAACTGATCATTATTACAGTGCTCAAGTCCACTGACAGGTCTTAGTAAACAAGTGTTGGCAGGCAAGCATGCCACACATTGTTGGAAAGTCCAGCATGCATGGACAGGAATATGTGTGTGTAATGACATTTATAGTATGGTACTATATGGATACATGACTCAATATTGAATCACCAAAATTTCAATGGAGGAAAAAAACCCAGCAGATTTACAATTATTAAATTTAAGACGTGTCATTTAAAAATACATTTTTTTCAAAATGACACAAATTTTTAAAAATGTTAAAGTGTTAAAGAAAGATTTTCAGGGGGGTGCTGAGTCATTTTTTTTTTTTAAAGGAGGTGGTGGGCCAAATAAGTTTGGGAACCTCTGAATTATTTGCTCTTATCCAAGATCATCTTTAAGGTATAAAAACTGCTTTGCTCAAACCCACTCTGAGTGTGTCCCATCTAGATCTTTGCCACTATACAGGCCTCCCACCCTCAAGTCAAAGGGCTTTGATCTTGTGAGAATGACCAAAGATCTTTATTGCCATGAAGTATCTGTGTGGGTTTGTTTGTTTTTTTACCTGCTTGCTATCCCATATGGTAATAAAGCTCATAGTTGTACAAGTTTCCCAAGTACTGATTTCCTATAAATCCCTAAGCCTAGATCTTGGTTCTAATGTGAGATCAGGAGGCTAAAGAAAGCAGTAACCATTTATTCTCCGAATGAAGATAAAGCTTATAATGCAAATTCTGCCAGGATATATTAAACACATTGATTCAAATTCACACTATGATTTAAATGACTGTCAGTAGATTTTCCTGAAGTTTGTTTTGATAGCAGTTGGTATAAAGAGGAGGAGAGGGAAAGAACAGGAATTAGAGAATAGAGTTTCAGGATAAGAGGAGGGGATACAGAAAAGGGAAGCTGGGACCTCCAAGGACAGAGTCTGTCCTTCAAGGCCAGGTGGAAAACTCTCCTTTTCCAAGACTTCCCTTACTAACTCTGAATTTTTTCACTCTATATTCTCCAAGAACCAAGTGCACTAGATTAGTTTGCAGTGGTCCATAGGACTCTTTGTAATTTGTCATTGTAATTCATAATTATTATCTTGTTGCTGTCTGGTCCTTTCAATCCTGTCTAATTCTCTGTAACCCCATTTGGAGTTTTCTTGGCAGAGATACTGGAGCTGTTCACCATTTCCTTCTCCAATTCATTTTACAGAGGAGGAAACTGAGGCAAACAGGGTTAAGTTAAGCACAGGGTCACATAGTAAGTATCTGAGTCTGATTTGAACTCAAGTCTTCTTGCCTCCAGGCCCACCACTGTCCATTGCACCACCTAATTGCCCCAATTACTATCTGGTTGCCACAATTTTGCATCAGATCTAAAATAGACACTCTGCAGGGATCACAATCATATACTCTCTTTTATAGTACAACTATCCCTTCCATATTAGGGGGTTAAGGGTGCAAGTCTCCAGCAATCTGGAAAATTCATGTAAAAAATTTTGGAACTCCCTTCATAACAAGGTCTGTTTTTTTTTTAATTTTATGGGGTTTACAGTACCTTATTATTAAATTTGGATTGATATTATACAATACTACACACATATTTTATGCATTTCCAAGTTTCTAAACTTTTTCTGTGTCATCTGCTGGCCTTCAAGTGTTGTCTGTGGCTTCTGCAGAACTCCCCCCAAAATTCGCATTTAATTTCTTATGCCAAGCCATGCTATATTGAAACCCTGATGGGAAAAGTCACCAAATGGAAGGGATAACTATATTTTCTCTTGTACCATGTCTAGTCTCTTTACAAAACATGAATGCTTCATGAATGATTTGCAAAACAAAAGAAGCAACGTAAGGGGATTCCTTGTTTTCTTATTTAATCAAATAAACTAACCCCATTGGCTGATTCCCTCCTGATAACTTACAGGGTCAATTTATATGGTAAATTTCTTCTTGGTAGAAAGGGAGAAAGACTAAAATTATCATTCATTGATGTGGGAAACTTCCACATGAGGAAAATACTCTACAAATGGAGGTGACTTGGTACCAACTTATATCAGCACCTTCTACAAAATTTATAGTCTTAAAGAGTTGTCTACAAGACCCAGAGGTTAAGTGACTTGAACAAGATTTGTTGTTGTTGTTGATTGGTCATGTCTGACTCTTCATGACCCCATTTGGGGTTTTCTTGGCAAAGACATGGAAGCGGTTTGCCATTTCCCTCTCCAGCTCATTTTACAAATGAAGAAAATGAGATAAGCAAGGTTAAGTGACTTGCCTAGGGTTTACACAACTAGTGTTTAAGGTCAGATTTGAATTCAGGTCTTCCTGACTCCAAGTCCAGCACTCTATCCACTGCACCAAGTAGTTACCTCAAGGATTACACAAGATTAAACAGAGAGTATGTGTCAGAAGTGAGACTTGAGTCCAGGTCTCCCTTATCTGGAGCCAAGTTTCTCCACTATATCCTACAGCCTTTCTTATGGATGAAATCATTCTTTAATATTTATCCCAGAGAATGCTATGTACCCTATAAATGAGAAATAATACTCTGATTTGCTTTGCATTGGTTTAGAAGATTTTAAGCAAACATTGTTGAAAACTCAACAAAATCTAAGGTCCCTGAGTATCCCTAAATAATAACCAGCTAATCTGCCTTGATTTAGTTAAGGGGATGTGAGTGGCATATACCAACCTTTGTGGGAAACATAAAAAAAGTTGGTAATTATTTTTCTATTCTGGTATCGTAGGATCACGTGATTCCATAGTTTGGCAAAAAGCATTGGGTCCCTTAGCAGAAATTAACGTTTCATGATTCTCTACAAAGCCTATAGTATTCATTTACTTGAAGAGAAGCATCCACTCATTTATTTGTGGTTGCCAATTTTTGGAAGAAGCAGTAGGCATGAGTGAAAACCATATTTCTCCTCAGTGATGGCCCTAGCTCATCACCAATTCTGGAAAAATGTTACACTATCTGGGAACTTGAAAGACAAGAGTGGCAGCTACCTTCTTATGTTTTTCATAGCAAATAATGGAATGATGTGGAGGAACGCAGGGGAGAAAGATGCCAAGTAGGGTCCACACAAATAAATCAGCACATCTCCAAAGAAGAAAAAGTTAACAAAAGAAAAATGCAGCGGATATGAATATAGTTTGTGTCCAAATCTTCAGCTGGTACATAGGGGTATGTCTTCACTTAGCTATTGCTGTCCCTGAACAGAGGTGAGAGAGATGTTGTTAATAACAAAGACAGTCCCTGATGATGGCAAGTCTAATTACAGCAGGAAAAAAAAATATGGGGAAAGAAAGGGTTTGGTTTTCCCTAGACATCAGTTTATTACCAGCCTGACACGGCAACTTTAAGGGTCATTTCTCTACAGTCACTAAAATACCAAAACAGTAAGAAAAACAGTACAGAGGCAGAAGCAAAAGCCCCTGACACTTCATTTCTGAAAACATTTTCCCACAATGATAGGTTTTAAAAATTGTTTTTCCTCTTTTAATTAAAGAAACAATTTTTTCCTCCTGTCATCTGTAAATAGATGAGAGACAGAGTGACAGAGAAGGAGAGAGAGAAGGAGAGGGAAAGAGAGAGAGAGAGAGAGAGAGAGAGAGAGAGAGAGAGAGGGAGAGGGGGAGAAAGAGAAAAGAGAAGAAAGGGGAAGATAAGGAAGGAGAAATGAAATGAGGAATGAAAGATTAAAAGAAAGTTGAAAAAGGGAGGGAAGGAAGGAAGGAGGGAGGGAGGAAGGGAAGAGAGAAAGAAGAAAGGAAAGGAGAAAGGAAGGGAGAGAAAGAGGAAGAAAAAAAAGGGGAAAAGGATCTCCCCCTAAAAATTTTTCATTTCATAGATCTGAAGGACAATTTAAAAATAATCAAACTAATACCATTTGTTTCTGGGAAGATTTCTGGAAGAAGAGGGTAGAAAGGTCTTGCCACATATACTTTGATATATCTATCTTGAATGAACCATAATCTTTTAAATTAAAAAAAAACTTCTCATCTCCTCCTTCCCTCCCCCTACAATACTGAGCATGTTAAAGAAGGAAAAGACAAAGAATAAGAAAAATCATGAAGGGTGGTATGAAACACGTGCTATTCTTTTTACAGCAATTTCTAGGAAAAGCTCATTAATTCCATTTACTGTATATACTTTGGAGTAATTAGACTTCATTTCTATTAAAATATGCCATAATTCAGGACTTTTCATTAATTCAGATAGACCTCAACCTAAAAGTGTCTGAATGAGTGAGGTTTTACTGTAGGTAGTAGATAAACAGTTCTTAATAATAATACTGACATTTATATAGTACTTTAAAATGTGGAAGGTACTTTATATACATTCTTTTATTTGAGTCTCACAAAAACCTTGCAAAGAAGGAAGAATGACTAAATTATCCCCATTTTAAAGATGTGGAAAGTAAGACTCAGAGAGATCAAATTACTTGCTCACAAGCACATTGTAAGAGCTAAAGACAGGATTTGAACCTTTGTCTTCCTTGACTCCTGGGCTACCACTCTCAAGTCTTTTGTGGAAAGAAACATAGGAGCAGAGTAGTATAATATAGCATTTTATTGAAAGTAAAGACTTGCCTTCAAATCTTGGATCTACTACTGGGTACATTCGTGACCTTGGGAAAGTAATGTAACCTTTCTAGGGTTCAGTTTCCTCAGTTCCAAAAGGAAGATGTTGAACTAGGGGATCTCCAAAGTCCTTTCTGGTTCTATATCCTTTGATCTTCCTGAAGTTTTGGAATTATAGGGAGACTTAATATATGAATGCTTACTAAAGAGTTGTTTGCAAAGAAAATTTACCCATTTCAAATCCTATTTCTCCATTTATTTCATTATAAAATCTGATATGTTTGATGTCTACAAAAATGAAATAAAATAAAACATCAGTGCTAGGTTTTAAAATGATCTTTCTAATACCTTTTTAGAAAAAAGAATAAATTCTTGGTAAAATAAAATAGAAAACACTAAAAATAACACACAAAAATGGTGTTTTAATTGAAAATATCAAGAACTGTGTTAATTAGTTTGCCAGTGGGTGATGCAATAAGATATGGGTGGAACTGAGACAGTCATTAGCATTATCCACCTCACCATGTAAATTATTAGCTCTCTGCTTTAGGCTATTACTAACAGAGGGCAAAGGGACCTGCAAAGGGAACCTTTGTCCTTCTCCAGGCATTTCAGAAACTCAAAATGGCCCTAGAAGGGACTGAAGAGGCCATCTAGTCCAACTCATAGCAGTACATCCTTGAAAGTGGTCTTTGAGCCTCTACTGGATATTCTGTAGTAATGAGGAATCCTCTGCTTCCTGAGGCAGGCTATGCAACTTTTGGTCAGCTCTAATTGTTAAGAATAATCAACTAAGATTATTCTTTGACCTCTCTCCTTCCCTTCCCATCTCTCCTTCTCTTCCTCTTGCTCCTCCTCTTCTGATCTCTCACAGTTCTTCTAAAAATATAAGTAAATTCATTAACCCATCCCTGTCTTAGTCCTTATGAGTTATAATATAGAGAATTGTTTTTTGAAAAATAATATTAGAACATTATCTGTAGTTGCTCAATCATATCCAACTCTTTGTGACCCCCATTAAGGATTTTCTTGGCAAAGATACTGGATTGATTTGCCATTTCCTTGCCCAGCTCATTTTACAGATGGGAAAACTGAGGTAAACAGGGTTAAGGGACTTGCCCAAGGTGACACAATTAGGAAGTGTCAAAGGCCAGATTTTAACTCAGAAAGATGAATCACCATTGCACCACCTAACTGACCCTAAAAAATTATTATAATATAAAAGTATAGAAACTGGACCTGTGAGAATTAGTAAATTCTTAGGGTTCAAAACTCCTTCTGCCAATACAGGTCGGCAACTTCAGTTTTCTGGACAACTCTAAAGATTAACTTATATTCTTAAGAGAGCTGCCTAGAAAACTGAGGGATTAAGTAACTTGCCCAAAAATCACACAACAAGAATGGGTCAGAGGTAGGACTGGAACCTTGGCCTTCCAGATCAGGCTGACTCTCTATCCACTGTTCCACGTTCCATTTATGATGTACTGAAAACAAAACAATATACCAAACATTTCTCTCCCCGTGCAACCTTTTTCTTCCTTCAAGGCCTTATTCAGATGCCAATGTCTCCATAATTTCAACCTTGATCCATGCTGACAAAAGTGATCTCTTTCTATCTAATCGCTCACTGACAATTCTAGGAAGAATCCTATAGAATCCAAATTCAATTCACAAGATCTCAGAGTTGTAAGAAATTGTTGAGTTCATCAGTGCTTGGTTTCTTGTTTTGTTTTGGTTTTCTTTGTCTGTTTTTGTCATAAACCCCATCAGCAATCTGGTGAAACCTATGGACCCTTCCTCAGAAAACAATTTTTTTAATTTATTTATTTACTTTTAGTTTACAACATTCACTTCCATAATCCCTTGAGTTCTAAATTTTCTCCCCCTCCTGTTCCTCCTCTTCCCCCCTATGGTGGCATGCAATCCAAAACTGGGTCTACAAATACCAGAAAATGTTTTTAAAGACATAAAATAAAACATATAGGATTATGAAGGAAACTAAAGGTTAGCAAAAATAAAAAGGTGATTCAATTTCATGGACCCCCTGAAATCTGGCCACAGACCTCTCATTTATAACCTCTGATCTAGCTCTATCTATACTTCAGTCAATAAACCAATAAATGACATTTATTTCACACCTATTATGTGCCAGGCACTGTGCTAAGAGTTGCAGATACAAAAAGAGACAAAAAAAAGACAGTCCTTGCCCTTAAGAAGTTTACAATTTAATGGACTCAACAAGAATCTCTTCTACGATATTCCCAAGAAGTAGTCATCTAGCCTTGGCTTGAAAATCTTTGGTGAGGGAGGAACCCCAGGTAAAACATTTAACTTGTATGATACTTATATATGTGTATGTATCTAATCTACCTACCAGAATGTAAACATCTCAAGGGAGGAGATTAGATCCTTCTTTGCATTCATATTCTTGGCATCTAGAAAAGGTAGGTAGCACAGTTCGAATCTGACCTCAGACACTTACTAGCTGCATGACCCTGGTCAAGTCACTTAACTTTGCTTCAGTTTCCTCATCTGTAAAATGGACTGGAGAAAGTAATGAAAAAGCACTCCAGTATCCTTGTCAAAAAAAAACCCCAAAAGGGGTCATGAAGAGTCAGGCATCATTGAAAGGATGCAACAACAACAACCATAGCTTTAGAAGCATATTTATTCTTCCTCCACAAGCAAAGAATGATGTAGAGATAGTCATATTTTTCACTGTATATATAGCTGGCTTTCATATGGTGCTTTTAGGTTTGCAAAGTACTTTATCTACACTATGTCCTTTAATCCTCATAGTCACTTGAGCCCAGTAAGACCTGGGCTGGGGAAAGAGTATGCCATGGCTATTAAGCCTCTGAGGAGTGGTTTGAATTCAAGTCTTTCTGACTCTAAGTTCACAGGTCTTACCCACTGTGCCACCACTCTAGCTAAAGCTATGCCAACACTGAGACTGGGCCTCCATCGGAGGATATAACCTCTAGAACTTCTCATTTTAGGTCTGATATTTAACCAATAATTATAACCAATCCATATTTGGAAGAGTTGTAAGGTACTTCTAGAATGGCCTCTTTAGTGAAAAGTATTTTCACTATTATACTTATTATTAAATTATATTATTATAATTACTATAAATTATATTTATATATAAATATATATTTATATGTATAAATATATATTTATATATAAATATTTATTTATATAAATATATAAATATATTGTATATAAATTATATTATTATAAATATATATTAAATTATATATATTTAGTGAAAAGTATGGGACTGTGCAAAATATTCTATAGATAGGGTTTTGTTTTTGTTTTTTCTTTTTTCGGGTGGAGGAGGCAATCAGGGTTAAATGACTTGCCCAGGCTCACACAGTTATTAACTGTCTGAAACCAAATTTGAACCCAGGTCTTCCTGACTCCAGGGCCAATGCTCTATATACTGTGCCACCTAGCTGCCCCCCGATTGATTTTTTTAAATGATATATAATATACAAAGAAATAATGATGTAAGCGAAAGCTTTATCTATCTAAAAAGTAAATGGAGTCCTCCAGGAAGTAGTGGTTTCCCCTTCAGCACAGGTTTAAGGGAGAGAACAAAAAATTTTAGACACATTATAAAAGGGATTCCTGTTCAGGGTTGAGTTGTCTCCTCTGATACAATGGAAAAAGAAGGAAAAGGGAATAACCATTAATATGGTTCCTACTATGTACCAGATACTGTGCTTAACACCATATAAATATATTATTTGATCCTCACAACAACCCTGGGTTGTTATTATCCCCATTTTACGGTTGAGGAAACTGAGGCAAACAGGATAAGTGACTTAGGGTTACATAGCTAGCACACATTTGAGGCCACATTTGAACCCGGGCTTCTTGACTCCAGGTCCAGCCCTCTTGCCATGTTTCTACTTAGCTGCCTCAAATCAAACTCCTTATGAGCAAAGGTTGTTTCATTCTCTGTAATCCCAACACACAACACAGCACCTGGTCTTTAGTAGTCACTTAATAAGTGCTTGCTTGACTGATTGGTTGGTTGGACTAAAGAGCCTCTGAAGGCCCCCTCAATGATGAGTTTCAGTTATATTTCTAGGTACATCTCTACAATTGAGGAGAGAGTGAACAAATCGAATTTGCCGTATCAGTTGTTGCTCATAGAAATAGAATTGAGACTAACAGAAGATCCACTCTGATAAATGTCTGATTTTCTTGATTGTGTTCCCTTTTCTCCCACTTTATTCTCTTTCTTTTTCTCTTTCTTGATGGATTTGAAATCCCTTGGGTTATGTTTTAAGTTTCATATACATATATTTATTAATAGAATTAAAATTAAGCATATAGGCCAAGGTTATACATTTTAATTACTGTGGTTTTGTTTTTCTCATTCTTTTCCTGTTTATCTTTCAAAATGTTATGCATAGGTTATAGCAAGTTATTTTACACAGTTGAAAGCTCTAATGGGGGAAAAAAAAAACAGAAAAAGGAAACTTTAACCATGACAAGATACACAGAGTTGGTCTGTCATTCAGAAATCACTTCATACAGCTCTTGTTTTCATTCCCTGTCTTTTTCCATTTCCAAGCATTGCTTAAATCTATATGGACAACCATCACACTATTCTTCCTGAATTGATCCATCAAAGAACTGATATTAATAACATCTGACATTCATACAACACTTTTAAGATTTGCAAAGTGTTTTGCTTGTATTATCTCATTTGAATCAACATTTTAAGGTAGATCTTTTGCATATTAGAAGCTCAGAAAGCTTAGAAAGGGTGATTGGAGGGGCAGCTAGGTGGTGCAGTGAATACAGCACTGGCCCTGGAGTCAAGAAGACCTGACTTCAAATCTAGCCTCAAACACTTAACACACTTACTAGCTGTTTGACCTTGGGCAAGTCACTTAACCCCAATTGCCCTGCCTTCCTCTCTACCAAAAGCAAAAAAAAAAAATGTTTGGGGTGGCTAGATTGTGCCTTGAATAGAGCACTGGCCCTGGAGTCAGGAGGACCTGAGTTCAAATCCAGCCTTAGACACTTAACACAAAAAACTAGTGACCTTGGGCAACTCACTTAACCCCAATTGCCCTACCTTCCCCCCTCCAAAAACAAAAAAAAAAAAAGGTTGACTTGAATCTAGCTATTAAGGGTCAAAGGCAAATTAGAACCCAAATCTTTTGGACTCTAATTCAGCCCTTTCTCCATTTGGTCACATTGCCTCTATAATAATGTATTAGACTTGTAGTGATAACCCCAAACTTTAACTAAGGTGGCACTGGAGTAAGGCACAAGAAGGGGCTAGAGATCTCCTACTAGACTTGAGAGTGTGAAATAAAGAATAGGTCAGGATGCTTCTAAGGTTACAAACTCAAATGATGTGAAGGGATGATGATAGCCTCAATGGGAGCCAAGAAGTTTGGAAAAATGATGGATTTTGGAGGAAAGAATGTTAAATCTGGCGGCAGTCTTCTTGATTCTTAGTCTTATCCCTTTTCCCCTACAACACATTTGCTTCTCACCTAAACAACTGCTGCCTAAACTGATTAAATGATTTAATTTTGTTTTATTATGTGGGCATAAGCATAAGCATTGCTATATTCTCGGACCAACCAAGTGCTATCCCTGTTGGGATGACGTCAAAGGACTTCGTGGTGTTGACAGACCCATAAATCTACTTAGCTTCATACTCAGATGAAGATCTCCAAATTCAGGTTCAGTAGAGGTCATAAAGAGTGCAATGAATCATATTCTGCAAAGGCATTTGACCTGAGTACAAATTATTTCTATGTTTTGTAGATGCAATAGACTGTATAAAGAATCATAGATATATTTTGCCTATATTCCCAAGGCAATAATTTATGACTTCTTCTGAACATGTATACTACAGAAAAGACAGGAAGCTGACTTTGCTAGAAACTCCTCCTTCTACCAATACCACTTTGTCCTAATCTAATCTGATTTCTTCAATATGGAAAGTTAGAGAATCAACACTTCTTGGCCCCTCAGTGGTATAGTAGACTGATTTTGACCCTTCAAAAAATCCCAGCCAGGCCATAATTCCAGATGTTAGTCTCCTACAATCTTCCCAGTACTGCAAGGGCTCAATACTCAGGTTGCTGCATTTCTTTTTCAATAAAACGGTATATTGGAGCAAATTAGCAACAATCACATTTCTATTAGGTAAATGTCAATTTTCTTAACTACTTCCTTTGTTCAAAGAAAATATATCTTATTTAGGAAAAAAAAAAAAGCCAAACAACTTGGCATTGGTGGAGGTTGTTATGCCAAAGAATGAATTACTAACATAAACCAAAATAAACGACTATAAAATCTGGCTGTCAGACTTGGAGTTATGATTGTGTACTGGAGACACAGGGTTAGTCTCTGGATGTTTTCTCTCACACAGACCTCACAAAATCTGGCCACAGCTGTGGAGTCAGGACTGACTAGATTCGAAGTCTGATTCAGACCATCTTATCTTTCCTCACCCCCATCCACCCAAAAAAAAAAAAAGAATTTTGATTTATTATGGTTGACTTACTGTGATATCTGATTTTCTTGTTCATGCAAAAATGGGGACAAGATGTCATTTTCCCACCACTCTCTTTCCACTGATGTATTTTCAATGCTCTTCAAGGCAGAGAGAATCTTTAAGAAGTAAGTTTACTGACTATGGTATGTAATTGTTTATAAATCTGTTAACAGAAAAGCATAAAATGGGTGGTGAAAAAAATAGTTTCCTCTTCCATGTCTACAAAACCAGTTCTGTGTTCTGTCCATCAATTAATGAGAGGAGAGAGACTTGAACAAGCCAATAATCCCTGAATTAGAAAGCTTTTCTGGAATCAACAGGCACTCATTTTATTTCCAGAGTTTTGTTACCACAAAAAATGCTGCAATAGATAACTTCATATATAGTGTCCCAAAAGGCTCAGTGCAGTTCAAAACAAGGTTAAAACTGCAGTAAGACTTGATATGCCCTATACATGGAACCCATCTAATCTCCTTTGGTTATTTACTCTAATGGGGATTGCTGAGACAATACAGACAAATTTGTGATGTTTCTTGCATATTTCCACTCTTCCCCTCTTTGGAATAGTTGGACCAACTCCAAATTCCAGCAGGGAATTCATGCAACTGTTTTCCCATTTCCCTTCCCCACTGACGATGGTTGGAGATTTTTGTTGTTGTTCTTGTTTATTTTTTACACTTTTGCCAATTTGATAGATAAGCATAAGATTAAACTTCAGATGAATATAAGGGTTGTTTTAATTTGCATTCTTCTTACTTGGTTTGGGAACTTCTTTAATATGACTTGGTAGTTTGCCATTTGTCTTTTATTCACACCCTTTGATGGTTTTCGGTATTGAGGAACTGTCCTTGGTTTCATGCATTTGTATAAATTCCCTGTATATCTTGTATCTGGTACTTTTATCAGATGTTTGTGGCAAAGATTTTTCCAGGTATCTTTTTGCTTCTTATTCCAGCTGTATTAATGCTTTTATACACAACAGTTTGTGGGGTTTTTTTTTAATTTTATATAATCAAAGTTTTTTATTGTGTCTTTTGTGATCTCATATATCTCCTTTTTGTTTAGGAATTCTTTCCTTATCCAAAAATTTGAAATGTATTTCCTTCTAATTTCCTCAATTTAAAAAAGAAATGAGAGACCTTTGACATTTTGTGAGCTTGGTATAAAATGTTGGGGAACTAAACCTGTCTTCTGCCAAAATGCTTTCAGTTTCCTCAGTAATCCTTGTTGAACTGGGAATCCTTAACCCAAATCTTTGATCTTAGCTTGATCCAACACTGGGCCTTTGTGTTTGATTGCTTCTCAGTTTTGCTTATCTGTCCTGTTCCACTGATCTACTTTTCTCTTTCTCAAACACTACCAAATAGTTTTGATGATTACTGCTATACAGTAGGGTTTGAGATCTATTAATGCTAGGTCATCTCCATTCCTGCTTTTTATTTTCATTATTGCCTTTGGAATTCTAGACCTTTTATTCCTCTAAATGAATTGAGTTATTATTTTGTCTAGTCCTGTAAAGTAACCTTTTAGTATCTGGATTGCTACAACACTAAATGTGTAAATTAATTTAGGTTTTGTGGCCATTTTTATTAAAAAAGGAATGAATCTATTTTTAAAACAATAAACTAGAACCTCAAAGATTCGAAGATGATGTGCTCTGAGACTTAAAAACACTTTTAATAAGATTTCTAGTTCTTACAACAAGATTCAGAAATTTATCTAGGGGCATTGTGAAGGCTGGTAAGTGAAGGCTGGACAGTAACCTGGACAATTCCCTAAAGTTAAGTGATAATATGTATTGGAAAAGGGCTTTCCTCACAGGGGTCTGCCTACATTGATGAGATAGCCACAGACTGGTGATGGCCCAGAGGGGCTACAGGTACTTTCTTCCCTTTGAGAACCTCAGGAACAAGCTCAGGTATGGACCAGTTTTAGCAATGGGGAAGCCCAGTCTCTAAAGAGAAGGTGAGGTTTCTTTTTTTTCACTCACTCTTCATGCTCTCACATTGATGTTCCAGCAAAAATTGCTCAAAGACAGTTTAGTTTTAGATCATGTCTTAATTTCCCCCCAAAAGGAAGGAGAAGCGCTCAGTGTACAATGTAGATAAGTTATAGGAACAGCTATTTATCTATTTCACACAAAAGAAATGCTTAAAACAGAAAAGACATCTGTATACACGAAGACAGAAAAACTGAAATGAAATAATAACCAAAAACTCCTATCTTACTCTTATCTGAGAGACTGATACTTAAAACATTAAAATATGGAACATGTATTGGGACTGTTGAACAGCCATGTCATCTATATCTCAGCTCTGAACTATTTGAACAATTACCTCAAGGCCTATGCCTTCTGCCACACCAGGACATGGCTTGGATTTGCCCTCCTATCTTCTTCTCTCACAAGAGTGCAGCTGCAGAAAATGCCTGCTGCTGCCAGCCAGCTCTAACTGAAAACTCTGGGAGCTACTGAACCCCTGAGGAAACCATTCCCCAAAAGTTCATGTCTGAGGATCAGTTTGGTTGTTTTTGCTCAAAGAGAGGCCAAAGAGAAAAGCAATAGCCTGACATCTAGGCTCAGATTCACCTAACAAGCACTATATCTTCTGTCATGTCTAAATACATCCATAGATTTGGGCATAAAAAGATCCCTTCCCTTTCTACACACCTCCAAGGAAAAAATCTGAAAAAGAACTTCTCTCACACTCCTAGAAGGGAAAAGGGAGAACACTAGAGGATTGAGTCATTCCTTTTAAGGTCTACTGAGTGGGCTATTCTTCCTTGTCCAGTAGACAAACCTCTGAAAAAGGCAGTCCTTGCCACCATCCTGGGGAATCAAAAGACCAATAAGTCATTGTGTATTGCTTAGTAATTTCAAAGTACAAGTACTTCAATTCAAAGTTACAAGCATGACTGGAAGTGGCCAGGAGAGCATGGTTCAGCTAAATATATGCTCAGTGGGATTGCCTACCCCTCCTCAAGCCCATCCCCACACATGTTCCATGATATACACTCCAATCTTCTCTGCTACAGTGAAAGAATAGGTAAAATCAAAATTGATAAATACTGAAATATAATATGTGTTTATAACTGTTTATACTTTCATCTGATTCAATTTTATGTTTTTAAGAGGAAATTGAAAGTATGGAATTATTCTAAGACGACATGGGAAAGTCCAATGCAGAACTGATAGTAAGAACATCTAGACATTAGGTGAATAACTGAGTGTATGTACTAATCACAAGAACACTTTTTTATTTCCTTCCTCTGGTCAAGTGAGCCAGACTTTTCTAAGACCTCATGTTTGACCACTCAGGCACTTGACTTTTTCCTTCATTACACTCACTTCGTGGATGATCTCATATATTCGAATGACTTCAGTTAATGTGTATATAAATCCTAATATCAAGGGTCTAAGTAATATCCTCCTAATCTTCAAGTTTGTGTCTAGCTAGTTGCTTAGAATAACTGTGTCTTAATGACTAACCCCTGAAGTTTGCCAGACTCTTATCATCAAACACCTATCTGTACTAACAGGCTATATTAATGAAATACTAATGTAAGAGCTTTCTTTCCTGTATTTTATAATACAAATATAAAATCAAGATTTCTCAAGAGAAGTCTTCTCTATTCAAGACACAGATGGGACAACTCCGGCCTCTAATAGTGAATCAAAGCCCCAACTACCCTCAGGAAATATATAATGCTAATGGCAATGAGAAAGGAATAAATCACACCTTGGTTGGTTGTTGTCCTTCCTTCTTAAAGAGGAGCAAAATGACGTCACTATGCTAGAGTAAAATTTCAACATGTCCAACAGTGATCGATCAGACAAATATGAACTTGGAATGCTCCATCATGTGTCAGTGTAACAATACTGGGATTTGAAGATCTTCCATGCCCCTTGAGCTTGCTGACGTAGCAGGAAGGGGTGGAGCAAGAGAACGCCAGAACCAAGCTAGTCTCCGGGCGGTGCGGACTGGAAGCGGCCAGAGGCAGTGGCTGAGGCTGCGAACTCCTTTTGCTTTGAGCGGGCCAGAATCTCTGCTAAGGACTCCTGCTGAGGACTGCCTGGGGCAGGAACTGCCAGGGGCCGGAGCTGCTGGGACCAAGCTGCCTGGACGCTGAGCAGTTGCGTGCGTGAGGAGAGGAGGATCTTTGCCTGAGGTAGCCTGTCCTGTTTGAAGGCTTGAGGATGTGGGTGT
>CM053588.1:249325860-249350691 GCA_028646515.1 Pseudochirops corinnae
GGCTTTGACTTTCTGGTTTTGGGACTCAGTCTTCGGGTATTTAAATGAATGCACTATCTCTATTTCTTATGTAGAGAGCCTGTTCCATTTTGTGATTAATAACTATATCAGCATATTTATAGTTACCGTAAGCATTGTGAATACTGCATTGCTGATACAGTCAGGCACAACATTGGGGTGGATACTCTAAACTTGGGCATCCTGTGTTTCCTTTGAGCTGTTTGATAGAGAACAGCAACTTCTCTGATGTGGGTACACCAAGCTGAGTGGTCCTATGCCAGTGTCTCAAATGTCACACAGTCAATTCCAGAGTTCTTGAAAGGGACCTTATGAGTGGCCTCGTTCTTCTTCTGATCACCATGTGAACTCTTGCCCTGTGTGAGTACTCCATAAAACAGTCTTTTTGGTAAGTGTACATTTTGCATTCAAACAATGCAGCCAGTACATTGGAGTTGTGCTCTGTGAAGCAGAGTTTGAATTTTTGGCAGTTTAGTTTGAGTAAGGACCTCATTGTCTGGTACCTTATCCTGCCAGGTGATCTTCAGAATCTTCCTAAGACAATTCAGATGGAAGTGATTCAGTTTCCTGATATGACACTGGTATCCTCTCCAGGTTTCACAGACATACAACAATGAGATCAACACCACGGCTCTGTAGACTTTCAGTTTCATAGACAGTCTAATACCTCTTCTCTCCCATACTTTTCTTCAGAGCCTCCCAAACACTGAGCTAGCTCTGGCAACGCATGCATCAACCTCATTATCAATGGGTATATCCCTGGAAAGTACACCACCAAGGTAAGTGAACTTATCTGCAGCATTCAAAACTTCTCAATTTGCTGTAACTGATGGTTCCACGTATAGATGGTGTGGTGGTGGCTGAGTTTTCTTAGTGTTCTTAGGCCAAAATGAGTACAAGCAGAAGGGAATTGATGCATATTTGTTGCATCTCAGCTTCAGAGGCTGCATTGAGTGCACAATCATTTGCAAACAGAAAGCCATGTACCAATACTCCCTCCACTTGGTCTTGGCTTGTAGCCTTTTCAAGTTGAAGAATTTACCATCAGTGCAGTAGCTGACCTTGATGCCATGTGTGATAAGTGATAAAGATATGATCCTAGAGAGATGGGCTGACCTTCAATCAATGTTGAGGCCATTGACCATTTACCTCAGGTTGAAGTCAATCCCTCCCTAGCTGAAGTTCTAACTGAAGAAGAGGTTTTGAATGCCATTAGGCTCCTTTCATGTGGCCAAGCACCTGGTGCTGATTCCATTCCAGCTGAAATTTACAAGGTAGGGGGGTCCATTGCTTACACAAAATCACATCTAAATACGCTGGCAAGAGCCACGTTGTCTAAGACAATCTAATCCTCAGTGAATTGATAGTTGAAACAACCCCACATGGGGACGGGGAGAATCAGAAAGTAAGATAAAAGCTATCATTTATATATATTCCTTTAATATTTACATTATCTCACCTGATTGTGCTTGATTGTAATATGTACATTATCTCACTCATAACTATCTTATGTGGTAGGTTTTATTATCTGCATTAAGGAAAGTGAGCCTCAGAAATTTTAAGTGACTCATCAATTGTCATACAAATAGTATCAGAAGTGAGATTTGAATCCAGATGTCTCTGACTCCAGATCCAGCATTCTATCTGTTGTGCCTCTCACCCCTCTATATAGAGGATAACCAGGAACTGGTTACCCTAAGAGAGAAACAGAAGGCAGCATATACTGGGTAAAGCAACCACAACCATTACTACCTTGACCACAATCTTTTCTCAGGTTCCAGTGGAGACAGCTCAGGACCCTGAATCCCAGAGCCTTGGAAATCATAGTTCCCCCTTCTTACACCCACAAATCACTGGCTCTACTTCCAGCCCAGCCCTTATAGCCATCATCTGGGGAAGCAACTCCTAGGTCAGTCATCTCTATGATGCCAAACAAAAGGGTAGGTAGGCCAGTCTACTGAGACAGTAAGGCACCAGAGGGGAGAGACAGGAGGCAGCATGTGCTAGTAAGTCAAACTACCACCACCACTCTGACTATCATCTCCTCTCAGGTTCCAGTAGAGACAACTCAGAACTCTGGACCCAAGAGCCTTGGTAAGATATATGCTTCCAGGCCAGTGCCCACAGTTGTGAACCCGGTGACTCCTGTAAAGATGCATCCTAGCAACTGCTCCTGTAGGTTCTACAGTCACAGTAACTGAAGACCCAAAAAGGAAGGTTCTTGCTATCCAAATACTTAGCACTGTCAGATGGTTCAACAATAGAAACATCAGAAAGAACTTCAGTGGGAATGAATTTAAAGAAAAGGAATTACCATCTGCTTTACTACTGTACCCTAAGGACCACAGGACCTTTCAATCCTACCTGCAATCAGAACTTTCCACATGTGTTGTCTCCTCCACTTAAGTGTAAGGTTCCTTGTAGGACTTCAATGCGTTTTTATTCATTCATTCATTCATTGAATCAGAAATGAAAACTAACACTGCTTCATGCAGAGCAGCAATGTCCCTACATTTTATGGGCATTATGGAACAGATGTATTCTACAGTTGTACAGGCCAAGGCATGGTGGTACTTGTCTCAGTCCAGTTTCTTCCATGTCAACATCAATTATGCTGACAACAAAAATTTAGATTTCCATAACTATCTTTTCATTTGAGCATCAATCTCCTTCATCTGCTCCCTATTACAATCTACCCTTGACTGCCTCTCCATCTTATCAAAATTAGCATGGAAGAGCACCATTCTGGAAATTCTAGAAGGCTGAGGCATTCCATACCTTTACCAGCCACATCTACAAGAGAGCTAGAATTGAATAAACATTAAAGAAGGTGATCAGAGAGCTAAAAGATTTAGAGCTAAAAAAGATCAGAGCCAAAGCTCCATGGTTCATGTTTAGGACTAAGATGAGTTCCCGAGAAGCTTTGTAATTTGGAAACCTTCTCCTTTTGATCTTCTTTTTAATTGTAATATATCATCTCTTCAGCTCCAAGTATGTCAACAAAATGTTGATATACTTCTTTCACTGATCCAATTCAAGTCATGTCAACAAGTATTTAATAAACATTTAAGCCAAGTTGTACTGAAATCTGGAGATTCAAAGAATGGTTAAAGGAAAAAAGTCATGTCTCTGCCCTCAAAGAACTCACATTCAAATGGAGGAGAGAGCATATAAACAACCAGGTACAAACAATATATATTCAGGGTTATGTGGAAGGTAATTTCAGAGGGAAGGAACAAACAGCGTTGTGGGGTAGGAGGAAAATGGAATGGAAAATGGATACCTGGACCAAGAAAGGGCTTTTGCAGATGTGAGATTTGAAAAGAAATAAAAGGAAAAAGGGGAAGAAAAAATTAATATTCTCCCCCAAAGGACATTTTGTTTGGATTTTAGGGAACCAAAGAAAGCAAGAAGTGATAGTATTGGGAAATCATTAGCATTCACTTATTTAAAAAAAAAAAACTTCACTGATTAAAAAAAAATGACTATATGAGGCCCAGTTTAGCTAGACCGAGATTCCCCAAACACTGATTC
Organism: Pseudochirops corinnae; assembly: GCA_028646515.1. NCBI lineage: Eukaryota > Metazoa > Chordata > Mammalia > Diprotodontia > Pseudocheiridae > Pseudochirops > Pseudochirops corinnae. Next base: position 249,329,413 of record CM053588.1, read on the forward strand.
TGAGCACCAGACTCCAGGCTAATCTGCTCTCCTCTCCTCTTATCTTGCAAGGCTCCTCCTTTTTAGCTCTTCCCAATTCTTTTTTCTGATTTCAATTTCTTCCTTTCCTATCAAAGAATTTTAGAATTGGAATAATGTTCATCTAGCCCAAAGCCTACCCGTAAAAGAAAATCACTATCACATACCTAACAAACTTGAAGACCTTCTTTAAAGGGAAATCCACTAGTTCTCCAGGCTGCATATTTCGGGTATTAGATAACACCTGTAGTTAGGATGTTTTGTTTTACCCTCTCACTTCGCCCCCCACACTCCCCATCAGGCTAAATTCATGTCTTTGCTCTCCCACCTCTTGCTCCTTTTTAGGTGTCTGGAGCCAGACAGAAGCAGTCAAGTATCTCTTTCACACTAAGAACTTAAATAGACCTTCAAATAATTGAGCACAGCTGTCATGTCCTCACAGCACACAGTCAGGCAGGCAATAAACTTTTATTAAGCTCCTATTATGTGTCAGGCTCTGTGCTAAGCACTAGGAAAATGAAGAGAGTAAAAAGACAATTCCTTTTCTCTAGAAACTCACAATGTAATGGGAGAAACATGAAAATAACTGTGGAAAAACAAACTACATACATGATAAATAGAAGATCAGCAGTAGCAGAAAGGCACTGGCCCTGGGAAAGATTAGGAAGTACCTCCTGTGGGAGAAGGTGGGATTTTAGAAGGAGTCTGAAAGGAGACTAGGGAAGTCAGGAGGCAGAGTCTTCTCTTTTCTGGATTACATCTCCTCAAGTCTTTCAAGGCCTATCACTACTTTGGTTACTAATACCTGTACACTATTCAACTTCTCCATGTTTTTTCCTTAACTTCAGACCCCTAAACTGCACATAATAACCTTTATGTAGTTTGACCAGGGCAGAATATGATGGGATTCTTATTTACTTATTCCTGGAAGTCAAGTCTCTCTTAATGTTATCCAAGATTTCATTACCATTTCAGATTGAGTTTCCCAGACACTAAAATCCCCAGTTTTTTTTTTTTCAGATTAAACTGCCATCTAGCTATGCTTTCACCCATCTTATACTTGTGAAGTAGATTGTTTTGAAACCAAATGCAACATTTTATATGCATCCCCATTAAATGTCCTTATTAAATACAGCCCAATGTTCAAGCCTCTCAAGATTTTTTTTAGATCCTTAGCCACGCATGTTATCTGTAACTTTGATAAGGATGCAACCAAAGTTCTTATCCATAAAAAACAAAATGTTAATTATTTGATAAAAATTATAATTATTTTAGGGACAATTGAACACAGTTTCCTGTGGCACTCCACTAGAGACCTCCTTCCAATTTAACATTGAACAGTTAATTACTACTTTTTTTTGGTTTAGTCATTTTCAATAGTGTATCACTCTTCATGACTTCATTTGGGGTTTCCTTGGCAGAGGTTCTGGAGGGGTTTGCCATTTCTTTCTCCAGGTCATTTTACAAATGAGGAAACCAAGGCAAACAGGGCTAAGGGACTTGCCCAGGGTAACACAGTAAGTATCTGAAGCCAGATTTGAACTCAGGAAGATGAGTTCTTGACTCCAGGCTGGGCACTCTATTCACTGTACCACCTAAGCTGCTTCTTACCTCACTATAAAACAAGAGGTAGCAAGCTACAATGTGTCCTGGGATGCTCACTATAGATCTTTGCTTTTCCATAAATATAAATGCTTCTCTGAGAGTGATATACTTTTACCATGGCTCTACATAGGAGAGAGAAGTTAAGTCTTCTGTCTGAAAGCCTCCTCTAATTCCTTTGGGGAAAGGAGCAAAGGAGACCAGGGAGGTTAAAGTCTTTTTGAGGAGAGAGTCCACCAAACAGTGTCAGATAATATTGAATTGGAAATTTCCACTGCTTTTCTGCAATACAATACAGTACTCCCACCCCAATTTATTTCATCTCTAAATCCTTTAGTAAAGTTTTCTTTGATTTTAATTCTTGACTTGTTTGAATAGAGTGAAAGAAAGTTTCCTTGCAGGTAAAAGTGCTAGATAGTGAGGGGGAATTTCTGGCTGTCTGAAAACTTTCCTTAAAACTGCTAACTTCCAACCACCAAGAGATAGAGAATATAGGGCTGGCCCTAGAATTGGAAAGATCTGAGTTTAAAGCCTCTGATATTTACTAACTGAATGAAAGTGTAAAAACATGTGTAAATTCTCTGAGGCTCAGTTTCACCACCAAATGGTGATGTTCCCAACACCTTTTGCAGGGAAATTGTGAGGAATAGATGAGATAATATAGGTAATACATTATATAGGTAATATAGTGTCCTTTTGCATACCTCCCTCCCTTTTAAGGATCTTTAGAAGGACTATTCCATACTCCCTTGGGTAGTACGTAGTAGGCACTTCATAATTATTGGTTTACTGATTGTAAGTGAGATGACTTGTTATCAAAAAAAGTTTCTTTTCTTCTGGTCTTTTAAGTAAAGCATTTTGGGAGGCCTTTCAAACATAAAGTATTGAAATAATTTGTGCTCTTATTTCCTCAAGGAAGCAATAAAACATTTGTTCAACCAACCAGGTGGTCCTAATTTCTTCCATCCATTATAAGATATTTCCCCATTTAATGCCACTCCTTTGGTCTCTCTGCCTGCTTGGCCTAGCCAGTGTTCAACTCGGCATTCAGCAGACATTAAAAAGATGAGCATCCATCTTTCAGATGTGATATAAAGTTGAGGCCCTGATGACTCATCACTGTTAAAAACCCCATTGCACTTTTCACAAGAGCAAAGATATTAACCCTGGTGACTTGGCCCAGTTCCAAACTGGGTAATTACCTTCTGCCTCATTCCAATTCCCCCTAAAGTCTCAAATAGATGAGTAATCCCATTGCTTTTCTTAAAATGCTACAGAGACAGAACGACTTTCTACCTTCTAAAAGAATCACAATGGATGATGACAATATTTATTTGTTGCATGTTAGTTTATGAGGATTATCTTGGAATAATTCTCTTTAGCTGTTCAATTTTTAGTGTCTGTCATTCCAGGACTGGTGGGATCAGGGACTGATTGTCAGGTAATTCCTGTCTACCAAGACACTTTGAAAATATTCCCATCCTATAACTGTTTAAGATACAGTTAGTTGAAGAAAAAAACCTGGCCCCAGGTATGTAGCTGACTATTGCTCTGTTTTCTAAGCCAGTAAAACTCTATGTTATTAAGCGATTTTTTAAAAAATATTTTTCTCTTGAAGTCCTGACATGATCAGCACTGGGTGAGACCCAAAGTTGAAGAAGAACATGAATGAATGACTGTTTCCTTAGCAACAGAGACCATGTTTCCTTAGAAACCAGAAACCAAAAGAAATCATCCCTTCCTTTTATTTTTCTGCAGGTTAGCAGTTTCAATGGTAGTTTGCATGGGGGGGAACACCAATGCAATTAATATTTATTGAGTGTTGACTGTATACAGTTGTCAATACAAGGCACTAATTCCAAAGTTCCTTTTATTGTTAAGAAGGGGTCAAAAGTTCTTGATTTCTTGCAAAATTCCTAGTATGTTTTTTGGTATGAAAAATACTCTCTGATGGAAGTGTTCCCTAAGTGAATTTATAAGAACTGATGACTCAGAGAAAGAATTTGTCATATAACAAATAGGTGGTTGCATTTATGGAACTCTTCAGAGAAAATAGGCCAGTTTCTCCACTGACTTTTGTTGTTTTTCAGTTGTTTCAGAGTGTCCAACTCTTTTCATCCCCATTTGGGGTCTCTCAGCAGACATAATGGAGTGACTTGCTATATCCTTCTCCAGTTGATTTTACAGATGAGGAAACTGAGGCAAACAGGGTTAAGTGACTCATCCAGGATCACATTGGCAGTAAGTTTCTGAGTCTGGATTTGAATTTAGGTCTTCCTGATTCCAGGCCCAGTGCTCTATCCACTGGGCCATATAACTGCCCCTAACTTACCTATTGATATTGAAAGGTATGCTTTTTATGGCTGTGGCTATTCTTCAGCCTTAGCACATTGTTCATTGCTTCCTATCATTGCTTGTAGCTCAATATTGGTTGCTCTTTCTCCTACTGTTTTTGCAATCTTATAGCAGAGTCTCTGTTCCCAGAAATTTTAGTAGCAAGAAGTAAAGAAAATCATTGCGATTGGTCTCAGAATTAGGTAGAGATGTTCCTTGCCCCAAGATATTGAGGGAGGACTGTTGGGAAAAGACTCATTCCAAAGTCCACAAGGCAATAAGCAAGGTGGTGTCAGCCTATGAGTACCTGTCCCTGGGAGCACTAGGACAGTGAAATACTCTATACCTTAAACTAGTGCTTTCTATGGCATTAAGAAGCCCAACTCTTTCTTTCTCTATAATACTTTGTTCTTCATAGTTTCCAAGATGAGAGAAAACCCACTACAAAGTCAATTAGTCCAACCAATACTGTATAACAGAGGTGGTGAGTCACAATGGCCCACAGCACTGCCAAATGAGATCCAAACCAGATTAAAATGTAATTGGGAAATATCTGACAAAATAAATCAAAATGTTATCAATCATAGATAATATTAGTGTATAGTTTTTCAAATCAACATGAACAACAGAGGGATCATTATATACAATTTAATGACCCTTGTTTCTTCCTAACTTTGACAACAATAATGAATAGCATTGTAAGAAATTTTGAATATTGGAATTCAGATAAGAGAACCTATGAAGTTGGTCGGTTTCACTTAATTATTTCTTGCTTAATTATAAAAGTAAATCCAATGGGATTGGGATAGGAGATGGTTATTTTAGTAATAAGAAGGATCAGCAAAACTTTTAAAATCTAAAAGTTTTATCTCAAGAAATCACATGCATTTATACAAATAAATTAACTAAAGAAATGTGTTGAATTTGTTGCTGTCTTTTCCCATAAGTAATAATATTTTCAACAATAAGCGAAATTTCTTACTTATCCTAATTCCAGTTATTTGTCTTCAATCATTTTTAATTCTCCATCAATCCAAAGGCACAAGAGTTATGCCTAATGGAAGTAATGCTGTAACTTTGCAGCATAACCTTTCCTTGCTACTGTTAAGTAAAACATTAACTTTTGCTAAGTGTTGGTCCACTCTGTTGAATTTTGTTCCAATCCTAAAATAGTAGCCATGGTCAAAGTTGTAGAGGCATGGAGGTGAGCCTGGGTTTTGCCACACATCTCATGCAACACAGGCCACAGAAAGTCTGAAAAGGTAAGCTTCCCAGATCAGGGAAAAGGCCTTCAAAACTGCTCTCTTGGTTCCTCCATCTTTCTAAGCTCACCCTAGTTTATCTGTAGTATCAGAAATACTCATCCTTCCTTGTGCCAGGTGCTGATACCTCATCATTCTCTGAAAAGTAGGTGATAAATAGGGAAGGAAAAAAAGGACTGTGGCATGAGAAAAATGCAGTACAAATCAAGCTAGATTTCAAAACATTAAAACATGACTGAAGAACTGAGTTCCAATCTTGGATCTAATATTTATTAGCTATGTGGCAAGGTAAAGCAAGTCACTTAGGCCCCCTGGGCCTCGGTCTCTTCAATTTATAAAACAAGAGAATTGAATTAGATAATTCTTAGAATCTCTTTCCATTTTTAAATCTTATAATGCTAAGGAAGTGTGTCCAGCCTTATTCTTTGTTGTTCAGTTGTTTCAGTTGTATGTGACTCTTTGTGACCTTATTTGGGGATAAAAGTTAAAAGCTTTACTGCTTTTCAAATATTGTCTCATTTGCAAACATTACTGCATACTAATTCTTTTGAATGAGCAGCATTTATTTAAGAAGTTTTGAGGCAGCTGGATAGCTCAGTGGATAGAGCACTAGGTCCAGAGTCAGGAAGACATTAGTTCAAATCTGACCTCAGGTACTCACTAGCTGTGTGACCCTGGGCAAGTCACTTAACCTCTATTTGTCTTAATCCCCTGGGGAAGGAAATGACAAACCAGTCCACTATCTTTGTCAAGAAAACCCCATGAAGAGTATTATCCACAGGTCCATCAAGAGTAAGACATGAATAAACAATAGAAATTTAAGGAATTTAAGTCTGCTGGATCAAGTCGCTGCTTGTGAGGTTTTAATGTCTAATTCTTCATTTAGATTATGGATTCTACTCTTTCCTCTGCCCAAAGTTTTACATATAGTTTAGAATCAGAATCTTCTAGAATTGATATGTCCTCCTTTATTCTATATTACCTGGCATTCTTGATTACATTCTACTATAAAATTTCTTTTACTAGTCAGACTCGAAAGGGTTTGATTCTCAGTATATCCCCAGTGGTACCAAATTACATGAATGTTTTTTACTTCCACAGGTGGGAAAGTGTATCACTTGCATATTTATTATTTTTAAAGCTTTATTTTTATGTGGCTGCAGTGGGGTATTTTGCCAGAGGTTGAATTATTATTAGAATTATTTGGAACTGCTTGGTGCTCTTTAAAAGACAATTAACGAGTGAAGAGAGATAACTGGCTATGATCAGCACACAGCTGAGTATGTGGGTTGCTGCATCAGAGTTCCCATTATGGAAAGCAGGGAATCTGAGGCCGTGGGTGTTATGATGGCTATATCCCAAACTTTGCCAGTCAAAGCAGCCCAAGGGGAAACTTAATTCTCCATCTGTTCTTCAGATTTGTGTCAAATGGTCCAATTCAAGGTCATGGTGATTGTTCTCTGTCCTGGTTAGCGAACAAAGGGGAATATGAGGGGCCCCAGGGTGCTAAATGCATTTGTAAGACTTTTCAAGTAACGGAAAGAGAACATGAAAGAGAAGTAATACTGTGATACAATACAGAAGATGTTAGAGTATATGCATTTGCTTTGAAAATAGCCATTTCTTTTAGAGGTACAAAAAATATTTCCAAGATAATGTACAAGATCCAGAAAAGCACTTTAAGTGATCAATCAGGCAGGCAAGAAGCATTAAGTGCTTACTATGTGCCAGGCACTGGGCTAAATGCTGAGCATATAAATAAAAAACCAAAACTGTCCCTGCCCTCAAGGAGTTTATAGGTAGCAATACATACATAAGCATATACAGAATGAATAAAAAATAAACACCGGGTAGTTTGAGTGGGAGGGCACCAGCAGCTGGAGGAATCAGGAAGGGCTCCATGGAGAAGGTAGATCTTTAGCTGATCTTAGGAAGTAAAGGATTTGCTGCCACTGCTGCTACTGCTACTATTTAATAATAATAATAATAATAAAGAATTGTATTACTATAGTAATTTACAGTTTGCAAAATCCTTTACAAGTATTATCCTCTCAGCAAGCTCAGAATACAGGTGCTATTATTACATTTTACACATGAGAAAACTGAGGTAGTTAAGTGACTTGGCTGAGGGGACTCTTAGTAACTGTCCAAAACAGAATTTAAACTCTGGTCTTCCTGACTGTAGATCTAATATTCTATCCACTGAGCAAAGGTAAGGAAGGAATATGTTACAGAAATAGGAGACAGTTGGTACAAAGGTATGAAGATAGATGATGTGACCTGTGTGGGAAAACAGTAAGTAGCCTGATGTGATTGCAATCATAGAATACAAGGATATAGTGAGGTGTAAGAAGCCTGGAAAGGCCATGTTATGAAGAGTTGTATGTGACAAATAGAGGGAGCTTATATTTGATCCTAGTGATAATAGGGAGCCACTGTAATTTATTGAGAGAGGATATGTGTTTTAGAAAAAAAAAATTACTTTAGTTACTGTGTGGAAGATGGACTGGAGTCAGAAAGAGACTCCAGATGGGAAGCTATCACAATAGACCAAAGGGGTGATCAGGGCCTGAACAAGGGTAAACATTATATTAGCATAGTGTTCCACTCCAATTCAAAATATCCAATAGCAATTAGTGACATGGTGCTGGAACCTGAGAGACTAAGGCTAAATATATACATCTGGAAATCATTTGTATAGAGATGATAATTGAATCCATGGGAACTCATGAGATCACTGTTAGTCAGCCAGTCAACAAGCATTTATTAAGTGCTTTCTATGTAACAGACACTGTGCTAAAACCTGGGGATACAAAGATCATACAGCTAGTTTGTGTCAGTGGTAGGGCTTGAACCCAAGTGTTGCTGGTTTTTAGGTTACTTCTGTAACCACTCTACCATAATGACTCTCAATTGCATAATGCTGTTATTCTTCACTATTGTCTGATTCTTTGTGACCCCATGGACCACAGCATACCAACTCTGTCCATAGGGGGTTTCTTGGCAAAGATGCTGGCAGGGTTTGCCATTTCCTTCTCCAATGGATTAAGGTGAACAGAGGCTAAGTGACTTGCCTAAGGTCATACAACTAGTGAGTATTTGAGGCTGGAATTTAATTCAGATCTTCCAAGCCCAGTGCTCTACCCACTGAGTGATCCTCATTGCCCTATTGCATAGTACCCTAAATTAGAAACAAAACAAACAAACACAAATTTGACTTGGGATTTTATCATATTAATAATATCACATTTTTAAAATTTGTCTTAGACACTTCAACATTATCAACTTTATGAAAAGGCATTAAAGGGTCCATTTGTATATGCCACCATGCTGGGTACTTTATAAAGAAAAACGCGTAGTAATTTCTGTGCAAGACACGATGGTAATTTGGGAAAACGTATAAATGATATAGAGACAACAAAATAAAAATATCAAATTAACCCTAAATGAGACAATAAAATAGTTATACCATATTCTAGGTGTATGATATTGGATAAGTCACTTAACATTTCACTTTGAGTCTTAAATTGAAGATGCTGAATTGCATTGGCAGACTGAGTTAATATACACAAATTAAATCATAGATCTAAGTTCTATCCCTATTCAGCAGAAATCTTTACCTTCTCTAGTTCAGGCCTATACCAAGAAGTTAGTTATCTAAGGGACAAAATTCTTTGTTGGCTCATTCTATTTATATATAATTATATATAAAAGCTTGTATTATTTTATGGTATTCTAGAAGAATCCTAGTTGCAAAGTTCCATGATATCATTTCACATTGGAAAGAAACACTTTATATGTACACGTTGGCAGAAAAGCTGTTTATTACCAGAGATTTTCATTTTGAATTATTTTGAGGATAATAAAAATTCTCTGGCAGGAGGGGCTGTTGGGCTAATGGGAAAGGTGGAGCAGGGACAGGAAGGGCCCAAATTTTTTTTTTAAGTTATTTTTATTACATAGAAAGAGAAATAATCCATAGAAGAGAGTATACTAAAGAACATCTATTTCCTCCAATATTCTGAGATCAAGGTCAGTCTCCTGTCCTGCTCCCTCTTTCTTTCCTCATTTTATTATCTGCTAATAGTATTCATTTGATTTTACCTTTGTACACCCATTAAAAAAGTAGTTTGGAAGAAAATATCACAAAAACCAAATGAACAGATTCACTGGATTTTTTTTCTTTAATATTCAACTCAATCCAACAAGCAGAGAATAGGCCCCTACTATGTGGTCAGCATTGGTCTAGGGGATAAAAAAGACCAAATGAGACAGTCCCTGCTGGAAAGGAGCTTAAGGAATATTAACACATTGACATGATCTTATTTAAATATAGCAGGGCCTTAGAAAGATTTTTTCAGGTCTTTCAGATATTTTTAAAAATGAACTAAATAGAGAATGGCAAGAAATTCCATTTGCATTTAGGGTTCTAAAGTTCCTTTTGTTTGATGCCACAGACTGATGGTTCTTAGAAATCAAGAGGGCTGGAGTAAATAGAGAACTTAATGGATATAGTAGGTGCTTCATCAATGTTTGTTTAATTGAATTAAAGACTTTTCTAAGGCTAGTACAGCTGATACAAAAGAACCAGCACAGTTACAACAACAATCACAGGAGTGAACCAGGGGCAGATAGACCAAAGCTTAGCAAATGAAGTTTTCATTCTGCAACCAGTTGGTCTGGGGCTTTGCTGTTAGAGAGACCATAGTAAGGGCCCAAATTTTAGCACAATGATTTACATATAGTTGGTGCTTAATACATACTGGATTAAAGTGAGTTGTAAATATCACAAGGAGATGAGAGTATAGCATGGTTGACCAAGGCTAATTGGGTTCTGGCTGATAATTTTGGCTTGTATTAGAACCATTCTAGTCAAATTTTATTCAGCAAATATTATCGTTTGTTTTTTTGTTATTGTTTTTGGTTTTTTTTTGTCACTTTGCCTTTTTGTGACCCCATTTGGGTTTTCTTGGCAAAGATACTGGAGTGGTTTGCCATTTCCTTCTCCGGCTCATTTTACAGATGAGGAACTGAGAGTTAAGTGATTTCCCTGGGGTCACACAGTTAGTAAGTGTCTAAGTCTAGGTTTGAACTCAGGCCTTCCTGACTCCAGACCTAGTACCCTATATCCACTGTGACACCTAGCTGCCTCAACCAACATTAATCAACTTTTATATGAGATGGAATATGCCAGGATTATGGGATTCAAAGACAAAATAATAATAATAATTCCTGCCAGTGAGGAACTTGCATTACAGTAGAGGTAGTAGAATATGTACCCAGATAAATAAATATATAGTGACTTGAAGAGGAAGAAAACACTAACAATCAGGTGGATCAGCAGACTTCATGTGAGATGTGAGCATGCCTTGACAGAAGCCCAAGACTCAAAAATGTTAAGGTGAAAGGGGAGAACATTGCAGACAAAAGAACAGAGATGATGTACTGATTTGGAGAAGTCAGTGGGCCAGTTAGACTGGAAAATTGAGTGTATGAAGGGTGGTAACACTTACAAGGTTAAGAAAATGAGCTATAAATTTTAATTATATGTTTTTAAATGCTAAACTGAGGGGTTTATCTTAGAAGTATTTATTTTATTTTGTTTTATTTTGTCCTGGAGGTATTAGGGAGCCACTGAAATTTTTTTTAGTAAAATTAAGTGACATGGTCAGTTCTGTGTTTTAAGAATATTTCTTTGGCAACTAGGTAGAGGATATGTTGGAGAGGAGAGAAGGAAAAAAAAGGAATCGGGGAAGACAAATTTAGGAAGGCAAGTAATAGCCTAGTTCAGAAGAGATAAAATTCTGAATTAGGAATCTAGTAGAAACCATGTGAGTATAGAAAAAGAGACATGTATAGGAGAGCTTATGTAGGTAAAATCAATAAGAAGTGATGGTTTATTACATAGTAAGGTTAAGGAAGAGGGAAATATCAAGTATGAATGAATTTGTGAAACTCAGTGCCTAGAAGGATTCTGGTACCCTCGAGAGAAATAGGCAAATGGGTAAAAGGGTGTTTGGTGGAGATGTAATAAATCATAAAAGTAAATAGTTCTATCACCAAGAAAGCACTTTCTTGGAAGCAATACATGGTATCTCTGTCAATAGTTTTTTGGAGAAGGAAGACACACCCACAAAATGTGCCGCCTTCCTTTCCTTAAATAGGTCATAAGAGTAAAGAAGCATGGAGTTAGAACTTAAAGGGAATTCTGAAGTGTAATTTACAGGTAGAAAAACTTAGGTCTAGATATCTAAGAACTGAGGTCTTGACCTGAGAACTTGGCCAAGCATCCATCAGTATTGTAATAAATAGAAGATTCAGAATAAGGCCCCCTGGCTCTAGGTCCAGGATTTCATTTGACAATTTCTTAGTAACGGCCTACTATGCACAAGGCATTAGGTCAGAGTCCGGGAATACAAAAACAAACATAAAACAGTCTCTGTCTTCAAAGAGCTTATATTCTATTGGGGTGGGATGCGAACTGTAAGGACACAGGTAGGTAAATCCAACATATATATATAAAGTAATGTCTGGTGGGGGAGGGTACTAGCAGCTGCAGGCACAATGCTCAGAACAGTATTCCTGTAGAATGTAGAATGTGGAAGGATGCTAGCAATTTTATGAAATGGGGGTGGGGGGGGTTTGTGGGGCTAAATAATAAATAAATAATTAAGTATTAAAATATTTTTGACCCATAGATTCTCCTGCTAGGTACATAAGTCAAGGAAGTCACTGCTAGACAGAAAGTCTCCATATGTTTGTAGCAGCTCTTTTTTGTGGTAGCACAAAGCTGGAAGCAAAGGAGAAGGGGGTCACTAGGTGGTACAGTGGATAGAGCACCAGGCCTGGAATCAAGAAGACTTAAATTCAAATCTGGCATGAGACACTTACAAGCTGTGTGACCCTGGTCAGGTCACTTTAAAAAAGAAACTGTTTGCCTTAGTTTCCCCATCTGTAAAATGTGATTAATCATAGCATCTGACACCTAGGGTTGCTATGATGGCCAAAGGAGATAACATTTGTAAAGCATGTAGCATAGTGCCTGGCACGTGGTTATCTCCATGTAAAGGTTAATAATTATTACTAATATTATATCACACCCAGAATAATTGCTATTAACTTGTTTTGTCATTATTTGTTATACACAGATATAAAAAAGTTGTGTCAACAATTTGTAGCAGCAAACACACTGGCATACTCAGGTTGGCTGCTAGCACAGATTTTGAGATCTGCTTTACTAGGAAAGGGGTTTAAGGGGTTAGCAATATTTTTTTAATTCTATTCAGTAGTTCAGGGGAAAAGTCAGCACCTTGAACTTTAGAAAAAATATAAGCACAGAAATAAAGACCAACAGATAGGGCTTCTGACCAAGGCATTACATACATAGTTACCAGAGAAAGAAGCACCAACACCTGGGTTTTTCAGAACCTGCGGGGTCCTTAACGGCTACCCAGAGTCTTATCTGGTCAAATCACAAGAACACTCTTCCAATGAGTGAGCCCCAAAGCAAAATGTTAACCTCAGAATATATATATATACACACACACACATATATATATATATATATATGTGAATATACGCACACACACACACACACACACACACACACACACACACACACACTTCTTCAGGGTCAAAGGGCATCACAACCCTCATGACCCATTGCCTAATTACAAAGTAACAAAAGATGTGGGCCTTCCTGGAAAATAAGCCTCCCCTAAGCAAGCTTCCCTTAATGGGCTCCACTTGAGGCCTATTAAAGGGCAGGAAGATCTTTTATCCCATTAACATTACACAACTCAACAACTATTTTTAACTAAGAGACAGTGTAACAGAGTCCATAGAAAGCTGGTTTGAGAATTAGGGAAGATCTGAGTTTAAGCCCAGACTTTATCACATTCTGGGCATGTGACCCTGTGCAAGTCACTTAACCTCTCAGTACTTTGGACAATTCTCTAACTTTACAAACTGCAGAGCGAGTTTCTACTTCTAGGAACTCCTAATACCAGTGAAATCAGAGATCAGTTCTCAATCCCTAATACATACAAAACACTCTGCTAGTTGTTGAAAGAAATATAAAGTAGAATAACTATGTTGATAGGCCAGCCTTTGTTTTATCTTGCTTGTTCTTAGTCCTATGTTACACTTCTAGAACATCCCCAGGCATGCCCTACCTCTCCTTGATTCTCTTTACACATCATCTTCATTGTCTTTTCTTGAGGGCAGAGATTGTCTTGCTTGCTTGCTTTTATTTGTATCCCCACAGTGCTTAGCATAGGACCAGAATAGAATAAATGCTCAATAAATGCTCATTCTATCATTTACTCTTTCACTCTGTCTGCCTATCTAGCTGTTTGTTCATCCGTTCATCTATCTATTGATCTATCTATCCATTTATGTACTATCCATTCATCTATTCCTCTATCTATCCATGCATTAATCCATCTCTCTCTCTCTCTCTCTCTCTCTCTCTCTCTCTCTCTCATTCCTTCTCTCAGAAGTCTATAACCCTTAATTGTGTGGGAGAGAAGATACAAACACAGGTAAGTTAGAAGACGATAAGTGTAGAGGAGAGTTGAAACAGAGATGCATGTGAGATTTCAGAAGGAGAGATAACTTTAGGATGGAAGTAGGCTGGAAGGCTTCATGTAAGAGTCATTACCTGACTCAGACCTTACAAAAGAGGAGGACATAATTTCCCAGTTTTAGGATAATCACTTGGGTGGTTATATGAAGGATGGATTGGAGCAGGGAGAAGTTTGCAGAATGGGGAACAGCTAGGAGGGTCTACAATAGTTCACAAGAGGGACCATAAAACCCTGAACTAAAGTGGTAGCTATGATAGTTACAAAGAAACAGATACATTCAAAGAGATGTTTTGAAGGTTGGAAGTGCTAGATTCTTCCTCCCTGGAGATCTTCAAATAGACATTGGATACCCACTATAGAGGCACTTCTTTTCATTTATGGCAGTGGTTCTCAACCTTCCTAATGCCGTGACCCTTTAATACAGATCCTCATGTTGTGGTGACCCCTAACCATAAAATTATTTTCATTGCTACTTCATAACTGTAATTTTGCTACTGTTATGAATCGTAATGTAAATATCTGATATGCAGGATGTACTTTCATTGTTACAAATTGAACATAACCCACAGTTTGAGAACCGCTGATTTATGGACTGAACTAATTCCCTGGGGTCCCTTCCAAAAATTTTCTGATTCTGTGAGTTTGTTTCAGGAAAAGAAGTGGAAAAGAGCAGTGCAAGATCACAAAATGATAAGTAACTAATTTTTACTGAAGCACAGAGTACACGATACAAAAGTAAATCTACAGAAGTAGATTGAAGTCAAATTGTAGAAAGCCTTGGATTCCACAATAGGAGAATGTATTTTGTTTTGTAGACTGTGCTGATTCAGGAATCAGCTGACCCAGCTGATTCCTGTGCTGTATTCTGTTTATTCCAGAGCTACCAGAAGCATTTCGAATCATGGTTAAAGGGCTAACCTTTGAATTGGAAAGACCTGAATTTACATCCTTTCTCTGATATCTAATAACTTTATGTATTATGAACAAATTATGTATTATGGGCAAATTTCTGGTAAGCATCAGTGGAAGAAGGTTCCATGCCCAGGAGACCTCATCCCAGTGAAATCCAAGATCTGAGAATCTTTGCCAAAAAAACAGAACAAAACAAACAACAATCAAAAAAAAAATAAGCACTATAAAACCACTTACCCAAAAAAATAAATGGAATCGTTATCAGTGATGAATAACATGTAAAATGTTTTGTCAATTAGTCAGGTCCCACTCTTCATGGCCCCATTTGTTTTTGTTTGTTTTGTTTTATCTTGGCAAGGATACTAGAGTGGTTTGCCATTTCATTCTGCAGCTCATTTTACAAATGAGGAAACTGATATAAAAAGGGTTAAGTGATTTGCCCAGTGTCACACAACTAGTGTCTGAGGATAAATTTGGACTTGGGTCTTCCTGACACAGTTCTCTACACACACACACACACACACACACACACACACACACACACACACACACACACACACTGTGTGTGTGGGTGTGTGTATGTATATTTCACCAGTTACTTTAAAAATACATTTTACATTTTAGGGGAAATTTAAACCACATGTGCTGATTTTGTGCTTCCTTTTCATACATAAAACTACTGTTTTCTAAGAGATAATCAATGTCTAAAAGAGGCCACCAGAGCCCCTTTCCAAGAGTCTTTTTCTATGTTTCTTCTTTTAACATAAAGTGATACTTTTCTGTCCCCCTGTCACTATTGAGCACACCTGGAAGATCTTGAACTGAATAAAAATTGTAGGCCACGTAAAGCTAGAATTATTTTGAGACATGGGACAAACAGCATGGTTCTAGTATGGGTCTGTTTGAAAATTCCAGTGTGCAGTGAAATGCCATTTCTCTTGCCTCCAGGCCATGTCCCTTCTGAAGCCTTCTTAACTATTTGAACGATTAGAAAATTGAATATCAAGCTGCATTTGTCTAAGTATTTTTAAACTATGCCAAAATAAAAGCTAATCATTTTGTAATCATTTTGTAATCAGTATGCATAGAAGAGAAGAAGTGGCAGTAACGCAGTGGCTGCATGTTTGCTGACAAAATATTTAATCCAAACATTTAATTTCAATCTGCCACTGTTCTCAGTCAGTATAATTACTTTAAGCAAATATCATGTTGGAAAAAATGGTCTCAGTAACGGGAATGTAAATAATACAATATAATCATCACCACACTGAAATCCATATACTGTAATTTGTTTTGATAAATTTCATAAACATAAGTATACATGTTTATATCATAGTTGATAACAGGATGTAGGTCATACTTCTGGGAATTAAGTAAATCCATTGGCCATATATACACCTAAAATTATGCAAATGAGCAAGATAAATCACATGGAAACACTTTGAACACAATTTTCTTTTGGACTGTAGGGTCATTATTCAGAGAGACACACACAGGGACATAGACACAGATGGAAACAGAGACAGAGAAAGATAGATATTGACAGTACAATAAAATGGGTGGAGGGCCACACCTTGAGTCAGGAAGATGAGTCCTGATACTAATATGTACTGGCTGTTTGTCCCAGAACAAGTCATTTATTTTTTCAATGCTCCCTGGCAGCTCTTTGAGATTATGTCACAGAGCAATCAGACAAGATACTGAAGTAGGAGGAATATAGCTCACTTCCTCACCCAACTACTCAAACTAAAATCTAAGACCTACTAAATGAGTAACAATTGGGGAAGAAAAGGGAAAACTATGGTGGGGCATCTTTCCAGCTCTAGTTAACAAATCTGGCCCACAGACAAATGACCAAGACAAGGACTTTAACAAGAGTGGGCCAAAATTGTCACCTCATCTCTGGACATTGGCCAATAGTCCAAGGTCTCCTAGAAAGATTAGGATCACAGACTCAGTCCCCAAGGCTCCAACCAGTTAGTAAGGCAGGACTACCCAGAGATCTCCTGTTCATCCTCAGTGCTGAAACAGAGCTAGGCAAACAGCTTAGGTTGACCAGAGTAGATCTCCGGCTCAACCCCTGGCCCAGGCTAGAAAGCATCAGAGGTCAAATCAGGGATTCGGCATGGAGAGCTCCAGATAAGAGTAGGTCAGCGCACTGAAGTCTCCAAGAGCTGATTGTAGATTGAGCCTAGAGCCCTGACCCAGAATAGAACTAAACCAGCAAAACCCCAGATTGTAATAGGGGCATCTAAGAAGAAGAGGGGTAGTTGCAGTACGTTTGCTTTGAACCTGCTTAGTCTTCTATCTAACAGAGGCTGGAGCTACTATTTACTTACTTCTTCCCAGGGGCAAGTCTGAGGTTGTGTTGTTTTAGACCCAAACTGTGGGTCCAGAGCCCAAAAAGCCCAGGGGAGCATCAATCAGATCATTGATCTGATTGATCTGATGACATAAGTCCCAGAGGGCTACAGCACCCTGGTTCAAACCTCCCCAGTATTACTCATAGAAGTTAACCCTCATACAATTTATTTCATGAGCTCTTAGAGCTAAGAGTTTAGGACGGGATTTGGATCATTTGTCACGGCTCTAAGCACACATCTAAACAAAATCAATACTTTATGAGCTGTATTCTTTTGGATTAAATATGGACCATTGGGTAACCAATCTCTACTTAGAACTGTAGTGATATTATATATACTATAATTCTGCAACAAACAGAAGCTTATTATATCAAACATTGAGCATTGGTGTGGTGCACATGCTCTTGTTGAAAGATCTTGTTCTTTGTATTACAGTCAGAAAAGACCTTTAAAATTACCTAACATAGTACTCTTTCCCTCTCTTCTCTTTCTCTGCACCCCTCTCTCTTTCCTTCTATCTCTTTGTGTCTCTGTCTCCTCATCCTCCTCTTCTCCCTCTCTTTTTTATTAATGAGTTATGTACCTAAACACATTTTTAAAACATTGCATCACCAAGCACACATTTTTAAATAGCAGCAAAATTAGTATATACTTAGTATTTTTTTTTATATTCTTGAAGATTTTGACAAAGTCTGATACATTATTTAGAGAACATCTGGAATAACTGTATAACCACAGTATATTATAAGAGTATTGGTACTTCCTATTGACAGTTTTATAAAACAATAATGAACAATCTTATTCACATAATAATTCCTTTAATGAAAAAAGTAGTAATTTAATAGATTTTTTTATTATCCTTTGTTTCTATGTTGCCTAGATTTTCCCATATACACCTCTACCTCTAAAAAAATCATCCCTTATACAATGTATAAAGCAAAAAAAAAACCAAAGAAACAAACAAAAAAAAAAAAAACAGAAGAGGGAGAAAAAAAAAATCAGCCAAACTGATTAACACATTTTTTTTTCCTTCCCACATCAAAAAAATCAAAATGTGTTGAATGTTTCTGCAAAGGAAAGGGGGAGGTAAATTCTCTTTCTCTTGCTTGAGACCATGTAATTCCATATAATATCACAAAATTATTTTAGATTGTTCTGTGATTGTTATTATTTTCATTGAAATTGTGGGAGTCATTTTAAATATTGTTTTCTTGTATCCCCCTACTTCACTTTGCATCAGTTCATTAAATTTTTTCTGTGCTTCTTTAACATAAGATGCTTTTACATGCATGTACCATAATTTTTTTCACTATAAAATATAAACATGAGTTATTATTATTAGATAGCTAATTTCTCAATCAGCTATCTAATGATAATAATAGCTAATATTTTTATATAGTAACTACTATGTACCAGGCATTGCGCAAAGTACTTTACAGTTATTATCTCATTTTATCTTCACAACAACCCTGGGAGGTAGGTGCTATTGTTATCTCTGTTTTATAGTTGAGAAAACTAAGGCAAATAGAGATTAAGTGACTTGCACAGGATCACACAGCTAATTGAGTGAGTCCAGAGTTGAACTCAGGTCTTCTTGACTCCAGGGCTGGTACCCTCTGTCCACTGTACCACCTAGCTACCTCCTATTACCTTGTTTCCACCTCTGTGCTACCACAAAAAGTGCTGCTATACATGTTTTTCTGTCAGTAACTTCATATACTATACACACTCACCCACATATACATACATATGGAGAGAGGGAGACAAAGAGAGAGAGAGAGAGAGAGAGAGAGAGAGAGAGAGAGAAAGAGACTTCGATTCCACTGTTAGGAGTATAGTATGCATGCACGTATGTATGTATGTATGTATGTATGTATGTATGTTATGTATGTATATGTGTGTGTACATATATGTCTACCAGTAGACTTTCTGAATCAAAGAGGATGAACTCTTTAGTCACTTTACATAATTTCAAATTATTTTCCCGAGTGGCTCTACTAATTCAAAACTCCAACTAGAGTAGATTAGTGTGATTATCTTTCTACAAGCCTTCCATCATTAACTATTCTATTTTTGTCATTTTGCCATTTTGCTGAGTTTGAATTAAAACCTGTTATATCTGCATTTCTCTTATCATTAGTGATTTTTAGAACTTTTTCATATGAATGATGATGGTTTGTCATTCTTTTGAAAACATTTTGTCCATATCTCTGCCTACTCATCTATTGGTGAATTCTTTTTGGTCACATATTTTTATCAGTTGTCTAAAGTATTTGGATAATAAGTGCCATTAGCAATATTTGACACAAAGACCTTTTCCTAGTAAATTGTTTTCCTTCTTATTTTAAAAGCATTAATTTTGCTTATGTAAAAGCGTTTCAATTTTAGGTAATTAACATTATCTGTTTTATCTTTTGAAATTGTCATTATCTCTTATTTGCTTAAGAATTCATTTCTTGGCAGGTGGAACCAAGATGGCAGCACAGAAGCAAGAAAACTCCATGGCTCCACACATAACCACGTCAAATACCTATACAATATGACTCTAAACAAATTTTGGAGATACAGAACCCACAAAGTAACAGAGAGAAACAAATCTCCTGCTGAAGGCAGCCTGGCAGGCGGACAGAAAGGGTTCATCACTGCATGCTGGGAGCCAAGCCCAGCCTCACATGAGCCCCAACCAGCAGCTGCAGCAGACTTCCAGAGAGTAGATCACCAGCAACAAGCGTGGTTTCCAGATTTATCAACTCATAAATGCCAAAGAAAAAGTGAGAGGTGAGTGCAAATCTGTTGGAACTGGAGGGGACGGAGGACCAGGTCCAGCAAGTGCCCCGGGAGCTAGAAGTGCCAGAGGTGCAGCAGTGCTGCAGCCACTACCACATGGCTGCTTCAGAGCTCCTGGCCTGCAGATCACAGTGGGGCCAAGCACACATTCAGAGGGTAACCACTCTTGCTTTAACCTTCCTGGATCTGGATCGTGGTCTTGGGTGGTGATCCTGAGATGTGTGACCTGTGAGCCAGAGTTTGTAGGGGCTACAGAGATGGTGCCCTCCTAATAGCTCTGGAAGCTGTGAAAACTCCAGTGATTTGGAACAAAGCTATCCCCTCTGGAAGCAGAGTTCTACTGTGGCAAAGAGCTCAAAAGTCAAGTAATTGACTGGCAACATGAACAAGCAAAGGAAGCAAAGCAAGCACAGCAATCCAATATTACATTCTATTTTGGGGGACAAAAAAGGATCAAAGCATGGAGTGGGAGGAGGACAATGAAGTCAGAACTCCTGCATCAAAAGCTTCCAAGAAAAATATGAACTGGTTACAGGCCATGGAAGAGTTAAAGAAGGATTTTGAAAATCAAGTAAGAGAAATGGAGGAAAAATTGGGAAGACAAGTGAGAATGATGCAAGGAAATCATGAAAAGAGATTCAACAAACTGATTGAAGAAAATAATACCTTAAAAAACACCTTTGCCGCAAAAGGCAAAAGAGACCCAAAAAGCCAATGAGGAGAAGAATGCCTCGAAAATCCAAATTTGCCAGATGGAAAAAAGAATTTCAAAAGCTCACTGAAGAGAATAATTGTTTCAGAATTAGGTTAGAACAAATGGAAGCTAATAACTTTATGGGAAATCAAGATACTATTAAACAGATCCAAACAAATGAAAAGACAGAAGGCAATGTGAAATATCTCACTGTAAAAAAAAAAACTGACCTAAAAAATAGATCCAGGAGAGACAATTTAAAAATTATTGGACAGCCTGAAAGCCATGATCAAAAAATGAACCTAGAAATCATCCTTCAAGAAATTCTCAAGGAAAATTGCCCTGGTATTTTAGTCCCAGAGGGTAAGATAGAAATTGAAAGAACTCACCAATCACCTCTTGAAAAAGATCCCAAAAAGAAAACTCCTAGGAATGTTATAGCCAGGTTCCAGAGTTCCCAGATCAAGGAGCAAATATTACAAGCTGCCAAGAAGAAACAATTTGAATATTGTGGGAACACAATCAGGATAACCCAGGATCTAGCAGCTTCTACATTAAGGGATCAAAGGGCTTGAAATATGATATTCCAGAGGTCAAAGAAGCTAGGATTAAAACCAAGAATCACCTACCCAGAAAAACTGAGTATAATGTTTCAGGGGAAAATATGGTCATTCAATGAGATACGGGACTTTCAAACATTCTTCATGAAAAAACCAGTT
>CM053588.1:249351191-249378550 GCA_028646515.1 Pseudochirops corinnae
AATGTTGTGAATATTATAATGTTTTGAATGTTTGTCTTGATTTGTAATGGAATAAACAGAGTGTTCACTATATTTCGTAATCTGAACTCTAAAAGCTGTTCACAGCAGCATTCCTTTGGGAATCTGCTGGTGCATGACATTACAAGCACTGATAGGTTATAATTTGCATTTTATGTATTTATTTGGAAAATAATGTATTCATTATGACTTTAATTCTGTTACACAACAGATGAAATATGTACCAACAGTTTTTCAAAATTTTTTCTCTTCTCTTCTTTCCTTATGCTTCCACCACCCCCTTATTTTTATTCAATATCCCCAATTGCTCTGGAGGCTACTACTGCCCCCCCAACATTATAGCACCCCTTCAGTGTGGTATCACCCACTTTGGAAACCTAGGGAAGGGACATTCCTAATCAAACCCAAAGTAGTGGGGAAATTCCACCAATCACTTATTTCAGGTATGTGAATTTCCCTAACTGGGACCAGGAATTGGGTGAGAGTTTGAGTTGGTAAATGGGGACCCCAAGAATAGGTATTACCATGCAGCTGCTCCAGTTCACTAAGATATTCATCCATTCTGGAGCCACTATCATTTATCCATTTGACACAGGGTAAGAATGAGTCAAGACAGTGGAAAACTACCGGTTTTCTATTATTTCTTATTTGTTTATAGTCATTCAGACCTCTTAGACTAAATTATACCATATCGGAATCTTGTCATTTATAATAAAAACATCAAGCAATATATTTCAAAAACCACAATTTTCACAGTTGTCCCTTGTTAAAAGAATGTGGAATATGTGGGAAACAAGTTGGGGAGGCATTAAAAGAAGAGCTGGTGCAGGGATGGGGAACCTATGACCTCAAGGTCACTCGTGGCCCTCTAGGTCCTCAAGTGTGGCCCTTTGACTGAATCCAAACTTCTCAGAACAAATCAAAAACAAATTTGTTCTGTGAAATTTGGATTCAGTCAAAGGGTTGTCCTTGAGGATATAGAGGTCCACTTCTGGTCTCAAGGCCACAGGTTCCCCACCCCTGGTCTGGTATGTTAAGCCCAGAGCAATAACTGGAATCATGGGACCTATCTTCAAATCCCACCTTTGCCTGTTTTATTCTAGGCAAGTCACCTTGTCCTCCCTTGGTCTCAGTTTCTTCATTTATAAAACTAGAGGGTTAGGTTAAACTGGCCTTTGAGGTCATTTCCAGATTTATAATAATTCTATGATTATTCACTCATATATCTTGTAATCATGTCACATAAATAAGAAAGGATGGTACAATTCCTTCCTCTCATGACCTGAATTGACTTTAGTCAAATTTAAGGGAATATTCTGTTTCTCTAACACTGTTACAATTTCAATTTTCTTCCCTTTTTTTCTAAACTCATAGCAATCAACTTCACTGAAGTCCTCCTGCAAGGCCTCTTCCTAATTTGGAAATGATCCCAGATTCTCAATGACTGTGCCAAGATAGTTTAAGCTTCCATGGATCCTGTCAAGCTGGAAAGTCTTTGAGGATGGGTCCCATCATAGTAGACTATGTGAATATAATTGGAGGACCAAATTAGCTATCTTTATAGAAACTGACATCTAGAAAGCTGGCCATGATACACTTTTATTTTTAACCACTACAGAAATTTATGGTCTGTCCCTTAATAAATAGTTTGTGATCTATATCAATGGAGATCATACTCACCTTAAATCAAATCAAGACAAGTCAACAAGCATTTATTAAATGCTTATTTTATGTCAGGTGCTGAGCTAATCCCTGGAAATAGAAATATAAGCAGGAAGTCCCTGCCCTCAATGAGCTCACATTTTAGTTAGGAAAAACTACATATAAAAAGAAGCTGAAAAGGGTAATGGAAGGGTAAGAAGAGGTGAAGATATCTGTCATGGGAGCCTTGTGGTGTAGCCCAGAGAGAAATGAAGAAATGGCTGACCTCAGCCTCCTACTTAAAATGGAGATTCTGAGAGGAATTAGTCAATCAGAGGGAGAGGATTGTGGAAATATTAAGTAACAACTATGTATGACCTCAAAGCAATTACTCTAACCTCTAAGTCATTTACCAAAGCAGAGGTTCTTTACCAGAACCCTATGAGCTTAAATTTAAGAATATTTGGGAAGACAACCAGGTGGTGCAGTAAATAGAGAACTGGCCCTGGAGTCAGGAAGACCTGAGTTCAAATCCTCCCTCAGACACTTGACAAACATACTAGCTGTGTGACCTTGGACAAATCACTTAACACCAATTGCCTTGCCTTCTCCCCTCCAAAAAAAAAAAAAAAAAAAGAAGAATATTTGGAAGACTATACTTCAATATAATTGGGTTTCCTTTGTAACACTGTGTTTTATTTTATGCATATAAAGACACTCTAAGAAGGGGTCCATAAGTTTCATCAGACATCTATGGCAGTCCATGATCCATAAAAGGCTTATTATTATTTTTATCATTTTATTATTATTATTTACGATTATTAATTAAATGAATCCACCTTATCAAGGAATTAAAGACAATATCTCAGTCTTCTATATCTAGTGTTGAGACTTAAATGTGATGTGACTACAGTAATACTCCCCAGTCAAGCCCAAATTGTTGCTTTCACATAGATCCGAGTGGTGCTAAGCTTGTGGTGGTTACAAACAAGTCACAGTGTTAGAACTGCATTTACTATTTCTTGCTAATGGAAAATTTTAAAACTTTAGCAGAGAGTATTTGGAACAGTTTGTAGAGCCTTATGAGACCTGAACCTGAATGGGCTGCTGGAGTAGCCACAGCGAGTGGCATCAAGATGTGAGAATTCAACCTACCATCAGTCAGGAAGATTGAGGAGGAGTGATGGAGCTTGGGAGAGACACCAAGAAGACATTTCTAATAAGAGGTAAAGGAAGGAATATATTCAGAACATCAGTCTCAGCAGGGTAGTAAGACTAGGAGTCAACTAGAAGGTGAAGTAGATAGAGTGCTGGATCTGGAGTCAGGAAGACTTGAGTTCAAATTTGACCTCAGATACTTACTAGCTGTATGACCTTGGGTAAGTCATTTAAACTCGGATCCCCTCACTTTCCTGACTGTAAAATGGGTGTAATAAAAGAATCCTGCCTCAAAGTGTTGTTTTGAGGATCAAATAAAATATTTGTAATGTGCTTAGCACAATCCCTGACACAAAGTAGGTGCTTTATACATGCTAGCTATTAATAGTAATCAGTTGATGTGTGTGTGTGTGTTTTAAGTACACAATTATCAACAGTGGGGAAAAGGATTTCTTTAATTATAAAGTTGCTTTTTTGAGCTCTTTGAAGATGCTATCTCTCGTGCATGGGCATTCTTACTCTGTCTCTTAAATACAAGCACATCTACACCCCCACACACATATATTGTGAGCAAATACCCATTGCAGTAGTTAATGGACTGAAATACAACTGAAGTGGGACCAGGAGAGCAGCAGGGGAGGAATTGTGGAAACTAAGTTAACTGGTCTGATACAAACTGACTTTTGGTGTCTTTTTCCACACAGAACATATAATATGTTTAAGCATTGGCTATTGGTTGTTTCTGGAGTGAGTGCACTGGCAAGGTGTCTTAATCAGACTAAGCCTAAAGAAAATGTGTTTCCCCAAAATAATTTGGTTTCTCAGTGTGTCAGTTTGTCTCCATCTCCCTCCCCACTTATCTGCCTTCTCCTCTTGTTCTCCTCGACTCTTCTTAATCCTCTTTTCCCTTCTTTAGTAATGCCAGTCAGTGAAAGTCATGGTTCCTAGATTTCCAGCATTATTTAGCCATGTTTAGAATCCATTTCAAGCTGAAGGCATTTTTGATACCAGAAAGAATAGGGAGGAAAGATGGAGGATTTCCAGTAATATCTGCTGTGATAAGCAGTCTTAAAAGACTTGATTTACAGGTTTGGAATGAAATCACTAACTAACACATTGAAATCATTGAAATTCCAATAGGACAAATACATGAGAAATTCAGAAGGGGATGTTGCGAACAGAGAGATACTTTAAGGGTATGACAAGACATAATAAAAAAGAAAAACACCAAACATTTCTATTGCATGTTGAGGTAAGAACAGGAGACTATAGGTCACAGAGTGGACAAAGACTTGAAATCAAGAAAATCTGACTTCAAATCCTGCCTCAGAAATTAATTATGTGATGCAAGGCAAGCCATTTAACCTCTTCCAACTTCAGTTTCCTCATCTGTAAAATGGGGATGACTAATTCAAAGGACAGTTGAGAGGTCAAGTGAGATAAAGTAGCCGAAGTTCTTCAGAAACCTTAAAGTATATATGTATGTATACATATGTGTGTGTGTGTATATATGTATATATATATATGCTTTATATATATACTTCATATATCTATATCTATCTATCTATCTATCTATCTATCTATCTATCTATCTATCTATGAAGCAAGGGGTATAAATTATCTAATAGGTATTTTCAATCTCTAATGGCCATGATTCTTCCTGATACTGAGTAATTATTTTTGGTTTTACAAATTCATTATGAGGACATAAGGTCTTTAATTTTTATTGCCAAAATCTGTCTTCAAAATCCAAAGCACATCTTTGCAATAGTCTATTTACCCAGACTCATGAAAATGATTATTTCAGCCACTTAGGAAGTGGTATAATTTTATATCTCAGTAGAGCTGTTCACCTCCTAAAAAAATGCAGCCTGAAATGTGGATTCCTTTTAGTTTTAGATTATGTGACCTGTTAAGTTTTTTATCTGGTTTTTGGTCCTTTACAAGTCATTTCCTTACCAGGCAGGAATATTTTTGGTATGCACAAGTCTGGCATGCCTCCCAATTTCCGTGCCCTATCTTTGTGACTCCTATTACCCTTAGGAATGAATACTGAGTGTCTACTTATCAATACTAAATTGAATACTCTTAAGAAAGAAAGCATACGTCAGCATAACTCATGTACTGGGGAGAAGGCGAGACTGCAGAACCTATGGGAAGAAGCCTTGTTTCAGTCAAGCAATGGACACTATTTCTTCATTGATTGATTATGAGATCTCAAGCATGACTCTTAACCTCTCTTTGATGCTTTGTTTTCTCTGAAGGATATTCAAAATGTTCCTTAACCCAAGGGATTTCATAAGGATAAATAAGATCATAGGTATTAGCTTCTCTGAGCTTGTAAACAGAGGAAGAAAATTTGGCCTTTTAGAAATCATGTTAACTTTCAGATTTCTAATAATAAACTAAGGATTACTTCCCTTCCCCACCTCATCCCCAAGAAATAATGGCCATTCAGCATATCCACTTCAAATCATTCAATAGCTTAAACAAATAATTAAAGGATGTGTTTTATTAAACATGACCATCATGAATTTACCTAAGAAATCACTCCTCTATAGAGCGAAAAGTAGTGTGGGGCGGCATTTGGCATGGAAGGGAGGAGAAATGCCTATTGCCCCCCATGCTTCATAGTTCTTCATTGCTTCTGAACTGCATGACACCCTTGCCCCACTCCGCTCCTCCACGGGTGTCCACTTTCCCTTTCCCATCATTCTTCTGCTTACTGTTTCCCTTCACCTTTATCTCTTGGGGTGAGGGGCTTTGCTGTAGGCACTTGGGGGCTGTACCCAACTGCACTTGATTAAGAGATCCATTTTCCATGGTTTTTTTCTCTCCATCACCCCTCCCTCCCCCCAATAATTTGTTCTGAGAACCAAAGTTTTTAAGTCCTTTATATTACTTGTTATGGTTCTAGCTATCTGAATGACCATCTCTGAACACTTACCAATCAATTGAATTCACTTCAATGGTTATATCATCCTTCATTTATGAATTAATTAATTTAATAGGAATTCAATGAATGCCTTTTATGTTGCAAGGCATTTTGTTCTTTTCCTTTTGTTATCAAAATGAGTCAGAAGCAAAATAAAGAAGGGATGGGGTGTATGAAGAAAGGGGTAAGAGTGGGAGGACAGAAAGCAAATCTATTCAACTTGAATATGAAAGCACACCTTGAGGACTAGCATTCAATACTTTCTGAGGTTGTTGAGAAAATACCCTTGAGCAGCAGCAAATCAAATATATTGGAACTGGACTTTGGTGGAACAATATTAATATTAACTAACTTCAATTATTGTACTTCTTGGAATAATATTCTTCTTGTTTTTGCCCAAACTTTTTTGTTCATTTAAATCTCAGGGAAGCCTAGAGTCACAAGAAGAAACAGAAATAGGAGATAAGTCAGGGGAAGGAGTCTCACTTAAATGCAAGCTTTTTGTAGTCGAAAGGAATGGAAGAAAAATACACCACATCTGTCTTAAGTATCTAGCAATTTGGGGCACATGTTTTTTTTTTATAAAGGAAAAAAGGTGAATTAAATTATTCAAATAATATCTTTTCGATCTCTTATGTTGCTTTTCATTTATCGTTATGGTCACAGTATGCCCCTTCCCCCTTAGATAAAAATGTCCAAAGTACAATTTAAAGAACATCATTTATTGCATTTCACTCTACCCATTTCCAGTCCTTAAAGGAAAGTATATGAGCGATAACTCAAAGGTAAGGTGTAAAAATACTCATTTGAAACTAGACCTACATTTGTTCACTACTCATTTTCTCCTCAAAACCCCCTGAAATCTATGTTCTTCCCTTACCCAACACACACACACACACACACACACACACACAAACACACACAAACACACACACACAAAAACACACAAACACACACGCACACAAACACACACACACATTTTGGAGGGGAATGGCAGTGGTGATTCTGTCTTCATCCTCTGACTTTTCTTTAGCATTTTGGCTCTCCTAACCCCTGCTCCTCTTGGTTTTGGAGATACTGTTCTCAGTTTTTCAGGTACATCTGACTCTCTGTGACTCCATTTTGGATTTTCTTGGCAAAAATGCTGGAGTGGTTTGCCATTTCCTTCTCTAGCTTATTTGACAGATGAGGAAACTGAGGCAAACAGTGTTAAGTCACTTGCCTTCGCATAGCTAGTAAGTGTTGGAGGTCAGATTTGAACTCAGGAAGATGAGTCTTCCTGACTCCAGGCCCAGCACTCTATCCACTGTACCACCTAACTGCCCTCAGAGATGCTATCTCTGTTCCTAAGATTATGGCATCATCAATTTAAAATTAAAAAGGTTTTTGGAGATCATATAAGTCAGCCTCTTCATTTTATAACTGTTTTCCTTCTCCATCTTTAACTGTTCCTTCTCTAACTGATTCATCCTTCTTTTTCTCACCCTCTCCCTTAAAACTTAAGGGAAGTGTTGCCCAGTGGATTGTCCTTGGTTCTTTCCCCTTCTCTCTATACATCCACATACCTCCTTGGCATTGCCATACTGCTCACCCTTCTCCTCCCATGGCTTTGGGCACCACCTTTACGCAGATTAGTCCTAAAACAATATCTCTTGTCTTGAACTTTACTCTTAGCCCCAGACCTGCCATCTCTAACTGCCTCTAAACATTTTATTTTACTCATCCCTAAAATAGGAATTAAACATCAAAATATCAGAAGGAAATAATATGCTGGTGCAAAAAATAATTGCACTCAATGTTTGAATGTGCAGATGAGGATGGACAATGTGAGCATAGGATACTTATTACCCCCATTTGTTAATAGGTTCAAAGTAGATGAATAGCCCAAAGTTAACATTTATATTACACTTTAAAGTTTGCAAAGCACTTTAGGAAGATTATCTCATTTGATCATAAGAGATGATCATTGGTCTAGAGATGGAAAGTGGATTAGATTTCACCTTGTCCAAACACCTTATTTTATAAATGAGGAAAGTACAGCCCAGAGAGGTTAAATGATTCACCCAAGGTCATAAAAAAGGAAGGAAACCTGAGTCGGAAAAGGTTTTCCCTCGGGAAGTTGTACTTTGCTCTGTGGATATATATACACATGCACACACACACATGCATATACATACATGTGCATATACACATTCACTTCCACACATACACACACCTGTGAACTCTAAAAATAAGCCTAGAAAAACCTGTCCACACAGTCTCCTCCATGTTTCGTCTTTCAGCATCATCTTGGTCCCCAGCTATCTTTCCTTCTCTGCTAAAAAGAATTGTGTTCTCAACTACCTCTGTGCCAGTGGCCTTAAATTAATGGGGTAATTCTTGAAGCTTGGGGGGTCTCAAGCAGAAACCTATATTAATCTTTCTCTCCATTTACTAGAACTCTCCCTCTACAAGCCACATAACAGATTAGATCTTGAGATAAAGCTGTGGGACAACAAACATCTTTATTGAGTTGGCTCGTCACTCATTTGCCTACGTATGGATCTCTGAGTCAAGTACGGTCAAAGGGCTTGCTCACTATATGTCTCCTGCATGGCTTTTAAAAATGCAATATTCAATTGCATCTCACAACTGTCACACCTGCTTTTCCATGGCAAGGACATAGTAAGTGTCCTTTGTTCTTATCTCTGCTTCTGTCCACTTGCCTGGCCTAGCCAATTAACTCCATGTTACTATTATTTTCAGGGTCCCTTATGCACCACTGTCTTGCCTCTTATTCTCTTTGACTCTTTGAGGTACTGTAAGATATTAATTATCTTTCTTTTCCATGTCTTTGGTTGACTGCACCAAAGATCATTCTATATCATGTATAAATGTGGATAGATTTCAATATGTCCATATCTATATACATGTATGTATACATCTGTCTGTCTGTCTATCTATCTATCCATCTATCTATCTGTCTATCTATCTATCTATCTATCTATCCATCCATCCATCCATCCATCCATCTATCTATCTATCTATCTATCTATCTATCTATCTATCTATCTATCTATCTATCCATCCATCCATCCATCCATCCATCCATCCATCTATCTATCTATCTATCTATCTATCTATCTGTCTATCTGTCTGTCTGTCTATCTATCCCTCTATCCCTCTAGCTATCCAGAGAATAAGGCTTACCATTGAGTATTGAGAATGGGGGCACAGACTACATTCTTCCAGATTCTGATTAGTAAAATACAGAATGACTTTGCATAGTGTCGTTTGACCTGCTTTCTTTTTTTTTTTCTTTTCTTTTTTGTTAATCCTGGGTAGAGTTTGCCCTAACTTTGCCAGTTGATGTGGTCTGCCTATAACCCAGAACATCTGACTTCTTTCCACTTGATAAATAGACTAAAAAGCAGTTTCTATAGCCTACTCTCTCACCCACCAACAATATACTTCTGTATAGGAACTGTGATATGGGCAGTTAGGGATCTAAACATGTCATTTGCTGATTAGAATAATTCAGGCCTTCCTTTTAGATACTTGTCATAATGGTGGACAATATAAGCCAAAGAAAATAATTTACATTATGAAAAACCTCACAAATAAATCCTGTAAATAATATATGCTGAATAGCAGTGTGTAGCTCCAGCAGGATATTGCTTAGAGAGATTTTGTTTAAAACATTTATTGGAGGCATATATTACAGTATATCATTTACTGGCTGGAAGCCATGCAATATGTGTCTTTACAAAAAAAATTACCTTGTAATATGAGCCCCTCCAAGGCATAATTATATAATAAAGTTCTTATTGGGAAAACTGGAAGTAGGCCAAGGCTTGTCCAAATATAGTGAATGTCAGAGCCAAATTTATTATCCTTAGCTATTAACAGGAGAAGGCAGGTTTTGTTTACCAAGCCTAATTCTCTCCTAATTACAGCCACTATAAAATAATTACTATCCATGGGATAACAACACAAGACAGAGTGACTAACAGAAGAAACTGCAGGGGTTAGAAAACAGAGTGCAATTCTGTGTCATATTGAACAGCTTGTGTACTGCCATGAACAAATTAACGGACTTCATTAAGGAATTATGTTTTAAGAGTGGCTTTGCGGTGAAGCAGTAAAGCAATTAATGCATCTTATTTGGTCCTAGATCTGAGTTGTAGTGCAGTTTGAGACAGCAACTTAATTTTTTTTTTTGATCTATCAGGTTTAATAGGATGCAACCACATTACTGGGCAAGATGGTTAATGAGTGTAGAGAAAAGACTATTTTGGACAAATGATATCCAGCCCCTGTTAACTCACTCTGTCTTTATGAGCAGATTTCTTACCTCGCCGATTTTAATAATCTACTAAAGACAAATGCCAACTTTTATCTAATTCCATTTTTGCAATCCAACATATGTCCTTAGCCCTCTTGGATTACACTTTTGATGAAAGGTATAGTTTTCAGGAGAGCACAAATATTCTGCAAATCTATTTGAGCCACAAAAACCAGGAACTTGCAATATTATTCCAATATTTCATATTTGCTCGCCACACAAATCAAAGTGGAATATTATCCAGTTGAAACATGATGCTTCATTAAATGCACAGTTTCCCATTCCCAGATTCCCTAGACTCTTCCATCTCATCACACAACCTGAGAGGTGTAAAAGAGACCAGATTTCTGCACATTTATGGCATATGCATCAGAATCAACTCTATACAACATGTTCACAGAGGCAAAGGTGAAAGGTCAATTTTTTTTTTTTTTGGTGGTAACACCCTCTATGTAGAGGGCCACATTGCCCTATAACAGGGCAACTTCCAGTATTTGGGGGACTTACTAAAAACTTGCACACTCAGCACACTTGGGGAGTCTGTTTTAGATACTCTTTTTAATAGGCCTCCAGATGGTCACATAAAAGCTAAAGGATTATTATTGCAACCCCCAACCAGGCCATTATAGATAAAGGTATATCAGGGTTTTCTTTATAAACCTTTTTTTAAGGGATTTATAACTTGACTATAAAACTCCTTTTCACACCCAAAATAGAGTAAGGAAGTTCAGAGTTCAAAATACTACCTTTCAGCATCATTTGTTTCTACAAATGTTGTTTCATGAATATCAATGGCATCACTTGATTTATAAAATAAATAGCTAAATATTTTTTTTCAGTTTAGTCCAAGGGGATTATGAAATATTTTAGCTTTCCTTTCTCTTCCTCTCCCCTGCCCACTTCACTCTTTTCTAATTTCTCCCATCTCTTTTTCCTAATATGGAATATATCAGTTCTTGCAGAAACCTAAAAATAAGAGTACATGTTATTGACAATGGACAAAGCAGACAAAATGATATTTTATAGAGAAAAAAAATCCTATCATTCTTTGGTTTAAGTGGTGTCCCAAGTAGCTCTAGTGTAAGAATTGGGATGAAAGAAAATAAAATGAGGGATCCCCTTTGCCTCTAGGTTGGTTTTTCAACTAATACAAAAGTAAGGAAAATTGAAATGTTTTGAAATTTTTCCTCAAGGATCAATTCATAAGTATAATTGTTATTGCATTTACATATAATAATTAACCACATGAATATCTTCAACTCTAATATACTAGAAAATGAAAATTTAAAGACATTCCAAGGAGAATATGAGACAAGTTTCTGCTCTGGGAATTC
This sequence comes from Pseudochirops corinnae, assembly GCA_028646515.1. Classification (NCBI taxonomy): domain Eukaryota; kingdom Metazoa; phylum Chordata; class Mammalia; order Diprotodontia; family Pseudocheiridae; genus Pseudochirops; species Pseudochirops corinnae. Next base: position 249,362,602 of record CM053588.1, read on the forward strand.
TTCAGCTTGATTTTACACAATTCACCTCATCTCCCAAATATAAAGTTATTTTCGGAGGTATCATAGACAACCCGCCCCTCCCCCCCGAAAGTCTGGAAAATAAAATTGCTTCTATTTTTTTTTTTTTAATGTTCAGTTGTTTCAATCATGTCCATCTCTTCCTGATTTTATTTAGGATTTTTTCTTTGGCAAAGGTATTAAAGTGGTTTACCATTTCCTTCTTCAGCTCATTTTACAGATGAGCAGAATGAGGTAAATAGGGTTAAGTGATTTTCTCAGAGTCACACAGCTGGGAAGTATGACTGTCTGAAGCCAGTTTTGAACTCAGGGCTTTGTGACTCCAGGCCCTGTGCTCTATCCACTGTCCCACCTAGCTGCTACTTTCATTTGAAAAACTAGTGTGAATGATAAGGTGCTAGTCTGACAAGAGTAGAAGGAGTAGTGATCATAATAATAGCATTTATATAATGCTTTAGGGCTTATGAAGCACTTTATACACATAGCCTCATTTGATCATCAGAGCATTGCGAGAATCAGAAAGACAGAAGTTAAAATGACTTGTCCACATTCACATTGTAAAAGTATGAGGCAATATTTGAATCATAAGGCCACAAGGTGTCCCAATACCAAAGTACAGATGTCACAACTCTGAAAACCTTAGAAATCATTCCCTACATTCTTTTTACAGTGTGTCCTTATTTTTAAATTAAATTTTAGGTTTTTTTTTAATTAATAAGAATTTATTTTCTTTCTCTTCTGTCTCTGCTATTCTGAAAACAAAGACAAAAACAAAGATCTCATAACAAATACACATAATGAAGCAAAGCAAATTTCCTTCTTGGCCATTTCCAAAAATTTGTATCTCATTCTACATTTTTATTCCAACTTCTTTCTGTCAGGAGGAGTGCAAGACTCTTCATTTGTCCTCTGTAATCCAGATTGATAATTGTAATATTAAGTCTTTCTACCTTTCAAAGTTGGTCATTTTTACAATGTTGTGATAATATACTTTGTTCTCCGGGTTCTACATTAATTCATACATTTATTTTTTATTCTATCAAGAAAAAAATTCTTTTCTACCATGCCACTCCCCTCCTCTGCCCTGCTACTCCACTCTACCCTCCACCTCATGTCAAGAAAGAAAAACAAAATCTTTGTCAAAAAAACATGTACAGTTAAGTAAAACAAATTTCTGCATTAGCCATGTCAATTTTTTTCTTTTTGCATACTCCTAATGATTCATCTCTCAATCAGGAGGTATATAGCATATACATGAATCCTCTGGAATCATGATTGATCATTATTTTTATCAGTATTCCTAAGTTTAAAAAGTTGTTTGTCTTTCAATATTGTTGTCACTGTAAAAGCCCTTCTCCTGTTTCCACTAGTTTCTGCATCAGCTTTTACAGCTCTTCCCAGATTTCTCCTAAATCATCCCCTTCACTATTTTGTAAAGCACAATAGTATTACATTGCATTTCTATATCATAATTTGTTCAACTCTTTTCCAATTGGTGGATACTTGAGTGGTTTTCAATTCTTTGCCACCTAGAGATGCATAATTATTTAATATTTAGTTACTATTTTTTTTTTTTGGTGTTGTTTAGGACTGCTACTTTTCTTAATCTCTCCTCTATTTTACAGTGTCTTCTTTCTTCCATTTTTCTTCTGTTTCACTGGTGAATGAAATATATATCTGTGCTAAATCATGCATATATTTTCCTCCTTTAATTAGTTCAGATAAGAATGAGATTTTGTGTCAATATCTCTCCCTAGACTTTCTCTCTTTTTGCGTACATTTCTACTCACGCACTCTGATTATAGGAGATAATTTTCATCAATATTCCTTCCCCCAACTCTCCCATCAGAGTATTCTCTTCTCTCCTCTTTCCACTCTTCCTTTAACATCACCAAAGCAGCATAACCACTCCTCTGTCTAATCACACTTCCTCTATGATCCTTGGTTATGGTAGAGTTCTTTGGATGTACATATCATCTCCCTACATTAGAATATAAAGAGAATATCCTTTTTTTAAGCCCTTATGATTACTCCTTCATGTTTACCTTTTTACAATTTTTTTTCTCCTTGCTTGTATTTCAATGTTTACTCAGCTCTAGTCTTTTTTTTTTTTTTAAATCAGGGATGCTTAAAATTCCTTTGTTTCATTAAAGATCCATTTTCCCTCCCTGTAGGATTAGACCTAGTTTTTCTAGGTAAGTTTTTCTTGGATGTAAAACTATATCCTTTATTTTCTAGGGTATTGTATTTGAAAGTTTCCATTGTTTTATAGTTATAGCTGATAAATTTCATGTGATCTTCACTGTTGCTCCTTGAATTTTCTTTTTCTTTCTGATCACTTACATTATTTTTCTCTGAACTAGAAGCCCTGGATTTTAGCTATAATGGTCTTGAGAGTTTACATTTGTGGATTTCTTTCAGGAATTGACTTATGGATCTTTTCTGTTTCCATTTTGCCTCTTGGTTCTAAGAGATCTGGGAAATTTTATAACTTCTGTAAATAGAATGTCTAAGTTCTTTTTTCTTGTCATGAATTTCAGGTAGTCTGATGACTTTAAAAATGTTGTCTCCTCAGACTGTTTCCCAAGTCAGTTGCTTTTGATATGGGGTATTTTTTTTTCTTTTTTAAAAGTCTTTTGACTTTATTTTATTATTTCTTATTATCACATGGAGTTATGAATTTCTATTAGTACATTATAATTTTTAAAGCGATTATTTGTCATACCTCTTGTGTCAAGCTGTTAATTCACTTTCTAATTCTTTTTTTAAGGGCAGCTAGGTGGTGCAGTGAATGGACTGCTGGGCCTGGAGTTAGGAACACTCATCTTCTCGAGCCTAAATTTGGCCTCAAACATTTACTAGCTGTGTGACCGTGGGTAAACCACTTAATCCTGTTTGTCTCAGTTTCCTCTTCTGTCAAATGAACTGGAGAAGCAAATAGCAAACCACTTCAATATTTTTGCCAAGAAATCCCAAATGGGATCATGAAGAGTCAGATATGACTCAAACAGCTGAACAACAATTCTTTCTGCAATAGCTCTCATTTCTTTTCCATTTCCCCCACTCTGGTACTCTCATTTCATTTATGAAAACACAATTCTCTTTTAAAAAATTCAAATTAAAACAACCTTGAAATATCATTTCAGACCTATCAGATTGGCTAAAATCATTGAAAGGGAAAGTGACAAATGTTAGAGTGGATGTGGAAAAACTGGGACACTAATTCACTGTTGGTGGAACTGTAAATTGATCCAACCATTTTGGAGAATAATCTAAAATTATTCTCTTCTTCCTGTCTCCCTATGCTGACCTAATCTAGAAAAAAAAATCCTTTGAATTATTTTCTTGGATTTCCTGATAGCATTTGGTCTGGCATATTTTCCAGATCTGTGTGGAGATATTGTGGTAGGAAGCTTAGCTATACTTCCTCCTGCCATCTTGGTTTTATTTCCATATTCTTATTTCTTGAGTGTCATCTTGACATAGTGGATAGAGCCATGGAGTTGGAGTTAGAAAGACCTGAGTATGAATCTTACTTCAGACACGTATTAGTCATGTGACCCTGGGAGAGTCACTTAACCTATCTCAGAATCAATTTTCTCATTTGTCAGGTAGAGGTAATAATTGTATCTCTCTTGTAGGGTTGATGTGAGAATCAAAAAACATGTAAGGTGCTTTGCAAACCTTAAAGCTCTATAAAAAATTGCTCCTTCATGTTTATCTTTTTGTATTTCTATCACTATTATTATTATATAGTAAGCAAGAAGAAGCTGCATTTATGTAATAGAAAGTCAACAGACTGAATTATTGGAATCAGACTAATGTAGCTTATAGGTATTTGACTTTAGGGTTCTTATATTATAGTGACACTTTCTTTGATGATATATGAATAATGTTGTATAGAAATCACTTCATGTTTACTGGTTTGTTTTTTTTTCTATCGTAATCCCTGAAGTTCTGACCTAATCTAGAAAGATTTCTAGTGGTGTCAGAATAAAAAGTGAAGTTAATGATGGTTTGCATATAACTTTTAGCATGCTATACCTGGCTTTGCCAGGAAGGCCCTAAGTCAACAAAAACAGAGCTTCCTTCTCTGTTGGCAAATGGTTGAAATGTTTCTGCTGAGACTGAATTCCCTTGGTTTAAGACTTCTTATCCCAATCAAAAGACATAATTTCCTGGAAACAAAAAGCATTATCTATGCATATGTTATTGTTAATGAATTCATTTATTCTCTCTTAAAAGCAAATTTTGGTAATGTGGAAAATGGAGAAGGTTCTGAGTGTATGCTAGGGATGGGATACCACTAAGATGAAGAAACTAGTCTGAACAGAAAAAAAAGGATCATCATATTCACAACTTCACCTGGGCAAATTCTGTCCAAAAGAGATACAAGAGATATGAAGGGTAATGAAGAATCTAGTCCAGAGATTTTTAAAGGATGATTTCCAGGTTAGAGGAATACTATCAAGTCAATGCATTGACGTGCCATTTCATAAAGGACCCTGGCAATGTATTGTGTGGATGATTCACAGATACTTAAGGACTCAAATTGTACATTAATATGATATAGCATAACAGCTCAGCCATGTGAGTGCATTAACTGCTGCATTATATTATGATCTGGCATGATGTATGGTGTCAATCCAAAGCATTTTTTCCCCAGCTTTCATGAGTTTTCATTTCAATCTGTGCCCCAATCTACTTTAAAGACTTTTTAACAGCATTAAAAAATAAATACAATTAAAATTTTTAAAATGTTACTATTCCAGTAGATTTTCTAAGAAAGAAAAAAGACTACTCAATCAAGGTCATGATATCTTCTTTTTTTTTTTTTCCTTCTGGGAGTCCAAGGGCAGAAAGTTGCATACTGAAGCATATCTGGGTAACACAATAAAATGAGCGCAGTAAGGCTGGACAACATTAACGCTATTACCCACAACCTTCTCTCCCAATCAATGTAACCTTTTAATGCAAATGTTCCTATGGTTGGTTTCACAGATAGCATATTCAAGGGTAGATGATCACCAGTGTGTTATGAATTGAGGGCATCAGGGGAAAAGACACTCCTGACTACAAGGTATCTCCACCACCAGCTTGTCAGTGTCAGAAATTTCCAAAATCAAATACTATACTAGTACCACTGGGTTCAGACATTATACCTAGAGTTCTTTTGTTGTTCTTCAGTTATTTTTCAGTTATGTCTGATTCTTTGTGACTCTATTTGGGGTTTTCTTGGCAAAAATACTGGAGTGGTTTGCCTTTTCCTTCTCAAGTTCGTATTACAAGTGAGGAACCTGAGGCAGAGATAAGTGACTTGCCCAGGGTCACACAGCTATTAAGTGTCTGAGGTGAAATTTGAACTCAGGAAGAGGAGTCATCTTTACTCTAGGCCTGGCACTCTATCCTTTGCTCTACCTAAACATATTCTCTGAAGAGGGTAACTTGCTTATACCTTTTTATTAATTAATACATCAATGTGCATTAGAGAAGCAGTGTGTTATGATGGAAAAATGTAGCCGACCTGGGTTCAAATTCCACACATTTCTTTCAGTCATGGTTCCCACACACATCTCCATTTCCTTAGGAAGATACCATCATTATATCTTCTACAAATCACTCAACCTTTCTGGTATTTATTATTATCCCATTAAATTGAAATAATAAAACTTATATTTAACTGCAAATTTTAATTCGTAGGAAAGTGCTTTGTAAAACTGAAAGTGTAAGAAAATGTGATTTATTAAATTAAAGCCAATTAGTTCAAATTATTGAATAAGTAAATTTTGATAGTAAATGATCAGGAAAGAGAAGGAAAAGTCAGGTATGAAATGTTTCTCAAGGAGGAAAGATTTTATGGAATACTGCAATGGAGAACTTCAAGAATCAATGGGACAACATAGGGACCAGGCCTTAGTTTTTTGGGGTTAGAATGTTGATAGAAAGGATGAATATGCCATAAAGAGAGATGAAACAGAGGTAAAGATAAACTTCACCTACTTCACAGTTTTGCCTTGGGCACTTCGCACATTACTAGACCATTTTTTTTTTCATTTACCCCTCCTTGGGTGAAGATGTTGTTCTCTGTGTCAGCACCACTTAATATTTAATTTATCTCCCCTAACTTATGATCTAAGTCATACCTTATAAGCTCATACTCTTTGCTGTCTATCATAATGTATTCTTTTTTTTATTCTTCAAGGTTTCCTTCTTTTCTCTTTCCTCTCTCTCCCTCTATTCTATTTTGGCAGCTGTAGGAAATATTCACACAGCTTGAAAATGCTGACACCACACATTCCCTTTGCTCAGTAGAATTCTGTTTGCACATATCTTGCTTCAGGTGAGTGGAAAGCACACTTATGCTGAAGGAGAAATTAATCTAGGACGTTTACTTTATGGACAGCCAGTGTAGCACGACACCTGTGTGTATACAACTGGGCTTGGAGCTTGGTTTTAATCTATTTGTCTTTATGTAAAGGACCCTTGAAGTCTCAGCAATTCTAAGAAACCCGATCTTCTTCTGTTTCCTGCTATTGTTGAGACTTTTTATCTTGGCCTAGAGGTTTAAGACCTTCTTTAAATATATACACACAGATACATATACATATGTAGGTATGTAAATATACATACATGTACATATTTAAATATGTATATAGATGCAGATATGTGTATGTGTGTGTTTCTCTTCTGGAAATGAAGGATTGTGAGAAACATATTCTTCTCCAACCTAACTCTTTAAAATCCTTGAATTTAGTGAATGGACACAAATCTATTTCTTTGGGGTTTGTATCCAGTATCTGTTTCTCATAGCTTTTCCAGTATTTCTGACAGTGTTGCTCATTTTCTGTCGTGTGCCTGCTACTCTTTATGACCACATTTTAGTGAAGATACTGGAGTGGTTCACTATTTTTTCTCCAGCTCATTTTACAGATGAGAAAACTGAGGTGTTAGGTGACTTGCCCAGGGTCACAAAACTAGTGTCTGAAGCTGGATTTGAACTCATGGAGATGAATCTTCTTGACTCCGGGCATGGCATTGCATTCACTGTGTTACCCAGCTGCCCTGGTATTTCCAAATGAATGTAAAATTCAGTAGCAGAGAATGAGTAATTTTTTTTAACCTACAAGGAAAAAAAGCATAACTACTATGAATTTACACTAGGTTGATAACCTCTTTGGAAATCACTAGCAAGATGAGTATCTGTTTCAGAGGAGTTAATGACCTTGGATAATACACATGGAAAACAAACATCATGGTTTCCTCTTTGTGACTGAGACAAAGTAGCATGTATTTACAGAAAGAACAAGTGTTGGATCTCTACTGCCATCGAACTCTGGCAACATCAGGAGTAAGAGTGGTAACTGCAGCATAGAGGCACTCGCTGAATAGAAAAGGGTCTTTTCATATACCGAGAGTGTTGCCATACATCCTGGTTACAGAAGCACTAGAGTGGCTAGAAATGATTCGTGTGTGTGTGTGTGTGTCTCTGTGTGAATATCACTAATGACTTTGCTTCCTGGACCATAGACTTTCTGGTGGATGTAGACGTTCTTCAGTCAGTCAGTTGACAAACTTTTATTAAGTATCTGCTTTGTATTAGTTACTGCACCAAGCACTTATCCTAAATGGATCTCACTCTAAAACCTTCAGGTCCTAACATCCCAACATCTGATCCAGCTACAATTCATTGTGTTGTCTTGATACTTTCTTGTCGGCTTTCATTTCCCTCAGGATAAGATTATCATGCCCTAGAGGATTAAATCCTTGCAGCCACATGTGTACCTTACTCCCCTCTCCACATCTCCCTTTGCTCTTGTACTTTCCAGTTTTGAAATCGTAATCAAATCAATACTACCATTGCTCCTTGGAAAGACTGTGTCAATCTACTCCTCTTTGATTCCACTCACCATCCCTGTTCACTTTGAAAATCAAATAAGTCTTCCTGGTCAATCCTTGCCTATACGTTTTGTTTGTTAATTCTATTCTAGAATAGAATATAAGCTTCTTGAAGGCAGGGATAGGCTTGACACTTAACAGGCACTGTATAAATGCTTTTTTATTCATTAATTTCTGCAATAATACACTTAGACCTAGAAGGGACTTTAGCAACTTTCTAGTCCAACATTATCCCTTTAAAGATGAGAGAACTTGGCAGCTACAGGTGGGGGGAGGGTAATGAGGGGAGATATATCTTACTCAAGGTTATGCAGTATGAAAACTGAGATCAAAACTTCTGGCTATATGTAGAGTGTTCTTTCCACTCTATCACATTGCCTTGACCTCATCAACATTCTCTAAGACCTTAACATGGTCTATGACAATGCTAAAAAGGAAGGAATCCTTCCCTTTCATTCTTATTTCCTGAACAGCACTGCACATAACCAATATTTCAATGTTTTCCCTATGACAATTTAGCAAGATATTTGCTATTCTCACACATTAGAATTCAAGAATCAAGACAAATCATTATAATAAGTTCACCACCCATTGATAGTAGTAAATGGTAATGGATCACTACAGAATAACAAGATTCTAGATTTAGAATTGAAAGGGACCTTAGGGTCCCTTTGGTATTGAACTCATTTTATAGGAGAGAAAACTAAAGCACAGAGAGGTTTTTCCATCAGGATATGAGTTGTTATATAGCTTCACAATCCCAGAACTCAGATCCTTAATTTTTCAACAGAAACATATCCAGGTTATAAAGTTCTTCTCAAATGTAAAGTAATAATTTAAAAAACTAACCCATAGAGGCATCTAGGTGGCACAGCAGAAAAACATCGGCCTTGGGGTCAGGAGGACCTGAGTTCAAATATGGCCTCAGACACTTAACACTCACTAGCCTTGTGACCTTGAGCAAGTCACTTTAACCCAATTGCCCTGCCCTCCCCCCTCCAAAAAGGCAAAACAAAAAAACAAAACAAAACTAACCCATGGACCAGAACACCAACTCTGAGTTTATTCAAACCAAATTGGATCAGGGGGTAACCCACAGACTTGTCTTATTTTCCCTTCCACTTGGGGTTTCGCTGAGGGATTACAAAATATTGCTGAGTTAATATTGAGTCTTTGTTGTTGTTTGGTCATTTTTCAGTTATGTCCAACTCTTCATGACCCCATTTGAGGTTTTCTTGGCAAAGATACTGTAGTGATTTTCCATTTCCTTCTTCAGCTCATTTTACAGATAAGGAACTTAGGCAAACAGGGTTAAGTGACTTGCCCAGAGTCACACAGCTAGTAAGCATGGGAGGCTACATTTGAACTCAGGAGGATGTGTCTTCCTGACTCCAGGCCCAGAACTCTTTTCACTGTGGTAGCTGTTAGGTCTAGTACTAATGAATTGCAAGGTTCATATTTATTTCTCCTCATCATGGCTCTGTCCCTTGTCACTTCTTGATCCTTACTGCTGTTTGGTCCAGGAGCTCCTCTTCTCTTCACAAACCTTGACCAAGGAAATCTTATACTGGTTCCCACCTCATTCAGCAATTCCTCTGCCAACATACCATTACATCTTCATGTTTGCCACCCATGAGGCTGGTTGGGGATGGGGAGTTGCAGTTGAGATTAACAGATTTTCCCTTGCTCCATCCACCAAAATCTGCTCTCAGAGGAGTATGTTTCTCTTAGATACATATCTCACCTATAATCTGTTCATTTTCTGATTGTATCAGTAGAAATCTGATGGAATGCACTTTCTCTTCAGGCACCCAGGTGGCATAGTAGATTGATTGCTAGCCTATGAATTAGGAAAACTTGAGTTTGAGTCTTGCTTCAGACACTTACTAGGGGTGTGTGACCCTGGATAAATTAAGTTTTCTGCGCTTCCATTTTCCCATCTATAAAATTAGGATGACAATACCACCTTCTTGGCATGGTTGCTGTTAGGATCAAGTGATATAATACATGCAAAGTGTTTTGTAAACCTTAAAGTGATACATAAAGTATGTTATTCTATTATTCTTACATTATGTTGATGCTTCCTTTTGAACATGTAGTTAGGCCAATAGCTTATTGAACATGCAGCTGATGGCCAGGTTACTCTCCAAATCAATGTTATTGAGTTCAACCTGATATTTATGTACCAATAATATATGCACTTAATTTCAGGTGAAGTAATTCCCATTTTTCCCTTAGCTCTGCTCTGCAGAAATGCCAAGCTCTGGCTCTGTTTTGAGAAGAAGCACAGCTGTACCCTGCAGGTAGAAGGAAAAGGTCCCAGAAGAGGTCTTGAATCGGTGTCCTTACATGCTTCATTCTGCAACCCAATGTGTAGTCACAGACCACACCACTACAGATAATAAATGAGAAATTCTCAGGGCTGTTGAGCACTCTGCAAATTTTCACACTGGATCAGCACAAACTTAGTTAGCACAGGTGTTCCTGTAATTGTGATTCATTGGGGAAATTCTCAGTGCTCAATGGCCCTCACACTCTCTTTCCTCCTAGGTGGTGGTCTAGTGTGAGTACACTGAGTGGTAATGCAGTATGGTGTTGGGCTCCATTGGTGCTTAGCTAAAGGGTCTCTGTTACAGAGCCTGGAAAAATGTGGCCATGGGTCTTAAAACAACATAAAGACTTGGTTTCAGTAATTGAATGGCCATGGGGATTCAGTGGATTCAAGCTGAATATACCAATATTTTATGTCTCCTTTGATCATGGTAGAGAGGAAAAAAACTAGATTTGGAGTCATAGGCCTCAAGTATTTATCAACTACGTGTCCCTAGGTAAGTTATATTGCTTCACTGGGCTTCTATCATGATCACTTCTATGGTTTCTTCTAGCTCTGTATCCTAGGATAATGGGCAAAATCCATGATCTTTCCAAAACTCCTATTACTAGAGTCTAGGACATTGCCTCATCTTATTTGTATAGTTTTTGGGGGGGGGAAAGGGGGTTACTAATAATGATTAGACACCATCTTCTAGAGCATGTCAATATAATTGGTTTCCTTTGTAATATAATTTTAAGAGTTTTTTTTTTCTGAGAAGTGATCCAAAAGCTTCAGCAGAGTGTCAAAGGAGTATAGGAAACAAATCTTCAATGTGTGGGGACTTCTGGGGATACAAAGAATGACAAAAGCAGCTCTTGGCCTCAGGGAGCTCACATTCTAATGGTAGAGAGAACATGCAAGCAATTACATATGTAAAAAGCTATATAAAGTGTAAATTGGTTATAATAACTAGCCCTAGAGCAGGAGGATTGAGAAGGACCTTTTTGCATAAGGTGGAATTTGAATTTTGTTTTGAAGGAAGCCAAGGAAACCCAGAAGAAAAAAAAATGATAGGGAGAGCTTCCCAGTCATGGGGGTAGGCAGTAAAAATGCAGTTAAGAGATGGAGTATCATGCTTGAGGAACAGCAAGAAGGCTAGTATTGCTGAATAGTAGAGGACATGGAGGCAAATAAGGTGTAAGAACAATAGAAAGGTAAGAATGAGTCAGGTTGAGGAGGGCTTTAAGAGGAGAGGCATCCTGCTCAGAGAGCAGGCAGGGCAAAGGGAAACCTGGTAATTTCAACAGCAGTTCCCATCTCCAATCAGCACCAAGGATGAGACATGAATATACAATGACAGATGAATTTCTGAATGGGGAAGTAATATAGGATTTCCTTAGCCAAGAATCATATCTTGAAGATCCAAGGGAAAAGGATACCTGATCCTGGAGGTAATAGGGAGACACTGGGATTTATTGAATGGAGTTAGGTGAGTGGTAACCTGGTCAGACCTGTACTTTAGGAAAATAATTAGAACAGATGAGAGGACAATAGACTGGAGTTAGGAGAGATTTGAGGCAGGGAGACTAGCCAACAAATTATTTCAGTCTCCCAGAAATGAAGTAATGTAGGCCTATGACAGTATGGCGGTTATGTCAATTTTTGGAGAGTAAAAGTGGAGGACTTAAGAAAGACTGGTAGGTTTTACACTGGATGATAGGAGGATTGTGATGTTCCTAAACAGTAAGAGGAAAGTTTTCCAGAGGAATAGGTTTGGGGGATGGGGGGTGGAAGTAGTAAGTTCAGCTTTGGACATGTCAAGTTTAAGGTCTCCAAAGGACATCTACATTTAAGTTAAGAACCTCCATTAATAATCAACGTTCTGGGTTTCATCTATTTACTTGTTATTCTCATTCCTTTCAGTTGATTAGTGTTTGGCATAAAACTCAAAGGAAGATAATAGTGGTTAATGTGTTGGAAAGTCGTTGATTGAGTTTTAGCTCTGGAGTCAATTCTTTGGGATCAATCTCCTCTTCCCTGTTTGTGTGTTGGGTCAAAAGTGCCTGCTATCCACCTTTCATTGATCACATAATAATTAGGTAGATATTGGAGGTAGATAGCATATAGTAAAAGGAGTCAGGAGACATGGGTTTGAAATCTAGCAATACTATTTTGTAGCTGTATAACTAGGGGCATGTCCCTAAACTTCCTGTGTCTCAGGTTGCCCAGTTGTAAAATGTGGATAATAATATTTGCCTAAAGGATTATTGTATGGATCACAGATCACAGAGTATCCAATGTGTATGTGAAGTGCTTTATAGACCACAAAGAGTTAAGGAAAAAATTATTGTTATTGTTTGAATGCTTCAATGCACCAATGATTTCTTAAATTTATTTGATGATCATTTATAAAGTACTTTAATGGTTCTAGACACTGTACTAGGTGCTGCGAATAGAAAGACAAAAATGAAGCAGCCTATGCCCTGATGGAACTTAATTCTATTGGGAGAAAAAGAATGAACATCAACAAATAAATTAAAAAATATATACAGGTTAGGGAGAAAGGGAACTAATAACTGGGGGTTAATGATAATGAGGCTACCACAGTCATTTAGGTTGACATTCTTAGAGTCATTTACTCATCATTTTCCCTTATCCATCAATTGCTTACCAAATCTTGTTTGGTATACCAAAAATTATATTATTATTATATTATATTATTATCATAAAATTTTTCACATTCATCCCCATGTCAGTGCTCACCTGGGCATGATATTCATTCAGATGCTCATCATCTCTCTTCTTATGATTGCAACTGATTCTTGGTTTCTCTGCTTCCCGTCTTATCACTTTAACATACCTACCACACAGTTGCCAAAATGATCTTTCTCGATGATGGCACTCCCTTGTAAACATGAACAACAACAACAAAACCTTCCTGTATCTATCATCTCTAGCATAAAATATTAACTTCTGTGTCTGGTACTTCAAACCTTATACAATCTAGTAAGTCAGTTAGTCAATAGACATTTACTAAGCCCTACTATGTGCCAGGTACTGTGCTAAGCACTGGAGATACAAAGAAAGGGAAAAGACTTGCCTTCAAGGAGTTCAAAGGTGACAGGAAAGGAACTATATACAAACAAACTATATAAGAGATAAGTTGGAGCTAATCAATAGAGGAAAGGCACTAAGATTAATGGGGAGTGGGAAAGGCTTTCTATAGAAACTAGTATGTTAACTGAGACTTGAACAAGGTAGAGATGAGGAGGAAGAGAATTCCGCTTGGAGACAGTTGGTGAAAACACATATTCAGGAGATAAGGGTCTTGTGTGAGCAACAGCTAGAAGTTCAGCCAGTGTCCTTGGATTGTGGGTATGTGGGGAAAGGGGGGAAGAAAAGATGTAAGAATTCTCCAGAACATTTTATATACATTATGCCCCTTTATGTACTCCACATTCCATCCTAACTGTCCCACTATCTGTTAACTGAGGTGTTAGATGGTACCATGGATAGAGTCCTGGGACTAGAATCAGAAAGACCTTGACTTCAAATACAGTCTCTTTCACTTACTATGTGACCCTGAGTAAGTCATTTAACTATTGCATCTCATCTGTGCAATGGAGAAAATAATAGTATGTACCTCCCAAGATTATTGTAAGGATCAAATGAGATATTTGTAAAGCATTTAGCATAGTCCCTGGCACTTATGAGGTGTTTAATAAATGCACATTCCCTTCCTTTATCCCTGTTCCAGAACTCAGGATTCCATCACCTTTATCCAGGCTGTTCCTTCTTACCTCCGCAACTTTCCTGGGGCCTGAGCTCAACTCCTGCTGGCAGCCAACCACTCTTATTCAACTAATAATGCTCTTGGTCACCTCAAATCATTCTTCCCATGTGTAAGGTAAACTCACAATATAACATACGGTCCTTGAGGGCAAGGACTGTTTTCTACATTTGTCTTGCCATCTCTACTGCCAAACACATTTAGAAGACATATACTCTTCATTTCATCTGTTTAAGGAACTTCATTTGGTAAAGATCAGTTCCTTCTCTGCAATTTATCATCTTAGAAAATTCCTTTAGAAGACCTAGAGGTTAAATGACTTGCCCAGGGTCACACAATCAGGATGTGTTAGAGGTAAGGCTTGAATCCAGGTCCTTCTGACTCCAAGGCTAGTGCTTTAACCTCCAATCCATTGCCTTTCATACTAGGTAGTTTCAAAATGTAATGTGTTAAAAAATATGCTTATCCACTTGAGACCTGAGTTGTATGAGAGAGAGGCAAGATTGAAGGAAAGGGGGAAAAACATGGGGAAGAAGTAGAGGAAAATAGGATTGTGGGTATAGGAAGAGTTAGTCTGATAGAAAGAATATTTTTCTCTGAGATTGAATATAAGAATCATTCTTTCCAGTTTTGTAAATTATGACCCTTTGATGCCCTCTCATCCTATGTAATTATCATTCATGTCCTTCCAGAAATCCTCCCTGTAGGAGGTGTGCTTACCATAGAGGTCTTTCTCTTGCTCTTTTAATACATATATTTTTAATAATGCAGTTACAATTGAACCATTCATCTGTTATCACCTTTGTCCACTTCTTTTTTCTGCAATTTCCCAAAGGCAATGTAGTTTTCTCTCCTCTTGTTAAAGTTTAGGTTTACTTCATTGTTAATATGAAGTAATTGTCCAAGATATATATGCTAATGGTCTACCTCAGTTGGCTGCCTATACATTATAATTCTAGCAATATGTATTCTTATTCCACTTTATTTTGCCAAACAAATTGCTGGACTGATCTCTTTTGATTGACTATGAATTCCAAGGTGTCTTTTGTCGTAATCAAAGGTCTGATGCAATCAGCACAATGCCATTCTAAAGGAAGACTATCCTGAGAATTTCATAATCTAGAGCAGGAGTTTGTAGTCTTTGAGGGTGTGTGTGTGTGTGTGTGTGTGTGTGTGTGTGTGTGTGTGTGTGTGTGTCTGTGTGAAACAAAGGAGTGGGTAGGGCCCTGTGGCAATTCATTGAAGCCCATAGACTCATCAGAATAACATGTTGTTATTGTATTTTTTTCTAATCATAATTGAACAAATACTAAGTTTTGATTTGAAGTTAGTGAAAACAAATGTGCAAATATTTTACCCTATGCAAGTTCATGGATCCCTTGATGGGTCCTTTATAGAGAATAGGAAACTATAGGGAACATTTTTTTCCCCCAATTGAACTCTATCTAAGACATCATCCATGACAGCAGCAGATACCTCTCGCAAGCATATTTCTCCCCCTTTGCAGCTTGTTTAAGGTTGATAATCACAGAGGGAGGGGATCACTGAATAAATTTATCTCTGATTTCATCTTATACAGGAATAGTGCATGATTATTATTATAGAACAGAATACCCCTTTATAGGCTCTTATTCAGTACAATAATATAGTATAAAAATCTGTGATAAATATAACCATAGAGATGATTTTGTTCAATGACCTTTTGATTACTAACATAAAATGACACATAAAACAGGGCAGCATATGATCACTTAAGGTGTTCCTCACTATCTTGGAAATATTTGACCCCCAGCTCTGCATTTAGGCCTATGCAACCTTGGTAAGTCACCTAACCTTTCTAGGCCTTAATTTTCTCACGTGTAAAATGAATGTGTGGGAATAGTTGACTTCTGAGGTCCCTTTCAGCTCTAAATCTATAATTGATGGTCTAA
>CM053588.1:249378650-249420272 GCA_028646515.1 Pseudochirops corinnae
TATATATATATATATATATATGGGAGACAGAGAGAGAGAGAGAGAGAGAGAGAGAGAGGGAGTTTCTTGAAGGATTTATTTCCCTCCTACTATGTGCCAGGATACCGAACTCTCTTTTTGGGCATCTCCACTACATTCAATGAACAACAAACTACTCCTTTAAAACAGCACGGATCCTGACATAAACATATTCTCAGGTAAATAAAACAATTTTGGAAAGAAAAAAGAATACACATTATTTCTTATTTCCGTTAGATGGATACTGATTGACTTGATGTCCCTGTTCCATGAGTCCATCTTACTTTCATGTATGAATTTAAAAAGTACTTGTTCAGTTGTTTCAGTTGTATCTGACTTCATGACTTCCATTTGGGGTTTTATTGGCAAAGATACTGCAGTGGTTTGTCATTTCCTTCTCCAATTCATTTTATAGATGAGGAAAATGAGATTAAATGATTTACCTAGGTTGACATAGCTAGTGGGTATCTGAGGTCAGATTTGAACTCACGAAGATGAGTCTTCCTGACTCCAGGCCTGGCACTCTATTCACTGTACCACCTGGCTGCCCAAAAGGTACTCAGATCACTCTTAAAAAAAAGGAAAAGAAAGGTAATATCAAACTTTGACAAGATTAGAAGGCTAATTTTAAATAAAATTATAAGTACAAGTGAAATTAATGCAGAGAATCTAATTATTGTCAAAAATTTGATTTCCACAAATTATGATAAGGCATTATGTTGTGGGTTAATTTTTAGAACAGCTCTGTGATTTCATTGGTCTAGGAACCCCCGAGAAGCACCTTCCTCTGTTAATATGTATCAGCACCTACTCCCCAACTTAGAATCAAAATAGGCTAAGTGAGCTGCCAAGGTTCACAAAGCCAGTATGGGTCAGTATCAGCACTAGATCTTTTTTCTCAGAGCTCAGCTAACAATTCACTGACTACATTTGTGGTATCACTACATTTTTTGAATTGGGTCTAGAAAATTGACATTCCCTGCATAAAAATTATTCATAGTTAAATTCCTGCCAGTGTTTTAATGTGGGATCAACAATTAGCAAACTCATGAATCATGGTTGTCTCTTTGTGAAGACTAATCAACCAATTGTTAATATAAACTTTCCTTTAATTATACATTTTAGCATGTACAAATAATATCTGATGTAAGACCATTGCTTAGAAATGTAAGATATATGAGCCTCAAACATTTTCATTCACCCATATTGTATTATAAAATTCAATTTAAGTAGAATATCTTACGTGAAAGAAACATTTTCTCTTATATTAGTGATATAAATATTGTTCTATTCTCTCCTTTAACTACAACATACATAGAGAATTCCTATCTAAAAGATACGATTAAAATACCTTCAAAATTAGAGAAAAATATTGCATAGAGACACATATGTATATGTATATATATGATTTATGTGGCTATCACTAGTCTTTGACTCAGTAATATTTAGGACATCGTTTTTAAAATTATGTTCCAATACTCTTTTTTTCAATTCTTTTTTTTTCTTTTTCTTTTTAAAATATTTATTTTATTTTATTTACTTTTATTTTTTTGCTTTTGGGGGGGGAGGTAGGGCAATCGGGGTTAAGTGACTTGCCCAAGGTCACATGGCTAGTTTTTGTGTTAAGTGTCCGAGGCTGAATTTGAACTCAGGTCCTTCTGACTCCAGGGTTGGTGCTCTATTCACTGCACCACCTAGCTGCCCCCCTTTTTTCAATTCTTAAGGAAAATTAAAAAATAATGAACCCCCCCACACTCTAACACTCTTTTCTATTTACATCTTTTTGTAACTATTAAAAAAGTTTGTTTAGCTGTATGTTTTGTATTGACCAATAAAATAAACCCAGCAACTCATGAGAAACAAATTAAAAATGTTGATGGAATTTTTTTTTTCTGGACTTGTGATGTTTGCTTTGGGGAGTTCAGGACTGGAAGAAAAATTATTGTTCTGCTTTAGAAATGCAATCCTTTATGCTTTTTAAATAGCAAAGATATGGAAATAAGATAGATGACTGTCATCATTAGCCTAAATCAATTGTAATGTAATAGAATTGTAAATGTAACAGTATAATATTTCTATTCCATAAGAAATGATGACTATGAAGACTTCACAGATGCATAGGATACATTACACGAACTTATGAAAAGTGAGATAAGAATAAAAATAAACCAATACCAATGTTGTTGTAAATTTAAAAAACAACAGAAGTGACAACAAAAATCAAAACTGAATGGTGTGTAATTATAATGATAAAGCTTGGTCAAACAGAATTGATATGAAAGTGTGCCCCCTTCAATTCTTTGCAGAAGCAGAGAATTAGAGATGTGAAATATTGCATATATTCTAAGACTTGATTGACATATTTGTTTTGCTAAATTTTCTCCCCTCATTTCTATGATTACAAGAAATCACAGAATTTCTGGGCAGGAAATCAGATTAGATTGGGGAACTAAGTGACACAAAACCAAAAAAAATAGCACCAAAAAAGTAAAAACAAAAACAAAAGGAAAAGAATGTTTTTGCTAAAACTGTGATGCACAGTCCTTAAGACTTGGTATTGTTATTTCATAGAATCTTCTTCTGCAGAGGGCTTTATAAATAGAAGCATCTATTTGTCTCTATTTGTTTGGATGGTTTGCACATTGTGGGGACTTAATTGAACTTTTGCTGAGATGGGTTGAAGTTTTATGTCCTAAAGGAGAAGGAATGGACTAGGTTGTCTCTGAGGTAGTCTTCCAATCTTATAAATCTCTTATTACTTGTCATACATGGCACCAAGTAATATCAGATCACTAATTTTACTAATTCTAAGAGCAGAGGCTTCTCTCTACTAACAGTTTTTTTTTGTGCCAGATCCTTCAGTCCTTGCATTACCAACATCCCATTATCTTGAGAAGATCCTTGCTTGTGCCAGAGACGACTGAATTTCTTTAGTGTGCTGTGTGGATGAGAGGGGGAACTACTCTTCTATCAGATTCAAATGTTTTCCAGGTCTACTGGTTGTAATTGACATAATTCATTTTAATGAGTTAGAAGTATTTGAAGAGCTTTCAGTGAAAACATGTGGGGCTGCAATATAAATTCCTGGGCTTTTAGAATACCATCCGTCTCAAGCTTTCCTGCATTTTCTTCATACGGTAAACTGATAAACAAAAATGATTTATCGTAAAATAGTTATAAGTAAAGAAATGTCCTCTGAGGATACAATAATTGTTTTCATTTTCCTTTCCCCAGTGCCAGTAGTATAATAAAATGCTAATAGATGCAAATTATGCATGATCTTTAATGCATACTAAAGAAGGACCATTTAAAAACCAGGTACCTTTTCTTCATGAGTAAGCACCAAGTTATTGTTTCCTATTGTACATTTGTACAAACTAGGAAGAAACCCAGTTTCCTTTTTTTGTATCTTTCATGTTTATGAGCCACTACCAGACTGTTTCAGCTACACATTCCTGAAGAGGGGTTGAAGGAAAGGTGGGGGTGGGGAGAAGAGGCAAACAGAAACATCTTTGACTCCAAATGATTCCATAAGGAAATCTTGGAAAGAAAAACAAACATGGCCCCAAAAGGACAGCCACTGTGACTTGAAGAACACAAAATTGAAATACATGAAAAATCAATGAGGTAATAATTAAATTGTGGGGCCCACCATGTGGTAGAGAAAACACTTCATGCATTTGTTAATGGAGAGTTGGAACCAAGGCAATCAGCAGTTAAAAAAGAGCAAGAGAATTGCTGTCATCTTGAAGCTAATTTCATGATCAGACTCTTTAAAAAACACATACCTGCTCCAGTATATAGAGATATTTATAGGAGGTTAAAGATACAAATTAAAGTCCAGAAGACTCTACATTCCTGATTATCCAGCATTCTTAAATCAGTCCTCCTCAGTCTCACACCTGGGGTCTCAGCTGCACTGTAGCTGTCATTTACGCTATCCATGGCACAGGATTGATGACAGTCATTCGCTGATGAAGCTGTATACATCATTTCTGTCCGAGCTGCACTGGCCAGATGGACCCTGACCATCCATCGCCTGTCAGGGACGCATCTGTTCACACTGCTGCTAGGGGTACTAACAAGTCATTGGCTTTCCAAAAGGACAGTGTCAGCTGGATAGGGCACCACATAAAAACTGTTGTTGTTGGATTTTTTTTTTATCAAGAATCAGCTTTCTCACTATAAAATTGCATTATATTTATTAAAAGGGGAATTGTGAAGTCACACACATACACACACAAACAAACATACTTACACACACAATACTCAGAAACAGTTCATTAACATGGAAAGTCAGTCTTTTCAGGAAATTGTCCTTTTTCCTCTTTACTTATTTTTTTTTAATCAAAAAGGAACCAACCAACAAAAATGCTCTTGAGAAATTTTTAAGTTGCTCTAAGGAAGTTTAGTTACAGGCATTTATTTTTTGCAATAAGATCATAGGATGTTTGCATGTTATCTTCCTACTTCCAGCATACTCCTTTTAATGAACATTCTTTATAAGATTCATACTTTCTGTTTCGCTAAAATAAACAGGAAGCCTGGAAAAATATACAACAGTTTGATTTATCATATGAAACTAACAATCAAAACAAGCTTCGGGAAGAGTGTATATTCATTATTAAATCTGTTCATATACACACATGCATACATATGTGTGTATATATATACATACACGTATGTGGATATATACATATATACATATATACATACATGTATGTGTATCACAAACAAGCTGAGTAAGAATGATATTAGAAGACTAGTGATCTGGAGAACTAAACCCTTTTTCACACATGCCTGCACAAATACTCAAACGTTGTACAATTTTGTGTTGGCTTCCCAGTGAGGTGGTAGGTTTCTAATGACATTTTACTAGGATCATAGATTCATATGGAACTAGAAAGGATTCTCTAAATCCACCCCCTTATTTTTACAGTGGAAGCTGAGGCCTACAGATATAGAAAAGATTCATCATAATATAGAAACTAAATGTTGTCAAATTCTCTAGGGTGTGGGCAAATGAGACTGAAAAGAGGCAAATAGAAATTGGAAAGAACTTGTCAGAGGTATACACAATTGGACTTTTTTGAGAAGTGAAATCATTGGGAAGATCAACTTACTAAATGTAGGTTTGACCATCAAAAATGATCTTAAGGGATAAAATGTTTAAACCACTCAAAATAGTATCTAACAAAACAGGAAAGACAACACCTGTCTTCAACAGGTGACAGAACGAGAGTAAAGATGGGAATAAGAATATGAGTGTGTAGAGAAGGTTTAATAGTAATGCTAAAATACGTTATATTTATACACACTAGCCTTGAAAGAGTTCCCTGTATTTAATAACTTGAGACAAAATCAGAAATCTGTGTTGTAAAAAGGGAGAGATTTTCATTTTAAAAATAAGAAACTAAAAAACAGCTTATATGCACTTCCAAAATCAGATGGAGAACATTTCTGTATTTGCAAAGCATACTATTGAAAACCACGTGTGCCTAAAAGCATGATTTTGGCTTTCCACATTGGCAACAGCAACAGAGCTATAAGAGAAATATCTCCCTGACTCTATCTTTTGGCTTTATGTATTGGCAATTCATGCAGTTTTCATTGCTATAAGGAAGCACAATGGGGCATTCAAGGCTGAATAATTCACTTGAGTCTTTTTTATGACTTTGTCCTCCAGTGGCAAGTTGGTGACACTTTAAAAAAAATGAAATTTAGTACAGTATTTGTTTTTTCCCCCAGCACTCGCAAATGTAATTCAAAAAAAAAAGTTTATTCATTTATTGATCCCTGAAACATTCATTAAGGGCTTACTAAGTGAAAAGCACTATGGCAGCAGCTGGGAACACCAGGACAAAATAAAATAATCTCTGCATTCCACTGGGGGGAGGGTACAACATTTCTAAAATGAAGATGTTGGACTAATTAGACTACACAGTTCCTTCTAACTGGAGATGTAAGAGCTTGTAAGACTCATGATTCACACATAGATGGGGAAATATGAGCCAATTTAAGGAAATAAAGAGTAAGGAGAGGCAGGAAGGTAGGATCAAGGAAGGCTTCTGAGAGAAGATATAGCCTACACCGAACCTTGGAAGATGATAAGAATTCAAATGGCAGAGTGGGGAAGGTAGGAGCAGGGTCGCATTCCAGGGATAGGAGTTAGTTTATACAAACGCTTAAAGGTGGGAGATGTAATATTAAGTTCAGAGAACAGCTAATTGTCTATTTTGTCTGCAACATAGAGTGTATGAGGGGGATAATGTGAGATAAAGGGAAAGAAACAACTCTATTACAAAGCAATATGTGCTTAGTTTCATAAAGTTGGGACAAATAAGAAGTTAATAGACGTTCAGAGAAAAGAAAGGTCATTTGCTGATGGGATGATCAAAGAAGGCTTCATAAAGTAAAGCTGACATTTAACTAACACTTTAATGTTTGCAGAGTGCTTTCTACACACTGCCTCATTTGCTCCTCACAACCCTATTATGAGGTAGGTGTAAAATGTTTTGGGGGGAGGAGTACAGAACAGATCAGGGGCAGCTAGGTGGTGCAGTGGATAGAATACTAGACCCGGAGTCAGGAAGACTCTTCCTAAGTTCCAAACTGGCCATAAACACTTAGTAGCTTTGTGACCCTGGGCAAGTCACATAACCATGTTTGCCTTAGTTTCCTCTCTGTAAAATGAGCTTGAAAAGGAAATGGTGAAGCACTCCAGTATCTTTGCAAGAAAACCCCAGATTGGGTCAAACACGACTCAACAATGACATGGAACAGATCTGTGATTTATTTATGCTATTATTATCCCAACTTAACATATAAGAGAGTCAGACACATTAAATTACGTGTCTAAAGAGACATAACAAATAGATGACTGAGGCAGGTTTTGAACTCAGAGCTTCCTAAAGACAGACTTAGCCCTCTTACAATGTTATCTCTGTTGGAATAGCTCTGGGTTTGGTGTCAAAGAGGCAGAGTAGATATTAAAGGCCTGTTATTTGATACCTTTGTGACTTTGGGTAAGTCACTTAACTTCTCTAAGCCTTAGTGTCCTCAACTGTAAAATGAAAGAACTGGATGAACTCTACCATCCCCTCAGCTTAAAACCCTATGATTCCAGCAAACTATAAAGATTATAAAGCCTTGACACTGCGTCATCTGAAAGATGATGGACATTTTAGCCACAGCAATTTATGAAGAATATTCTGAGGTCTAATGAGGTTTGCTCAGTCAGTCAATTAGCATTTATTAAGCACCTACTACAGGCCAGGTACTGTACTAAGTCCAGGGTGATGCAGAGAAAAACAAACAAACAAAAAGTAATTAGTCTCAAGAAGCCAAAAATCTGATGGGTGAGAGTTATATACAAATAAGCTATATACATGAAAATGGGAGATTATCAACAGAGGGAAGGCACTAGGCTTGAAGGAAAATCTAAAAAGGCTTCTTGAATAATGTGATGATTTAGCTAAAACTTGAAGGAAGCCAGGGAGGTTCTTAAGCAGGGATGAAGAGGGAGAATGTTCTAGGCATGAGGGTGGGGGGGGCAGCTGTCACTCAGAGTTGAGAGATGTAGTATCTTGTTCAAGGAACAGCAAGGAGGTCAGTGTCACTGCATCACAGAACAGTGGGGAGAGTAAAGTATGAGAAGACTGGAAAGACAGAAAGGGACTAAGTTAGGAAGGGCTTTCAAAGTCAAACAGGAGACTTTATATTTCATCCTGGTATTCCTGTTACACTCTCCTGAGAAGTAAAGATTCCTAGGAAACTTGTGGGACTGTTGAACTGATTTCACTTTCAGTCTGTACTGCAGCAATGTTCTCAAGATCCCAGTCTTATGATCAGCTGGGCATGCATGGTTCAACCTCCAAGATATGATCATTTTTCTCCTCCAATGGTATAGTTGAAGGGAGGACCTTCCATTGAGTGACATTCAGTGATTCTTGACTTCTTGGTCTCATAAAGCAGTTGCTAAGTCCAGAAACATCCATCTCAGAATTATTTGGCTAACTGAAGCCTGAGGCTTATGACAGATAATAGCCCTACAGGAGAACAGTTGATTCTGTGATTTCTTCATCCACTTTATGACCTCCAATTGCTCAATCCATGAGTTCTTTCTCAGGTCATCTTTCTTTTATTAGCTACATTCTCCTTCCTTCCCCAGGCTGAACCCTTGGTCAGCTGACTCAATGCTACAATGTCCTCTTTCCTTGAGTTCTTTGTCTTCTTATTGAGTCACAAATCTTGGCTTCTCAAGTCTCTGAATTTTGTCACTCTTACTGTTTGTGTCTTTACTCCTTCAGATATGCTGAACAAACCTGAAAAAATCATGAAACCATGGTGACTTTGTCCACTACAAATGTATGTTATATAACCTCAAGTGGGTCCTCTCTGCTGTAAGCCAATACTTTATACCTCCCTCATTAGCTCACTGTTCATTCAGCACAGCGACTTTCTCCTCCTTCCCTTGTTTCACATGATGGGGGTGTTCCCTTCTTGCCAAAGCAAACTCTTCTGTGAGCACAAGTGATCTCATTCCGTCCCATCAGTGGATCATCTCCTCTCACTTATCTTCAATTTCTCCCTGTCTACTGGCTGCTTTCCTACCATGCCCTAATATTCCCCTATCCTCAAAAAATGCTCACTTGCTGCTTCCATCCCCTCTAGTTATCATCCTATATCTCTTCTGTCTCTTTGTGGCTACACTCAACAAGGACATCTACTTTTTTCCCCTCAGATACTCTGCTCTCTATGTTCAGATTTCTAACCTTACCATTCAACTGAAGCTGTTCTTGTTGAAGTTACTAATGATCTCTTAATTGACAAAACCAATGGCCTTTTCTCAGTCCTCATCATTCTTGACCTCTCTTCAGTCTTCAGTTTATCATCTTGATACTCTCTCCTCTCTAGACTTTTGTACCACGATTCTCTCCTGGCTCTCCTTCTACCTATATGAATCTCCTTTTCTGGGTCTTTATTCAGGTAATGCTTGCTAACTGTGGATATCCCATAGAGCTCTGTCTTAGGCTCTCTTTTCCTTCCTATACTACTTCACTTAGTGTTCTTATTAGTTCCCATCGATTCAATGACCATTTCTACTCTGTTGACTCTCAATCTACTTTACCCAATCCTAGCCTCTTTGCTGACTTCCATTCTCACATCTCCCACTGCCAACAAGACATCTTGAATTGGTTGTCCCAAAGATTTCTTAAACAACATATAAAATTGAGCTCATTGCTTGCCCCCAACTCTCCCCTGTTTCTAACACCCCTTTTTCTGTCAAAGTTACCACCAACCTCTCCATTAACTAGGCTCACAACCTAAGGGTCATCCTCATCATTCTCTCTTATCCATATTTAATATGTGTCCCTGGCCTGGAAATTTTACTTCTGTATCATCTCTTGAATAAACTTCCTTCCCTTTCCTGCTAGTGCCATCACCCCAGCATAAGCCCTGGATTATTGCCATAGCCTGTTGGTGAGTCTCCCTGCCTCAAGTCTCTCTCCATGGCAGTCTATCCTACACTCAGCTGTACAACTGAGCTTTCTAAAAGTGCAGGTCTCACCTGCTACAGCCCCCTCAACAAACTCCAGTGGCTTTCTCACATGTGTAAATCAAATATTAGATTCTCTGTTTGACATTAATCCTTTCACAATTTATCTCCTGCTCCCCTCACCTTTCTAGCCTTCTTGTACTTTAAATGCCCCCCCCCCCCAATATTTTGCAATTCAGTGACACTACAGTCTCTTTACCACTACTTGAATAAAATACTGCATCTCCTGACTCTGGGCATTTTCAATCTTTGTTCTTCATGCCTGGGATTCTCTCCCTTCTCATCCCTGCTTCGGAACTTCTCTGGTTTCCTTCAAGTCCTAGCTAAAATCCTACCTTCTATAGGAAATCTTTTCTAATCTCCTTAATTCTAGTGCCATTCCTTTGTTGATTATTTCCAATATTTCCGGTGTATACCTTATCTGTTCATAGCTGTCTGCATGTTGTCTCCCCTATTAAGCTATGAGGTCCTCAAGGTTAAGGGCTGCCTTTTGCCTTTCTTTGTATCCCCAGTGCTTCATATATAATAGGTACGTAATAAATGTTCATTGAATGACTTACTGATAGTCTTCTGACACTCAAAAGCATTAATCCTTTCTCTACTTTCATCTCTCCAAGTTATCTTGTTTTTCCTTCGACCCCACGCCCACCCCCTCCACTTTATGCAGGAAAAGCTCTTCTTCTGAATAAGATGGCCACCTTCTTTTCAAATGCAGACACATGCCTTTGGGGTTCAAGATTGCAATGGAGGAGATAGCAGCCATATGGATGAAACAAGATTTCCTCAGAGTAAATGAATATCAGTTGCTCTGTGCCCAAATGGACACAGAGGTTTGAGAAGTATTTAAATTTAGGCCGTGTAGATAGCCATACGGATAAATCAGGCCCCAACGGATGTTTTAGCCTGACTGATTTTTTTTTTTCCTTTCTGGATTATAAAATCAGCACTGAAGTCAAAAGAAACTTGGATTCTTTCCTTCCCTTTACCTGTGAGAGACTGGGTAGGGGAAAAATAATAGAGTAGAATTTTCATTAGGTGGACATTTTATGTATTTGTTTGCTGCCTGATTTCACCCAGCCGACCTAATCCCAGGCCTTCCTTCAAGTTCGTTTGCTGTTATTTGTGGGGTTTTGCTTGGCTTTCGTTTTACCTTCAATTCAGGGCTGTCAGACTTGTTGGATTTCTATCACACAGTTCTCAATTCCTGGGTCCAATTACTGGTCCCTTCACCTCTAAATTGCCTCAGAATTGCAAAAAGGAAGGCAATGAAGATGACCATCAACTCCATGAGCCATAGATTACGCAATTAGATTTGGATTTTGGTGGCAACCACCTCTTGTATTTAGAACATGTAAGGCATGAGCCCTGAGAACTAGTGGGCAGGACAGAAACCTGCCTGAGGTGGGACTGTAATTAAGAGGACACATGCAAGTAGACTTGAATGTCCCATTCTCTATTTGCAATGGTTAATAGATTTTGTTTTCAAAGTTTAAAAAGCATTTGTCTAACACAGATTTTCTTTTATGGACTTAATCCATATGTTAAATGGGAAATGGGGAGGTTGAGATCAGGTTTTTTCTCTCCATCAGTTTAGTTCATTTTAATGGGGCTGATTTGAAAATTCTGTTGCTCTCATTGCAAAACCCATATAGTCAGATAATCACGTAGGACATGCTCTTCAGTCAATTCAATTCCGTTTGAGAAGCATTTCAAAAACATCCATTATGTACCAGGCTGTATGTAAAGTAAGGATTTTTAACACTGGATGTTGTTCAGTCATTTTCAGTCCCATCCAGCTCTTCATGACCCCAGTGGGGATTTTCTTGGTAGATACTAGAGTGATTTGCCATTTCCCTCTCCAGCTCATTTTACAGATGAGGAATTCAGGCAAACCAAGTGAAATGACTTGCCCAGGGTCACACAACTAGTAAACGTTTGAAGCCAGATTTGAACTCAGGAAGAGTTTTTCTATCTCCAGGCTGGGCATTCTATCCACTGTACTGCCTAGCTACTTAGTACATAAATGTGATATACATGAACTAAAAATAAAGTTTGATCGCTATTTTAACATAATTAATTTCCTTCATAAGTCTCTATATTTTACTTTATGCATTTAAAAACCATTACTCTGAGTTAAGATCTTCAGTAGTCTACAAAAGAAGTTCATAATACACTCACAAAAATGATTATAAACTGCTTATATAGAGGCAGTCATGTCATATTGGACAGAGAGCTGGTAGTCTTGAAGCAGGAAGACTTCCATTCAAGCCTAGCCTTTGACATATACCAGCTGTGTGACCCTGCATAGGTCACAACCTCTCAGTGGTATCAGCAGTTTTCTAAGAGTATATGTTTCTCAGAAGGTGCCAACTTGTCTCTGACCTACAAGATTTTTTACTTGGGAGTTTCCTATATAAATAAAATCACAGATCCACTGACTATTCCTATCTCAATGAGCCAGACTCAGTTTCAGGATACAGAGGCAAAAATGAAAACAGCCTTTTTAATGTATCAAGGTGGAAGACATATACCATATGCAGACAAGTTAATGCAAAATATGTGCAAAATAATTTGGAAGGAAACACTAAGAATTCTAAAAGACAAGTGTCAGATAGAGGAGGTAGAATTTGAACTGAAGCTAGGGGTTCCAAGAGGTTGGAGGAGGGAGTGCTTTCTAGGCACAGGGAAGAAGAGCTTATACAAAGATGGGAAGTAGAATATCTATCTTGTAAGGAGAAGGGTTTTGCTGTAACAGAAAGTGAATTGGTGGAGTAATGCACAATAAGTCTGGACAGATATATTTGAGCTGTATCATCAAAGGCTTTCAATGTCAGATGTAGGAGTTTGCATTCCCTCCTCTGGAATATAGGGAGCCATGGTAATCTGTGTGCCAATGACATTTACATTGCCACCTCTCTGGATCTTTGAGGACATCATTCCCCATGCAGGAAAAATCCTGTCCCTTCTTTCCATGCCACTATATTCCTTGAGAGCAATATCTACTCAAATTCATGTCCTCCCACAATTCATAAAATCATAGATAATTAGAGATGGACAGCACCTTAGAAACCAGTCTAGTTTAACCCTCTCATTCAATAAGTAAAGGAACTGAGGATCAGCTAAGTGAGATGACAAATTTGCCCAAGGTCATATGGCTAGTTGTTGTATGTGACTTGTACTTTGTTCTTGAAGAGGATCATGACATCAGGAAAATGATGCCATGATTTTCATTTGAATTGGATTTGAGTGAGGGAGGGCTGTGTAAAGTCACCAGCCTCATTTTCTCTTCCAGAGCCATCTGGGTCCAGTGACCAGATATAGATCAGAACAACTGGAGATGGTCTAGGATGCAGTGGGAGACCTTGTCCTTTTTAAGATAAAGTCTTTCTGAGTTCTCACTTTGAACAAGGCAGGCTTCATTCAATGATTAAGCCCTGTTCATCAAGGGATGAATTAGGAAAATTTTACCCTCTTGACTCCTAACCAGGCCAATGCATTTTCTGTTACTCTCCTTAACTGACTGATAGTCTTCTCCAACTCCTTTATGTTGTATCCTCTTAATGCAATACCTTGTCATGAGCAGATTTAGAGTCAAAGGACTTGGGTTCTAATGTAGACCTTGCTATTTGCTAGCTATGTGACCTTGGTCATACCCTCAAATCTCTCCCAGCCTTATTTTCTTCACCTTTGAAATGAGAGGCTTAGACCTAGATTGTCTCCAAAGTCCAAATTTCATCACTGATTGTATGCTTTACTTGATTTAAAATCTAATCTCTGGCACCTTTGTATATATTTATTTTGTAATGCTCTAAAATCACTTTAATGCCATGTATTATAAAGCTCCCCATGGCTGAAGGTTATTATTTTTTTCATACATGTTTCTGATTTCCTTCCCTCTTTCTTACCTGGTCATGATGCATGCTACAGGCACACAATAGATAGTGTCTGACTAAAGACAAAAAGAGCCAAAGTGATCCAAATCCCAATGGTATCCTCAATTTTTCTTTCCTTGGGAAGGAAGTGAACATGTGTATATACAGAACCTATTCTATGATATGAACTGAGTGCAAAGCACTTTAAAATAGATTGTCTCATTTGTTTCTCCAAATGAGTGGCCACACTCCCTCGGGTAGTAAGTTCTAGAGCCAGAATCCAAAGCAAGACTTGTGATGCCAAATCCATTGCTCTTTCCCTGCTATGCCATGAGGAAGACAGTAGGGTCCCTATTGAATCCACCTCATTAAAGGATCATCCCATCAGAAGAAGTATCAACATGGTTCTTTGCTCTTAGTACTATCTAAACGACAAAGATGACCACAAGTGTCTTCCCAATATACCACAGTTCTGTCTAGGTACATACTTTACTGGTCAGTAAATTATTAATGGAAACATTTGCCCTTTAAGAATTAAATTTTCTAATCTTGAATTTGTTAAAATTGGGTTAATTTAATAATTAATAATGCTTGATGATAAAAAAAAGTCAGAATTCTGGCTATAAATTATTTAGTGATGCCCATATTAGCCACCAATACTTTGATTGTGCTATTGAATTGTTCCATCTGTTTTTAATGTCCCAGTTGTTAGATCATTTGGTGATACTATTCATGAATTTTTCTCCTCTTGAAGAAATTCTAGGCTGGAATAGTACTTGTGTCAAGCAATTGGAGGAAGCATGTTTCTGTCAGGCTTGAAAATTATTATCAGTTGGCAAAGTTTCAACTAAGAATCTTTTTTATTCTTGGGGTAAAAGTAGTAGGAGTGGAGGAGAGAAGAAAGTCTTGGGATTTGGGGAGCCTCTATAGAGCAGGAGGGGTGAAAATGACTACATTCAGAGACCAGACAGACCCAGTGCACTGTTCTATGAATATCTATCAGCGGTTGGTCCAACCATGAGTGTAGTCTTTCTGAGTGAGGGGAAGGACTGTTCCTTTCTTATATTCTGCAGACCATCAGCCTCACTCCTTTGCCCTCTCCCTAGGCATGTGCCCCTCCTAGCATCTAGAGGGTCTAAGGCTTATGGACCATGAAGCATGGGAATAACATTTCCTAAACTGCTTTGGGGAGGCAGAGGCTCCAATGCCAGGACTTAGGGGTAAATGCTTGTCTCCCCTCTTTTGGCTACAGCTTTGCATATCTGTCTGCCTTAATCTTGCAGAGCCTTAGGAAATGGGCTTAAAATGTGGCAAGAAGGATTTGGGTTAGAAGGAAATGAGAATTCTAATCAATGTGGGAGACTACGAAGTATTTCCCTGGAGATTATTAAAAAACCTTTCATCTAGCTATTTTGGTTCAGTTATTCTTTTACTGGGAGGCAAGAACAATAAAAACCAGGTGGCTTAGAGCAACAGAATGCTAGAATGTTAGAATGTCAGAGCTGAAAAGTGCTTCCAAAATAATCTAGTTCAATTCACATATTTTGGTGATTAGGAGACTGGAGTAAAGTGATTTAACCAAGGTTACATGACTAATCAGTGGTAGAGGTCTTTTCCAGCCAAATTCCTCTAAACCTTTTTGCCTAGGGTAATAAGTCTTTCTTTCAGGGAACTATTTGATATGTTCCCTAGTTCTAATACCCCTCAATGACAGTTATGGGCCTGGATTCATGTCACGGTTGTTCAGTTGTTTAAGTCATATACAACTCTTTGTCATCCCATTTAGGGTTTTCTTGGCAAAGATATTGGAGTAGTTTGCCATTTCCTTCTTCAGTTCATTTTACAGATAAGGAAACTGAGGCAAACAGGGTTAAGTGACTTGCTCAGGATCATACAACTAGTAAGCATCTGAGCCTGGATTAAACTCAGGTCTTCCTGACTCCAGGCCTAGAACTCTATCCACTGGGTCACTTAGCTGCCCTGGATTCATTGTGGAATCCATATCTGGCTCTTCTACTTGAAACTAGGACAGCTGAAGACAACAATTGGGGAACCCACACAACATTCCCTCTATTTCACATTATTTGGAGGCCAGGACTGACCCTGGCAAAAAAAAGTATAAGATTATGTAAAGTTGATTATGGTTAATTCCTCATCTTCTCTTTTGTGCTCATTTCCTTCTGGTGCCCCTCCCTTTCTCTTCATCTCTATCAAAATGTAATGCAATAGTTCAACATCATGCCTTATAGTTGGAGTGGGGCAGGGAGAATCTTAGGCCCTAAGCCTGGAAGAGATATTAGGGATTAGTTACCTCCCCGCGATTATACAACTGAGGAAACCAAGGTCCAGAAAAGTGAAGTCACTTAATCTGTTACACGAGTAATATAAAATCCAGGATTCAAATGTTCTTCCTCTGACACTAAATTCAGTGTTTGTTCTCTCAGAACATGTTTCCATTGTGCATCTACATAGAATCATAATTGCAGAGCTAGAAGGCACTTCAGAAGTCATCTAGACCAAACCCCTTATTTTATTTAGGAGGCTGAAGCTCTTAAAGGTTAATTCCCTTGTCCAAGTTGAGAATCCAAGATGAGATTTGAACAAAGGTCCTCTTAGTCCAGAAATTTATCTAAAATCACTATCTTGTATCCCATTCTTAGTTAATTTGATAGAAGAGGATTCACCTTTGCTAAGCTCAATATAGTTACATAGCTCTGTACATTTGAATAGAGATTTCTGTAAGCAACATCTCAACACAATGGAATAACCTAAGGTGGAAATTTGGGGTCATGCAGCATGATAATGGAGAGCTTTTAATACAGAGTAACTTTCAAGGCCTATCTATAAATGTGTAGATTTAACCCCTGAACTCCTAGCATTGGTAGAATTTTAAGGAAGAAGTATCCTGGCATAGTGGATAGAGTATTATTAGACTTATAATCAGGAAGTCGGGTCTAAATTCAAGCTCTGATACCACCTGCATGACCATGGGAGTCCATTTAGAACCTCTGTGCCTTAGACAATTCTCTAAGATTATAAGTTATGGGTTGATTGTGATATGGAGGAGTTTCTACACAGGGGAATCCTAGGTCCTTGCTGTACTGGTGTAAAGGAAAAATCAAAGAGATCAATTCTGACCATTACTTTGGGGATAGATTGGAAACCAAGAGAATGAATAGTTGAGATTGGGGGAAAAGAGCATGTATTATGTTTTTAATAGGAAAGGGCAGAGGAAGAGATTAGTAAAAATAAAGCAAAAATGTATTAAGCATTTATTATGTGCCAATCATTGTGCTAAAAGCTGGGTATAAAAATAAAAGCAAAAAGAAGGGTGCTCCCTTCCCTTGAGCAGCTTACGTTCTAATGGGTCAGGGGGAACAATAACACATAAATAACTAGGGGAAGGGGAAAGAGGTGCCTAGAAAAGTGGCATGATGGGGACATTTGGATTAAAGTCTGACAAGAAATGAAGAGATGACTGGTCAAGGTGACCTTCTTAACTGCAGGTTCTGGGAGGAGCCATCCAATCAATTGGAGGGTTTTCAGAGGCAGAGAATACTTCCAAGGTATAATTTTCAGGTTTGAATTGATTGTCGGGGATGAAGAGGCTTCTGGGACAAGATGGAGAAACCTGGAGCAACCTGCAGAAAAAAAAGGAAGAGGAAGAGGAGGAGGAGGAGGAGGAGGGGGAGGGGGGTAAAGAGGAGTGGGAGGATGAGGAGGAGAAGGAAGAGGAGGAGGAAGAGAAGGAGGAGGAGGAGGAAAAGTAAAGGGGGAGGAGAAAGAAGGTAAGGGGAAGGCAGAGGGGGAAGAAGAGAATGAATATCCCAATTCCCCACCTTTTCTGGGAAGTTATTCAGTTAACCTCTGAATTTCAGACCCATGTTTCAGGTGTCTTCTTTTTTTATCAGCTAAGTGGTACAGTGAATAGAGTGTTGGGCCTGGAGTCAGGAAGACCTGAGTTCCAATTTGACCTCAGACATTTACTAGCTATATGACTTTAGGAAAATCATATCTCTGTCTCAGTTTCCTCATCTGCAAAATGGGGATGAAAATAGCACTTACTTCACAGGGCTGTGGTGAAGATTGAATGAGGATATTTGTAAAGTGCTTAGGAAAATGCTTGGCACATAATAGGTGCTATGTAACTGCTAGTTATTGTTACTATTATTCTTCTCCCGCTGGTCTTCTACTGGTGAGTTCTTCCTGGAACCTCCATTTTAGGGAAGGGCCCAGATTAATCATCTTTCATGATCCATACTTTATCTCTATGCCCCTGCAGCAGTATCCCTGCCTCCTTTTCAGGTTCCCTTTAGGTGTTCTCTTCTTCCATTAGAATATAAACTCTTCGAGGGCAGGAAATGTCTTTCTTTTTGCTTCTATTTGTATACCTAGATTTCAGTACAGTTCCTGGGACATAGCTAAGCATTTAATAAATGTTTATTGACTCACTTCTGTATATGTCAATTTTCCCGTTTATAAAATAGGCATAACTTTTCAGTTCTAGAAGTGCTCTTGGATAATGTCAGAGGAAAAACTATCGTGGGATGATATGAACTATAGTCTGTAAGGTTATTGCTGGTAATTCTTTACCAAATTGGAGACAATGGTTCAACACTGAAGCTGATCCATTGTAAATCTGTTGACATCATTAAAATGCACCAATTATTGAAAGTCACAATTCATGACTGGAGTGGATGGAATTACCAGGCAATCCTTATATTCTTGTATCTCAGAGACTATACAAATTGGGGAAGGGGGGGGGAGGAGATGTTTGCCTAATCCCTAAAAGGTTTCTCTTTTGCTCAGGTTTCCTGGGTTCTATTCAGTCAACTAAGGACTCAACCTAGAGAAATAGTGAAACATTTTGACCTCAAGCTCCCTAGCACAGTAAGTCATGGAAAGTTGTTTCTTCCCTTCTTGGAAAAAATCTACCTAGTGATTTTCTAACCTGGAGCAACTGTGATAAGTGTTGGAAGACTATTTTTTTAAAAGGAGCTAAAGAAAATTCATTGGGATCCCCTTGATCATTTTTAATGCACCTATAGAATTGTTTGATGGATAAGAGTAATCATTTTCATTTCAATCAAGGACCTACCTTCATTTACACTAGAATCTCTAAATGATAAAATGTGATTACAACAATATATGTATGTAATAGCACTTGGGGAAATGGTTAACTAAAGAAAGATTCAATAGAAGTATTTTTAACAATCATTAATTCATAATGGAATTGAAATAGAATAGTAATAACCACACTATTTATTTTCCTCACACTAATCATTAGGTCACTCTGAGAATGAATGAATTTTAGCTTTTTTTACATCAATACTTCCCCTTTTTGAAAAGAGTGTGGGGACCCAGATGCTTGGGATAGACCAAGTGATTACAAGCTGCCACTGTGTTTGGATCAGTCTAGCCATCAGTGTTGCCAATGTGCTGGGAAAAGTCCAGCAGCACTTTGGAAACAGAATGACAGTACCTGGAAGTGGTTTGGCAGTCAGAATGGAATAATTCACTGGGCCAAGTTGAACAGTCTATTGAGAGGGGTCATGCCGAGTGCTGTGTTGGACAAGACCCAGAAAATTTTTAGGAGTAGTCCATTGGGGGAATGTCTGACAATCCACTGGAAAAAATCCATTGGAAATAATCTGGCAATCCATTAAAAGCAATTCTTTGGAGACAGTTCAATTAGAAACATCCCATTAGAAGTATTCCAAGTGTCCATACTAAGCAGTCTTGTAGACTGGTAAAGGGAGTAGAACCTCCTTCTTCCCTCCTTCCCTCCTCCCCTCCACAAAAGATACTTTGATATTACCTAGGAGCATATCTTCAAGCCATCACAGGATTATTAAGTCAATTAAATGGTCTGGTATTTCATAAAGGATGTATATATTATATTAAAATTCAACTGCTTCCCTTAATACTCCTTAGTATTCCTTATAATGGCATGTAAGATTAATTATCATTTTGATGATTTTAGTGCACAATATTTGGGACTTATGCTAACAGAAACTTATAGCAGATTCTGTTTAACAGATAAATATTAAATCAGCTTATAGAAAAAGATTTAGAATTTATATTTTAAAATTTTAAATCTACTCATGGCAGGGAGATAACTTTGCTGAAAATTTAGAGCCTTCTGGAAAACCAGGATCAACTTAAACTTCTATCTAGTCATCAGCTGGAACCTTTTTTTTTTTTTTTGTAAATCTGTAAGCATAACTGCTATTGATTTTACATTTAGTATCAACAATGAGGAAAATTCATCTTCAGCATTTTCTTGTTGCTATGGTTAGTTTCATATTTATATAAAAAGCCAGTTTGGTTGAGTTCATAGTTTATGTTGCTAATAAATATTTATGTACTAGTGACTATAGGTAGCCAAGCAAACATGTCAGAGACAAAAATTAAGAAGAAACTAACAAAAGTTCAGTGCTATTTCAAGATTTCCTTTTTTGCTCCCCCCAGTTGGCGTTTCCTTTTAAAGGGTTCTGGTCTTCCATAAATGCTATTGACCAAATCAAATACTAAGTATTTACCTGGTACCTACAATGTACCCAATATACTCTCAGGTTTTGGGGGGAGTATGAAAGAAGTATCAGACGTAGTTCTTGATTTTGACATAATTATAGTCTTGAATCAACCAACAAACATTTATTAAGGGTCTGCTATATACCAAGCAATATGCTGGATATAGGAAATGTATTTTAGTTGTTAAATATTTCATATTTTCACTCTTATTTGATCACAGGCTTTTAAAAATAAAACTGAATAATAATGTGAATTCTTTTGGGACCTAAAAACAAAATGGTTTAATTCTAATGATGTATTGAACACAACATAGAAAAGACATTAATGCTCTAATAATTTGTTGTATTTTAAATGGCAAGAAAAACAAACTTCATGGTATTTTCATTAGTGTTTTGATGAATAGTTCATAGGAAGAGAAAAGGTTGCACTGTGGAAAAGGAAGTTTTAAACAATGAAAGGAAAGAATTGATATAATATTGAAAATTCTTTTGGTTTGATTTTTATCAGTGGAAGCTCGTGGTGAAGGCAGAAAATACATTCACTGAGATGAGTAGGACACAAGAAGGAAGGATGCTCTTTACATCTTGCAAAGGCTCTCTTCACATCATTGGACAGTCTCTAATTGAGTTGAAAAACAAAAATAAATCAATACCACCTACCTAAATAAAGCTTGTTGGCCTCAGTTTCCTCATCTGTAAAATGAGCTGGAGAAGAAAATGACAAATCACTACATTACCTTTGCCAAGAAAACCCCATGAAGAGTCAGACACAACTGAAATTATTGAACAGCAACAAAGTTCTATAGAGATCTTGGGGTCTTTGGGTACAAAAGACCAGCCAGAATATGGAGACCTGCTAACTGCCCTGGGTCTGTATTGTCAGGATTCTGTCCTTTGGGGGCCTAGCATGCAGTATATTGGTTGATTTTTAGTAACATCTGTCTCCCACTTGAAAATTGCATTATGGAGATAATAATAGGGTAAAATTCACAATGCTTGCGAAACAGGTATTGATATTTAATCAGGCTCTTGTTTAAACAGCTGATACTATGAAATTTTACACAAATATTGAATTTTCCTGGTATTATTCTAGCCATTTTCAAGGAATGTTTCATATTACTTTTTGAATAACAGGATCAGAGCTCTGTGAGGCTCAGTAATCACTCAGGATCCAACTTTAAAACCTCAGCACTTGCAGCTTGGCTTAGAGTATCTTTGCCGAATTGCATTAACTGGTGGCTTTTCTCATTTTACAAATACTATCATCAGACTTTCATCTGTTCTTTAATCATTATGGAAGGTGATTATGAATATTTCACAGGCAAAAAGAAAAAATACACTTACTAGGGAAAGGAATATGGGGTTTCCCTTATCCCAGCATTCACTTGAAACATAGTCTCCATTTACTTTGGGGGTTACCTTAAAACCAAAAACCAAGAGTGAAAAAACAATTCCCTCATAGCATTCCCTGAAGAGAGGCCCTATGGCACTTACCTTTGTAAGGGCAATGAAAAGCTCCAACTTTTCTTGTAGGAACTAAGCAAGCTGTTCTTAAACCTTGGAGTTCTTCAAATATTAAACCAAATGTTGAAGTCAAACAAATACTTTGGATTGGAGAAATTCAGAATAAATAGACCCTGGAGTATTTTATTTGGCCTTAAGCTTATCTGACTGTGGAAAAATTGCTCAATTTGCGGTGGTGAATCTTTGCCATCAAAAGCGACATGTGCATCGTTCATATAGCAACCTTGTGTTTATTCTTCAGTTAATTGTCCTGATAGCCAATTTTGAAACCCTCCCTGTTCAATTTATCTCCAGTCATACAGATACTTCACTGAGTCATATGCCCATCTTTCTACTTTCTGACCTAGTCACCTCTACTACAACAAACCCTATGCAATCTCAGGATCTTAGACACTCTCATAAGGTCTTTGGGACCCCCTGATGATCTCATGAGGAGCAGGGTTAATTCAAAGTGAGATTCAACTGTATTGTAAAACAGAAGGCCAAGATCAGATGCTATCCTTTCATTCATTCTCCCACCTACCATTGGTGTCTTCCTCACTTGAACTCATCTCACTTTGTACTTTTCTTATGGAATTATTTTCTAATTTGTATTCCAGTCATTATCATGCTTGTTTCTTTGACTCCTATTAAACTGTTAGTTACTTGAGTTAGAGACTTAAGCCTTACTTTTCTCTCATCTTCAGTACCTAGCACATTGTAACCACTCATTAAATTTGCTGAGAGAACCACTGAAATGATGCCAGGATGATTATGTGACATTTACTATGCTCCTTTAGCATTCTCCAAAAGCTGAACAACTTACAAAGTAATACCATGTGCAAAGTGGTTATTATGTCATGGGCCTTTTTGCAAGGAGGCAGAAATTTCATTTTCCCTGTGCATACCACATGGGCCCACATAGCCTGATCTCTGCCAGTGACTCTGCCACCTGTCCACTACTTTTGTGATTACAAGGGTGATATTTTCCTGTCTGCTCTCAAACTATTGCAGGCTAACTCTGATAGCAAACCTAACTCCCCATGAAAATGCAGAGGGAATATTCACTTGAATGTGATGCTCCTTAAATGTCTCAGTGACCTAATTGGTAAATTGTTGTCATTGTTGTTCAGTTTTTGGTCGTGTGCAACTCTTTGTGACCCCATTTGTGGTTTTCTTGGCAAAGATAATGGAGTGGTTTGCCATTTCCTTCTCCAACTCATTTTCCAGATAAGGAAACTGAAGCAAACAGGGTTAAGTGACTTGCCCAGGGTCATACATCGAGTATCTGAGGTCACATTTGAATTCAGCAAGATGAGTCTTCCTGACTTCAGTCTAGCACTTTATCCACTGCGCTACCTAGATATACCAAATAGTAAATTAGGGGATCAGTTAGATTAGATCATTTATAAGTTACCGATTCAGGCTAAAATGTGATGCTTCTTGAATTCTCTTCCACAAAGCTTTTCCTAACTGTTCCAGCCCACAACAATCTCTCTACATTTAGGCTAAAACTCTTGAGACATGACAGTCTTAGCTCTTCCAACTATTAATCTATGTGACCTTCATGTGAATATACCCATCACTGAACTTGGAAAGTATTTTCAAATTATGGGACACCTTCTGTTATCTTTTTGAAATGTAATATGCCCAGAGATATATTTTTATTTTTCATTTACCTACATTGTATAGAATGTGTTATGGAAAAAGAATGCTGTCTTCCTAATTTCGTAATGCTAGTTACAAATTTCTCTCCCCAGTGGTCTGTACATATTGCCTCTATCTCCTTTCCACCAGTGGAGGCACAAGCTCTTTACCACTAAAATATAGCTTCCTCAGAGTCATCATTGAGTCTTTATTCCTACCATTCTTCTCACCCATTCAGTTAATAAGTCTTTTCTATTCTCTCTGCACAACTTTTCTCAAAGGCATTCCCATCTTTCCACTCATATAGACACAACCATAGTTCCAACTGTCACAAGCCATTGTTATAGCTTCTTAATTTGTCTTTGTACCTGCAATCTCTCCCATCTTCAATCCATCCTTCACGCAACTGACAAAAGATAATCTTTGTAAAGCACAGGTCACTCTTGAGCTCCAAAATGGCCTCTAGGGTAAAATACAGATTCCTCAGCCTGGCATGCAAGGTGTTCCATAGTTTGTTTCTAGCCTATGTTTTGAGTCTTACTTCATATTATTGCTAGATTATCAACTTTTCTCTAAACTCCATAATTTGCTTCCTCCCTTTGGGTATTTGGACAGGTTTTCCATAATTCTTGGACTATACTCTTTTCCTATCTTTCTCTTTCAGAAATGACATCTTCTTTCAAGTCTCAGTTCAAGTATTACTTTCTTTATGTAGCCATATTTTTTTGCTATCAACTTTAAATGTCACATTTCTTCTCAAATATGTCTTGAGCAAGTTGTCCAGATCAGGGCTTCTTAAACTTTTGCTATTGCCTATTCCTTTTTTCATTTGGTCAGTGTTTAATGGCATTGTGTGGCCTGAGGGCATGCATTGTGCAAAGAGTGCAAGCTTTGTGTTCAGAACCTAGGCTACAGTGAAGTTGTGCTATACAACATGGGCAAGCACTGCCAGAAAAACCTTGGATTAATTATACATTTGATTTTTAATTAATTTTTGGATGTTGTGCATTCAGAAACCTTTTACTGTTGCCAAATTTTGAATCCATATACCTTAAACCATTTTTTTCTGTGTATACATCATAAAATTATATCACCAATCACCTCAACCATTCATTTCTCAAGTACCTACTATGTGCCAATGTCTGTGCTAAAGTGTTAGTATACAAGGAGAGGTAAAAACAGCCTCTGCCCTTAAAGAACTCAAAATCTATTGAAAGGAAATAACAGGTACAAAGACTATATACAAGAAAGGAATATGCAGGATAAGTTGGAGAAAATCTCAGAGAAATGTCATTAGCGTTAAGGGGATCAGCAAAGGCTTCATGCAGAAGGTGGGATTTTACCTGAGACTTGAAGGAAAGCAGAAAAGCCAAAAGGTGGAAATGAGGAGAGAGAGAATTCTAAGCATAGGGGACAGCCAGTGAAAATGCATGAAGTTGAGAGGTGATCACAATCTTTCTTGGCCTGTCAATATTTTCATCTTCTGGGGCGGGCGGTGGTGGTAGCTTGTGCTTAATAGTCTCTCTTATGCCTCCTAGTGCTGACATCCTAAAATCCTGTGAACTCCCCTAGCATTTAGTGTTCGTAATTTCATTTTTGAAATTTGCCTTTTTCATGTCTCTATGTGTTGAGATTGCTGAATTCTTAGCATGCTGGTACTGTGTCATAGATTTTGCTTATTATGCCCTTCTTCCTAAGAAAAAGAAATGCCTAGCAAATAACAGAACACATAGTAGGATTTCAGGAAATTCTCATGGAACTGAATTAAATTTCTTTTCTACATGAGGCTCTTTTATGATTTTTATTATTATTATCATTATTATTTCCCTGAAAGCATAGTTACATTGATTGAATCAAAATACATGCTTCAAGAAATCTTCGTGTAAAATGAGATCAGAAATAGAGAAGAAAATTAAGCAGAGCATTATATACATCTTATATTCTTTGAAAGAATAAATGAAACTAATAAAGCCTTCCAAATGGACTTAGAGTTTATGATTTCTTTTAAGAAGTAACTTTCTCTCTTTAAAAAAAGAAATGTGAAACCTCATATGGTCTACCTGGACATCTAATTTCTGTGATGGATAAATGTGTACTGGCATATCTCAAGGGATAAATCCAACCCAGAAACTTCAAAGCAAGACAGTTTTAATCTATACAGTCATTAAGCTCCCCTTCAAAACAAACTAAGCCCTAGCTAATGGTACCATTGTGAAAAAGGAATATTAGTATCACATTTGAGCAGATTTTTAATATTTTAACATTTCAATATTTTAATGAGTTTAACAATATGAAAATTAAGCCATTAAAATGGACAGTTTACACTGCCACTAATTCTGCTTGATTCAGTTTTTCACATATAGTAGAAAAAACCATAGGATATAAAGGATTAAAGGATACAAAGCATCCTTTAATTAAGAGCAAATATCCATGCAAGGAATGCCATACCTCAAACCTGAATTTTTAATAGTTCTAAATGGATTAACAGAAGTAAAACTTATTTTCTTACAGAATTAATTTTTTCTCATCCATTTATCTTGAAATATAGCATTTCTCCTTAGATTCAAAGATACTGGGCTTCTCCCTTTCTAGAATTTCAACAACTACCGAAGCACTGTTCTTAGCCTGATGCCTGAATGGAAACAGAACACAGCCTTCATTGTTCAAGCTCTTAGTTCTTAAGTTTCCTTCCACTTCCCTTTACAGTTTCAAGAATTTAAATCTGTGACATGAATCTTTCTCTGTGCCCAACTGCTTATAACTTATGAATGCAAACATTACCTACTCTGTATGTGATTCCAATCGGCTATTGAAACAGCACCCTCATGTTTGATTACTTCCCTTGTTTTTTTTTTTAAACTAGCTTTTTTTTTTTTTTACCTAAAAGTTACATGGAAAATATACTAAAATTATCAATGGAAATGTTAAAAGAGCAATTGTCAGTTACCATAATCTCATTAAATTGTTCATATCCCAAATGATAATCTCAAAGATCCTATGTTAACTAACTCAGGGTCAAACTTTTACAAAGCCATCAAGGGATGCTGAAATGGGTACTGCACTTTCAAGGTCTCCCTTTTTAGTAATTTATGTTACTGCCTCCTAAATGGGACTCATGGAGCCTGATAACTGGTCAAGTCTATTTCCTGGTCTCAGTTGCCCATACTGTCTATAGTTTGCCTCTACTACCCATTTCAGTTTTTTTTTTTTTTGAGAAAGAAGATTAGACATGCACTTTCATGTGAACAAAATGAAAAGGAATTCTGCATTTGAAATGAAATTAATTCCGTATAGTTGGAGTCTCTCAAGTTAGAAAAAAGTTCCATAGGTTGGAAGAATTCAAACTATTACAGTGCTTACCTATGAATTTACTTGTTTCATAGCTAGTTGTGGGCACTACTCATTACTTCATTAAACTGCAAACTGCTGGATGGCAGGATCCATTTCTCGCTTCTCTTTGTATCTTCCACAGTGCCAAGCATAGTGCCATACTCATGGTAGGTTCTGATGAAGTAGGTACCGAACAAATGAACCATAATGCCTATGAACTTTTAGGAAATGCTAGTCATTTTATTAAGAAATATTTATGTAGCAAATAGAAGACCCAGATTAGTATTGGACAAAGTACCTGGCTCATATTATGTCACATCTTCTTCTCAGATGACTTCCAGGAAGTACAGTCCTCTTATCAAAAGAGGCTATATTATCTTTGTATACAAGTCTATGTCTTTAATTCAAGGGAATTGTCTAATATAGAATTATTACTTGTTCAGGTGTGAGTTGGACTAAATGACCTCTGAGATCCCTTACAAGTCTGAGATTGAGTATTTATAGGTGTTTACAATGTACAAAGTACTCTAGAAAAATACCAAAATAATTAAAACCCAGTGCCTGCCATTTAGACAGTATGGTGTAGTCAGGAAGGTCAACTACCAAATCATGCCTCAAATACTTCCTAGTTTTGTGACCCTGAAAAATCAA
Organism: Pseudochirops corinnae; assembly: GCA_028646515.1. NCBI lineage: Eukaryota > Metazoa > Chordata > Mammalia > Diprotodontia > Pseudocheiridae > Pseudochirops > Pseudochirops corinnae. Next base: position 249,405,764 of record CM053588.1, read on the forward strand.
TCAATCAAACAAGTACAAAAAATGAACCAATCCCTACTTGCAAGGAATTTATATTTCAGTGAGACAGACAAGAAGTATGCATGCGCACATAGACATGTACACACATATGTACATACACATACTCCCCCCCAAAGTTAATAAATACAAACACATACACAGTAATTAAATATAAGGTGATCTGGGAGAGAGGGAACTAGAGGTTAGGGAAATAAATAATTATTTTTTAGCAAAATACTTAAACTACATCTTAAAGGAAGAGTGTGACTCTATTAGTAGAAGTAAAGAGAGAGTACATTCCAGGTGTAGGGAATGGCAAATGCATGGAGATGGGAGATGGGCTATTATTTATGAATGAAGGGTGGTTTGGCTGGATCATAGAGTAGAGAGAGGGGTAGGAAGTATTCAGTGGGTCTGGAAGAATAAGTTGGAGACAAATTATTCAGGGCTTTAAAAGCTAAACAGAGGAGTTTATATTTTATCCTAGAGGAAATAAAGAGTCACTGGAGTTGAGTCGAGGAGTCACATGTATGGATCTGTGTTTAAGGAAAATTACTTTAGCAGCAGTGTGTAAGATGGAATGGAGTTGGGAGAGATTTGAAGCAGAGAGACCAATTAGGAAGCTGATGCAATAATCTAGGCAAGAAATGATGAGGGCCTGAACTAAGGTAGAAACTGTGTGAGTAGCAAATGAGAGATTTTATGGAAGAAGAAACAGCAAAATTTGACAATTGATTAGACATGCCAGGTGAGGGAGTGTGAGGAGTTGAGAATAATGCCAAGGTTACATACATGGGAGACTTAGAAATCAGGAAGTCTGAAAGAGGAAGTATTTAAGGGGAAAGATATTGACTTTGTTTTGGACATGTTAAATTTAAGGCATCTTCAAGGCATTCTGACTGAAATGGCCAGTAGGCAATTGGTGATGTGAGATCAAAGCAAGTCACCTTAACTCTCTGGGCCTCAGTTTCATCATTTGTAAAATTGGAGAGTTGGAATCATTAGTCACCAATGTCTCTTCCTATTCTAAATCTGATTCTATGATAAGTACTAAAGGAGATGTGAATAAACGACTATATTCATGGATGAAAGAGAAATTTCTTTTAGATAGGAGGGTCTTGCTACCTTTGACATTTGAACTACACACCTTAAAAGATGGGCTAAACTTTGAAAAATGAAGATATGATATGGAAATGACATTCCATACAGAGGGAGTCACAAGAACAATGGCTTAGAAGTGGAATTTATGGAACTTGTGTGTTCTAGCAAATTTAGAAATAAAGAAAACTTCTACAAATTGTATTCTGTTTCCAATCAATTTCCCATTATTAAGCCTTATATGCATTGTCATAGAAAAATTGATCCAATATACTCAGTCAAAAACATTTCAGTATTGAAGAGATTAAGTTTTTTGCCAGCACTGTTGCCTACTTTTCAATCTAAAGTTGTCCATATTACAAACTATAGGAAGAGAGAAATTCTGAAAGTCAACCTTGGATTCTAATATTAGGGTCTGATATTTTGTTCTGCTCTTAGTTGTCCTATGCTAAGAAAAAATTCTTCCAGAACAATACACACAGAGCCCCATCAGCCATTTTGAATTTGTGAAGCAATTGTGATGACACTAATTTGGACAAAGATTCCTATTGGATACCCGTGGTGTCTATAAATGAGCCCTTGGGTATTACCAATGGTTACTTGTGCACGAGTAGTGATGTAAAAGTCATCATCAAGGAAATGCATCATTAGAAAAGGAGGTGTATTGATAATCTAACAGGATCCCAGAAATTGTGTGGGATCATTGAGGCCATCTGACTGAAACACAACTGAATAAGAATCCCTTCTAAAACATGACCTACAAGTGATCATTAAGCTTTAGCTTGAAGACTTTCAGTGAGGGAAAACCTCTATCAATGAAAATCTCAAAGCAATGGATTCTGTATCTGTATACCTCTATTGGTTAGAGAGTTTTTCCTCATATGAAGACTAGATTTATCTCTTTTCTGTCTCTGCCTACTGTTTTTATTTCTTCCCTTTGAACTGAACAGGCAGCATGCCAAATTTGACCTAACCAGGACAGAGTACAGTAGGATTATTATTGCATCCTAGGTACTCTGCCTCTTGAAATTCAGCATAAGATTATAGTAGCTTTCTTACCTGTTATATCGTCTTGTTAACTCATATTGAGCTTGTAGTCCATTATAATTCCCAGATATTATTCTAGATAAACTGCTGTTGAACCACTAGTAGAGCAAGACCAGAGTTTCTTAATCTTGTGTGTGTGTGTGTGTGTGTGTGATAACACTTTGTTAAAACCTGTGGAATCATTTTGAAAATAAAGTTTTTAAATGTATAAAAAAATATATAGAGTTACAAAGGAAATATAATAGATTGAAATGCAATTATCAAGATATTTTTAAAAGGTAATGCTTCAGAACTCCTGATCTAGAGGAATTACTCCAGAATACAAATCTTGTGTGGAGGATTTAGCAAGAGTTATGGTATAGCAGACATACAGATAAGTGATGAATTGGTACCCATGAAGTGTTAAAGTTCCCAATGGGAGATCTCTAACACATTAATCAATAGAGGATATATGTGAGAAGGTGGATAGGAATTCCACAGGATTAGAAGGCATGGATGAGTTGCAACTTGTCATAGTAAGGTAAGTCCCTTCTACAATTATGTTTAGTGATCACTTTCCACAACAATTGAGCAAAATGTGCAAAACAGCTTGGTATTCAACCTGATATCAAAAATAATGCAACCACAAAGTAGTCTAGAATATACAAATTGAACGTTATATTGATACAAGCAAAAATTAGAAGCTTCTTATGTCAAAAGACTTTGTGTCTAGTTCACATGATGACAGAGCCCAAATTAAGCATTAGAAGACTAGAATTTTAGCATAGCTTTGGAGCTGGGAGTGCTATCAGCCACTGAATATATGGAAGGCAATTAGACTAGAGACAATATTTGACATGTGATGAACATTCTAGTTTATTTTCACAAAATACTAGATGTGATGAAAGTAACAATGAAATCTGAGCAATGGAGGGCCTCTTCTCAGTCTTATATTCAACTGACAAGATATATGATGAAATTAAGTTAAGTTAAATTCTTTATGAGAATGTAAATACATTTCCATACCAGATAGAAAGGCTATCCTTTGACTACATTTAATATACTTCCCTGAAAATGCAACCTCTCTGAAAAGATCCTGGGATCTCCCAAGGTAATGGGAATGGGAATTTGAAGATCTTCTCTGCCCCTTAATAGAACTAAGGGAATTTGAAAATCTTCCCTACTTTTGAAGGTCTTCCCTGCCCCTCTAATAGGCTGAATGTAACCACAAGGAGCATGTGGTGGAAGGAATTTGCTGCAGGATAGAGCAGAGCCCACAGGAAGCTGGGAATCAGAGAAGTTACAGTGGGAGGGAGGAGAGGAAGCACTCGGTGAAATAGCTAGACGTGTGAGTGTTGGTTTGTGGGAAGGCTAAAGAATGGTGTGGATCTCTGTGGTGTTATGATATATTAACTTCTTTGCTACTCTGATGGAATCAGTTTCCTGATGGTGGGATTTGGTTTTCTGGTGTCTGAATAAATGTTTTGCTTCTGTCTTCTATATGGAGAGTCTGTTATATTTTGAGAACTATACTGGCCTATTTACAGTTGCCATAGGCATTGTGAATATTACATTGGTGCTACACCCAGTTTGCAATGATAGCTTTGTTTTAAAACAGTTAGGGGTCAGAATATCTAGAAGTCATTATGAATCTGTTCTAGCTGTCCAGGTTGGCTGCATCTATTCATTTATTTTTAACATGGTAATGCTGCTATGGTTTAGTCATCAATACTTATATGGCAATGTCAGGAATTCTAAAGATAATGGTCATCTTTAGGTCCGCGATATAAGAATACAGAAAGGGAGGGTGATAATCTATTACAATTTGAGTCCAGAAAATCTCTTAGAGTAGATCATATATTCTAGGCCAGTGGTGTCAAACTCAAATAGAAATGTATAGTTGCTAGGAACATATTGATTTAGAAAATATGTATATATACATTATATATTATATACACATTATATATACACAAAACATGTGTTACAGTAATACATATATATGTAACAAATATTTTCATTTCACTTTATTTGTATTCTAATGTCATATATACTCCTGTGCCATAAGCTTTTGTTCCTTTAGTTTCTTCTGGGATATCTTTTTCTTTTGAGCAACCTCCTATTCTGATTTAGGAACAATTTGTTCCTTTTCTGTAAATATCATCTCAATCTGACAAGGAGAATTCATGTATGGTTTGATTCGACCATAAGACTTGTAAGTATGCCATCACATTTTGGGAGCCTTGTTAATCTGGATATACTCAATGACAAGAGAATCCACATCCAAATCCTTCAGTTCTGTGCTACTCTCTGCATTTTTAAGCATATGCAGCAAGAATTCAGCACTCTTTTTGGGCCAATGACCCTGTGTCCAACCCCATTGCTTAGCCTGGGTAAACCTGCTAACTCCTTTATATTGACAGAAGAGAACACATTTTTTCTTCAATGGCACATCTTTCAAATACTTGGTGGCTTTTTGGATATGTGTGCTGTTAATAGCTTGGACTGTTTCATGAGTGTTCTTGAAGTGGACCCAGAGACTTGAACCCCTTGACTTGCATGAAGTTGTGGGGTTCTCTGGATCAATACAGTACCTCATCATTTTAATGATTACCTAGGACGGCTCAAGGGAAGAGAGTTGTATTATATTTTTATTTAGTTTTTTTACACATTTTTCAGTTATATTTTAATCAGTTTAGGCCTGGTTCAGAAGTTTTGCATACCGGGTGGGTCACGAATTTGGTACTTCTACTCTAGTCCACTATGGGAATTTTTGAATTAGAAAGGACTGTGGAGAAAAACAAATCTAAACTCCTTATGTAGCAAATGAAAACTTCAGAAACAATAAGTGATAAGGTCACAGAGGTTATTTCTAGTAAATTGCAAAGTTGGGATAATTTAATAACAGCTAATATTTAGATAAAGATATATCTATACATATATCTACCTATAACAACCTAATTTGCCTATGAGAATCAAATATTAAGATATGTAAAGCACTTTGCAAGCCTTAAAAGAGTATTATAAATATAGATATACACATTTTATCTAATTGCAAAGTTTGGATAATACAATAATAATTACTAATACATATATATATACATAATACACACATATCTGTGTATATACAAATATATGAATGTATATGTGTGTATGTGTGTGTGTGTGTGTGTATACCTACATCTAACTCTCAGCTGTCATTTTCTACTTGATGATACTGGGCAAGTCATAGCCTTTCCAGTACTGTTTCTTCACTTAGAAAAATAGCAGTTTGGATTAGTGGCCTCTAAATTCCTTATAGCTCTAAATCTAATTAGTTGAGGGGACAGATAATATATAGGATGAGTAATGGTCTTATACTACTTCTCTGTGGTTTATGTAAGAGAGATATTGTATTTACATGTTACTCTCACATACAATTTAAGAAAATGGAACTGCTGTATCCCTCTATGTATCTCCAACCATATGATAAGATAAAAAGGGAATCCTATGTTAAAATACCATCTTAAAATCACCCCTTTCTTCCGCAGTTTCTCTCAGAATCATTCATTGTAAAGATTTTTGTATTCTAAACAGTACTTCTCAAGAACAAGAAGACTTAAAAAATAAGAGATTGGTTTCAGAAACTCAAGGTTGCAATGTATCACTAGTTATACTTTAGTGAATGGAAGTGAAAATTTGAAAGATTCAAAAATTAAAATAATATCCAGGCAAAAGACTACAGGAAAATATCCAAAAAAAATATTCACTATGATTTTGTTAAATTTAAATAATTTGGACTAGGAAGAATGCAAGTATGTTCCAAAATGAGGAAAATATTAATGTAATCAATCATATTTAAAACAAGACACTCTAAAACCACACGATTATATTAATATATAAAGAAAAAGAGCTGTTAAGAAAGTACACAGCTCCTTTATGCTAAAAATCCTATAAAACATAGTCATAGAAACACTTTAAAAGTATGTATTTAAAGCCAAAAGTTAGGATTACATGCAAATGGGGAAATACTAGCAATTTGTTTTTGAAGGAAAAAAAAATCAAACTATTTTTCATCAAACCACTAGGAAAATATTACATAGCCTTGAAACACTGAACAGGAAGGCTATGTTAATTGCATTCAGTAAGAAGTTGGTATAAAGAGAACAAGATTTTCTAACACAAGGCCTGGTATTAACATGTTGCTCAAAGTTTTAACCAACAGTGATAACTGGATAATTGGTGTGTCCTGCCTCCTGTTCTCTGGAGTAGACAAAAGCTCTCCCTTCCAACCTGCTTAGAAATTTAAGTTGTCTTCTTACTCTTCCCTGGCCTAAGAGAGTCCTCTCAACAAGTTGCTTCTGTTGAAGAGGGCAAATGAGTAGGGCCAAGGTCAGATATCACATCTTTTCTCCTTTGGGGAAAACTAACTTTCCTCCAAACCAGTCATATACCATTCCATTAAGCAAGAGGCTTAAGATTGTTCTGCAAGCAAAGTGAAGCTTTTTTTGGCCTTCACTCAAAACTGTTTCATGTTAGTCTCATAAAACACTTTAAATGAAGTGTTGCCCCTGTAGTACCTTCCAGAAGGGCAAGCAAAGGTAACCTGAGCAGCAGTCCTGGAAAAGCCAGTGTGAAGGAACCTGAGCTTCACATGCCTGGTGGGAGATTTCCCATTTATGCTCTTCCTTGGTGTCCCAGCTGAAAGCTGGCATTACTACTGTCTTCATCAAAGGAAAGATCACCCAGGAGCTGCTCAGAGCTCTAATCCAAGTAACTCTGTTTCCCCAGATTCCTTTCTGAATTCCAGGTTCTTGTACTGGGGAAAAAAGCACAACTGTGCTTCTCTTTTCCAATGAGTAGTGAACTCATGGCTGCTGCTTTCTGGTCTATGGGAAATGGTTTAATCAGGTGGCTGTGAAGTTGACACCAAACAAAAGTGGATGGCTCCCTCAGGGACTCATACCAAATGGGTGGAAGGTTGGGGAGGAGAATTGCTAATACCTATAAACCTAAAGGGTTATTCCAGCTTCTAGGAATGGAATACATCTGAACCAGCTGAAAGCCATTAAGGGCTCCAACAGATAGAACAGAGGTCATCTTCACTGAAGGGATGGAACTGTGTACTATTAGCCCTCTATGCTGCCTCCAATCCAAGTCAGAGAACCAGTTTTTTCCATTTCTTCACCTATGGTCTAAAACATATAAGGAAACCAACAGAGACCAGAGGCAGATGTGAAATTCCCATAAAGGTATTCTTAAACTTGCTACCAGCCTCAGTTTCTTCATTCTTAAATTTTAAATGAAAGATAAAAATTTCCATACATTTTTACAAGTAGACCCATTCTCCTACCCCAGATGACTACTGACAATGACTCTATTTTGCAATAGATGCCAGGCAATCCTTCATCTTCCTGGTAGTAATAGGGATGAGGTGTATGAGCTCATCAATACATTTGGTCACACAGGACTCTAGCTGCCTCTTCACCTGCTGCCCCTTGCTCCCAGCACCCATCGAGTCTTTGGCTTTTTCATTGCAGTGCATAGTGCATCGAGCCAGGTGGTCCTGGAATTTCTCCAGCTCACTGGTCATAAGGGCCTGTGTCTGGGCCAAGGGAGCGTGGCAGCGTTCAATGCACTGATGAACCTGCTGCATGGAGGCCTGGGTATCTTCACAGCAGCTGGCACTGCACCAGAGCATGGTACCCTGCATCTTGGGGATATTCTTAATATATTGTTGCGAATGAAAGTAAATTCCAGTTATAGAGCAGTTTATAAATTGGACAAAAATGAAAGTTATCAAATTTAACTTTAATCATTTAGTACTTACATTGTCAATCAACATTGGATTGTTTTGTTGCTTTTTATTTTTATATTTCTATTGTTACAGCCATTGTGTATATTCAACTTCTTTCCCTTTCTAACATTTAGAATTATTGTTTTAGAATGAGAAGGAAACTGAAAAGCAATGTAGTTTAATCCCTCTCATTATACATATGAGAAAATTGTTGCTTGATTGGTTGGTTGGTTGTCATCCTTAATTCTTGAAGAGGACCAAAACGGCATCATTATGTTACAGTCAAGTTTCAGTATGTCCAATTGTGGCTGATCAGACCAACTTGAGCTAGGAATGTTCTGCCACAAGTGCTGCACAAATAATCCATGTGAACATTTGGGATGGATACTCCAAATTTGTGCATTCTGCATTTCCTTTGAGCTGGTTCAATTCTGTTTTGCTCATAAAGCACAGCACCTTCTCTGATGTGTGCACACCAGGCTGAGCAGTCCTGTGCCAATGTCTCCTATGTCACACAGTCAATTACAAAGTTCTTTAGAGAGACCTTGGGAGTGTCCCCGTATCACTTCTTCTAACCACCATGTGAATGCTTGCCCTATGTGAATAAATTGTGTGAGAAAATTTTAAGGTATTCATCAAAAGGTTTTGCATTTTTCCCTGATAGCATCATGTTTGCCATCTTTGTCTTTTATATAATTCAATTGACCCTACCTTAACAATTTCTCCATAATCCACAGCTATGAAACAGAAAAACTGCCATCCAAATATAAGATTTTTTTTTCTTTTTTCCTTTGTTGAATTCATTTATATTTTAGATTGTTTTCCCATTTGGAATTTGTTGTGTCACATGGGGTCAAATGAAAGTTTAAAGCTATTTTCTGTCAATCCGTTTTCAAGTTTTCCTTGAAGTTCTTGTCAAATAAAGAATACTAGAATTCCTTATGTGTTCACTTAGAGATCTTGTTTATCTAGTCCAGTCCCATGATGTACATTTTGAATTTTAAAAATCAGATACAAGATAGTTGTGTTAATTAATGCTTTGCAATAATTTGAGATAACATCATCAAAAACTTTTAATCCTACTTTCTCACAACCTTAATATGCTCAACATATTTATTCCTTTATGTAAAATTCATCATCATTTAGTTTAATTTGGTAAAGAATATCTTGATGAATTGGTTGGTAAAGCACTAAATTTATAGATTTTTTGGGTAACTTGATAACTTCAGTTTTTTTCTATTTTAGCATGACCCATTCATGAACTTTGAATGCCTCTCCAATTACTTGCCTTTATTTTATTTTCTTGAAAATCATTTTATTTTTTTATCCATATAAATGCTGTAACCAGGGGCTAAAACTAATGTCTGCCATATAGGCTAGTTTTTCCTTATAGGATCTTAAAACAGCTTTTAAGATTTAACAGAAGTAAGGATCAGGCTATTGACCTAAATTCCAAATTATGCAAGCAAAGAGAAACTAGAACACAAGGACACAAAATGGGAAGCTATGTTTAATTGAGGCAATCCTGTATACTTTGATCAGTATTTTTCTATGCTATGACTAAATGAAGTCTTTTTTAAAACTACTAAATGGTCTATGAGTATCTATTATTATTCAAATTCTGAATCTGGATTTTATTTGAAATATATGGATGTCTTGATGATTGTTGTGGAATAATTTTGAATATTGATATTTTATTCAGTATATTGTCTTTATATTTTATTGATTCTCAAAAGCTTTCTAAATAATTTACTATACTGCCTGCACATAAGAATTATTTTGTCTCCTCTTTATCTATACTTATTCCCTGAACTTTTTTTCTTGTTCTATTACAATAATATTTCTATTATTTTGTAAAATATTAGTGGAGATAATGGGACATTCTTGCTTCAACATCGTGACTAATGCTAGTTATTAGTTTTAAATAATTGCTTTTAAAATTATGTTAAGGGAAACTTTCTTTCTTGACTGTTTTTTTTAATGTTTTATATCTATCTATCTATCTATCCATCTATCTATCTATCTATCTATGTTGTTTCATAGCCAAAGCTTTCTTCTCCCTCCCCCCACAAGGAAGATCAATATATTAATAGCTTTTCTAAAATTGAACCACTCTTGTATTTTTGGTGTGATTCCAACCTGATCACAACGAACAATGACCTCTCCACTAATTTAAAAAATATTTTAAACAATATTAATTATTGATGCGTTCTCTTTCTTCTTTATGACCCACTCATATAAGTATCAAGATCTTACTTGTCTTATGGCTTGAGCCAATAGCATTATTCCTTACCCTTCAGAAATACCCTAGAATTCTGAGGGGAAGATGTTTCTGATCTTCCTCTGTGAGTGAAGTGTATCACAATTCTAGTTTTACCAATTTTCTCTTTAGGTCAATAATTTTCTTTTTTAAGAAAATCATTCTTTTAGATTTTTCAAGGTCTGAAAGAGTCATATTGATGATGTAATTGATTATTATATTCCCCTGAAAAAGTATTTTTTTAATTTTTTTTTTTTTGCATTTTCACTTGCTTGTGGTGTAAGGGGAATAAGCATTTATTTAATGCCATTATGTCCCAGGCACTGTGCTAAGTACTTTACAAATACTATCCCTTTTGATTCCCACAACAATTCTGGTGATATAAGTGGTATTATTATATCCATTTTATAGTTGAGGAAACAGAGAGACAAAGTTGAAGTTTTTTTCCCAGGATCACATAGCTAGTAAGTGAAGCTGAATTTAAGTCTCCCTGATTCCAAACCCAAGGGTCTATCCATTGTGCCATCTACCTACCTAAAATAATAAGTGTTTAACTATATGTCATGAGACATGCATTTCATATACTTACACAGAAACATATTAAATATATTTAGCTATAAACACATTTAATATTAATGGCATTCTTCTTTTAATCTATTTTATTTTAACACTAGAAGTATCTGGTATATAAATTGACACAGATTTCTAAAATAACTTCATTATAATTCTCCTATCTTTGCAAACATATTTTAAATGAGCATAATTATAGACAGATTATGATTTTACTTTGAAAAAATTTTTCATCCTATCTTCATTTTCTTTTCCTTATCATAATAAAAATGTACTGGTATCAGTCAACATAGCTTGGTTCTATGAAGTATTCTTAAATTCTATTCTTTCTTAAGCATAATATTGCTCACCTGATTGTGTCTCTTAACTGTATCTATTTTTGCTTTTGGCTTATGCAAAAACATGATGGCAACTTCTGCTTATTTAGATTCAGCTGAAGCACAATAATTCCCCCTTCAAATCTCACAATCCTTGAAATCTTTTCTGAATGATTTTATTATGTGGTACCAAAATTATGAAAAAAAAAAAAGACTGATTCACTTTTTCCACCTTCCTCTCTTTTCCTACTTACTCCCAAGATACTTCCCTATTTGATAATACTTCATGAGGTTAGTCTATAATGATTGTTTCTTTGTATGTTCATTTACCCTTGGGCAAAATGGAACTTCAAGGAACAAGAGTTTTTTTTTTTTAACTTTTTTTGTGACTTGTAACACTGAACTATCACTCAGATTTTTTATGTATTATAGTCATTTACCTTTATTAAGTTTATATATACATACACACATATCTATATCTGTATCTGTCTATCTATCTATCTATCTATCTATCTATCTATCTATCTATCTTACATCCTTATTAAGTTCACCTAATTTGCAATTCAGAGATCCTACCCAACACAAGCTAATAATTGAAAAAAAAGAAAAAAACTGCTGTCCTGTTTAGTATTGGGGTGGAGTGCAAGGACATTTCCTTTACTTTTCAGTGTATCCTATTATATAGTATATCCATTCATTTCTTTTCTTTCATGAATAACATTTCACAATCCACACTGTTATTCCTTAATTTTATTGTTGTTTAAAAAAAACAACCAACCTTTAAATGCACTGTTATTTAGCAATTAGATTTCTGAGTATGTAAAATGTGATTCTTCTGGTAGTACCTTATGAATTCTCTTGATTTGCTCTTTTTCCTCTTTCCCTCGCATTTATTCTAGGTAGTTTTCTTGTGTAATACCCTAAAATATGCTAGCCACGCTCTTTTATTAAAGGCATTTTGAGGGGAGTTTAGTAATTCCCAGATGTATAGCCAAAAAAGCTTGTCATTCAATGGTGATGGAGAAGTAAAGAATGACTTTAAGCTATTATCCTAAGCCCCAGAGACAAAGGAGGGAAATAGATAGTAGGAAGGAGGAAAGAACATGAGTAAGCATAGAGGAGAGAAGTATATTGTGGTGGAGGGTACCCAGAATTTGCATTCAAAAGACCTGGCTATGAATTTAGCTTTTGTACTCACAACATGTCTGACCATAGGTAAGTTATTATCTAGACTTTGGATTCATCATATACAAAATAGAATTGGAATAAAATTTATTATAACTCTAAATCCTGTGCTCCAATAAGTAACACATCTGTGTACTTAAAATAGACATAGTCATCTTAAAATTATCTTCATGTAGACCTTCTGACTTGGGGCTTATCCATGTCTACTCTGGGTTTCAGGTTTATTGATGGTACTTTCAGCCCTCAATACTTGGTCTGTCATTTTCTCTCTTTACTCTCACTTCATATATGATTTACATGTAATAAGAAAGCCAATTGAAACTAATATCCATAATCACAATCTCTGTTCCAAGGAATGTTTGAAAGAGGGCAGATATGCTTAACTTATTGCTTTCCATCACATTAAGAAAAAACCACTCTTCCTGTTATGGAGGGTGGTAGGGAAAACTTAAGTAAGAATTAAGGTGGAAAAGTGAAGCTTATCAAATTTGTATGACCTTAGTATTTTCTTTGAAGTTAATTCCCACAACTTTAGGCACATGTGAATTAAAATAAAAGCACATAGCTATATTCTGAAGTCAAGTATAAATGATTTTTGAAATACATGTCATTTTGGATAATTTACAATTTGGCAGCTTTTTGTTAATGTGGAGATTCAGGAATTGATTATATTGCAGTACCTTTATACGATGGTCTCATTGTTCTCGTGGGTCAAATTTCCATCCTAGAAATCTTTCATTATATATTGCCCAATCCAATAAAAAAAACCATTTAATAATTACATAATATGTGTACCATATATACAAAGACAAAACAAAAAACACTTTCTCCCTTTAAGAAACATGTTCTGTTGAAGGAACATAAGATGTAAGCATATAATTGCTTGCACAATAACTTAAGAACAATAGCTAAGATGATTTGGAAAGGCTTAACATAGGAAGTAGCCTGTGAAAGAAGTCTTGAAGGAAGCTAGGGATTTTGAAAGGCAGATGTTAGGAGGGAATTAATTCCAGGAATAGGTGACAGCCTGTGAAGAAATGTGGAGGCAGTATATAGAATGCCATGATACAAGAATGGCACGTAGGGCATATTCACTTGAATATAGAATGAGTGGAGAGGAGTAGTATGCAATATGACTAGAAAAGCAGGATGGAGTCAGCATATTGGAGACTTTGAATGACAATCTAAAGAGTTGTATTTTGTCATAGAAGCAATAGGGAGGCACTTCAGTTTTTTAAGTTACTTTGTCAAACCTATGCTTTAGGTCAGTGCTTCTTAAACTATGGGTATTGACTCCATATGGGGTGGCAAAAAATTTGGCAACAGTAAAAAGTTTCCGAATGTGCAACAATCTAAAATTAGTTAAAAATCAAATGCATAATGAATCTGAGGTGTGTCTGGCAGTGCTTGCCTGTGTTGCATGGAGCGACTTCATTGTAAGCCTTGATTCTGAACACAAAGCATGCCCACTTTGCACTGTGCATGGCCTCGGGCCATGCAACTCCAATAAATGCTGCCAAAATGGGAAAAGGGGTCAGAAGTGGAAAAAGTTTAAGAAGCCCTGCTTTAGGAAATGTATTTTAGTACTTCTGTGGAGAATGAGTTTGAGAATGGTAGTCAGACATCTCAAGACATTTTAAACAACCAATTAAACAGGAAGGAAAAAAGTAAACAGTAAAATTAGAGTTTCAAAGTCTGCAATTGTCAAAGTAAGAAGCGACCAGTGCCTGAAATAGAAAGGCAGGCACGTGAGAAGAAACTCACAGATAAGAAAAGTATTTTGGATATAAATCTACCAAAATTTGGTAATTGACTAGATATAAGAGGCAAGAAAGAGGGAAAACTTTCATGTAACTCTAAAGTTATGAACCTGGGTGACCAGAAAGATGGTGGTGTCTTCAATAGAAATAGGTAAGCTTAAAGAGGGTGTGGTTTAGGGGTAAACATTATAAATTCTATTTTGGATTTGTTGAGTTTTAAATGCTTATAAGACATTGGAAATTTCAAAAAGTAGCTGTTAACATAGTATTAGTCTTTTGGAGAGAGACTAAGACTAGATATATGGATCTGAATGTTACCTTCAGAGGGAAGATAATTGATCCCATTGGAGCTGATGTGATCATTAGAAGAGGGAGAGAAAAGAGGAAGGGAGAGGAGAGGAGAGAAGAAGAGAGGAGAGGAGAGAAAAAGAGAGGAGAGGACAGGAGAGGAGAGGATAGGAGAGGATAGGATAGGAGAGGAGAGGAAAGGAGAGGAGAGGAGAGGACAGGAGAGGAGAGGACA
>CM053588.1:249420772-249428272 GCA_028646515.1 Pseudochirops corinnae
AAAAGAGAGGAGAGGAGAGGAGAGAAAAAGAGAGGAGAGGACAGGAGAGAAGAGGAGAGGAGAGAAAAAGAGAGCAGAGAACAGGAGAGGAGAGGAGAGAAAAAGAGAGGAGAGGACAGGAGAGGAGAGGAGAGAAAAAGAGAGGAGAGGACAGGAGAGGAGAGGAGAGGAGAGAAAAAGAGAGGAGAGGACAGGAGAGGAGAGGAATGAAGAGGAGAGGAGAGGAGAGGAAGACAAAGGAGGAGAGGAAAAAAAAGGTAGAGTCTTGAGGTAATGATATAATTATATCATGTTAAAGTCTTATAATATCTTCTTTCCAGGACACAGTCATGAGTCAGATAATTCATGATTATGTACTGGAAAAATATAAGTATGTAACTTGCCCATCTATATTGAAATCCAGTCTTGAAAAATATATAAGTAATAATTTTGCAATTGAAAGCAAATTAATAAAGTGGTATCTTCAGAGAACTGAAAATCAGTAGGAAGACTTAGCAGCCAATGGGGAAAGGGGCACATGTGGCATTGTTGACAATCAGTGTAAAGATCAGAACATGTAAGTTTATAGAATTAAAAGATTTCTGGGAGAAGCTTGAGAATGGATAAAGTGATAACTTCCCTGGACTCCCTGAATCTTGACTCTCCAGACTTTAGCCATTTCCCTCAATTGTGAATTCTGACTGACATCGGACCCAACACCGTTATGTCACCCCCTTGGATATTGATACCCTGCAGTTTCACTATTATCAGACAGGCTTAGCCATTGAATTATATCCTCTCTTTTTCCATCTCTAGCCTCTTCTCCCCTGCCTCCAGCAAACACTGCCTCTTCCTCATTCTTCCCTCCCCCACCCCACCTAGGGACTTCCCTAATTACTGGCATGTCCCCTTCCTGCCTCAGGCAGCTCATGACAGTACCAGTGGAGAAAGTATAGGCCCATGTGGGTGGGGGAGGAAGGGTAATATGATTAATGTAATGAGAAAGCAAGATCACCTTGGCAGAGACAGTTTGAAAAGATTGAAAAAGAGAAATGAGAGAAATGTGTGCAATAGTTACCAAGGAATGACACATTAACTGAAGGCAAGAGTTAATGTTAAAAAAGAGAGAGGAAGGGATGTTAGGGGCTGTGCATATGTGGAATTGAAAAGGGAGAAATTTTTTTTAAAATTGTGTCAAGTTTGTAGATTTATAAATAGAAATATGATTTGTTTCAACTATCAAAGACAAATCAACAAGCACTGATTGTGTCTACTATATTCACTATTTTAAACTCTGGGGATACACAGAAAAGCATAAGTTCCTGCTTTCAAGGAGCTCACAGTCTAATGGGGGAGACAATATGGAAATGCTTATCTATGTAAAAATAAGATATATATGGAATAAATTAGAGAAAATCAATAGAGGAAAAGCATTTGAATTAAGGGGGATTGGGAAAGACTTCTTAAAGAAGGTGGGATTTTTATCTAGGACAGAAGTTAAGAATGAAGAAGAGAAGTTCTATCCTTGCCATATGGATTGTAAGATGGTAGTTAGACATCTCAGGAGACATTTTAAGCAACCAATTAAATATGAAGGAAGACAGTAAAAATTAGGGCATAATTGAAAGAAGTGAGAAAAATATTAACTAGAGGGAATTGATAAGAACGGGTTTTTAAAGGAAAGTGATTAAAAGAATTATTGATGGTTATTACATGTGTCTTTCAAATTATTAAATAAGCAGAATGGAGGGAAATATAGTTAGTCATTCATACCATAGCTGCTATGGAAGTGTTTTGCATGACTACACACGTATAACCAATATAGAATTGCTTGCCTTCTCAATGAGAGTGGGTGGGGAGGAAGGAAGAGAGAGAACTTGGAACTCCAAATTTTAAAAACAAATGGTAAACATTGTTTTTACGTGCAACTTGGGAAATAAGATATGCCAGCAATGGGGGTATAGAAATCTATCTTGCCCTACAGGAAAATTGAAGAGAAGGGCATAAAGAGAATGAGATGTATGATAGAATGGAGGGCAAATTGGGATAAGAGGTAATCAGAATGCATGCAACCTTGGGGAGGGGAGAGATTGGGAGAAAATTTGGAACTCAAAATCTTGTGGAAGTGAATGTTAAAAACTAAAAATAAATTAATAATGAAAAAAGCAAAAACAAAAATAAAACAAATTATCAAATAAGCAAAGAGTGAGCAGGCAAGGATAAGGATAATCATAAATAACTTTAGTCTTAATAACTTTTTATTGATTGTTTACTGCTAAACATTAAAAATGGAACTTGCATTAGACTTTAGATTCCCTTTCATACAGCACATTCATCATTTCAATTCAATTTAAAGTAACAAACATTTGCCAAGTTCCTCTAGCTAACACATTTTTACAAGTTCATTCCATTCAATTAAAAATATTTACTGTTTCTAAACTGTACAAGGTTCTAGGCTAGGCAATCACCACAAGATATCAAGATGAAATAAAACAATCTTGTACTCAAGGAACTTATAGTTTAGTGAGGGAGATTTTTGCAAAAGGTACAAAGTAATTATCATTTGAGTAAAGATATGCAAGTGCAATTTAGGAGTCCAAACAATGTTCTAAGAAATTTGAAAAAGGGGTGATGATTTCCAGCTGGGAGTACTAGAGATGGCTTTATGGAAAATTTGTCACAGACACGCGCTATGAAAAAAGGGAAAGATTTTATCATGCAAAGAAGGCAAGAGGGACCAAAGTAAAGGTTGAAGAGGAGTACATTCCAAGAATTTAGGATGATGTGAACAAAGGCATGGTGATGATAGAAGCGATCTAAACCAGAAAGTAGTTCAATTAGTCTTATAGTCAGATTGTTTTACACTTAGAATGTGTGAACATTTGAGGAGGAATAGTGTGGGCTAAATCTGGAAAGAGAATGGATGAAGATTATGTACGGTTTGCAAAGCACATTAGACTGATAGTATTTATACAACCACATTTCTCTTAGGGTAAACAATGTAAACGCCCCGCCCCCAAAAATGAATGGGTATTTCCTTACTCTCCTAGGGAATAAAACATATTCTTTGAACTTTTAGATAGGATGAAGGCTTGTCTTCAAGAAAATTGACTACAATTGTTTTGTGTCAATTATACAACCAACTATCTATACCAGCTGTGGGGCATCTACAGGTTTGAGACCACATGGCCTTCTAGATCCTCAGTTATGGATTTTTCACTGTGTTCAAATTTTACAAAACAAATCCTTTTATAAAGGGGACTTTTCTGGGAAGTTTGGATTCAGTCAAAGGGCCACACTTAAGGACCTAGAGGGCTGCATGTGGCCTTGAAGCCACAGGTTCCCCACCCCTCTGACAAACCCACATGGAGGCAAAATGGAGGCAAAACCAAGATAACAAATATGGCAGGAAGTAGTACAGGGAGCTCCCTCAGAAAACTTCTCCAAGCAAAGATCAAATCCTGATGGGGAAATCCAGAAAAAATCACCGAGAGTCATTTGTCCAGCCTAAGTCAACATTTAGAGATGGACAGAAGTCTATGGACTCTGAACATGAGATATGGCCAGGAGCACATGCCTATGGAACACTCCAATGTCTAGGCATGGACCATCCACTAGGTCAAGAAAAGAGTCAGACATATTCTGAGACACTATAAACAGAGTGCAGTAATAGATGCCAATTGACATTTGGTGTTCTGAGTCACAGATCCAGGGTTGTTTGTGAAGGTGATCTGTACTTTGAGGTAGCATTCCTGGTTAGGAAGCTTAAAGTGGTATACTGAGAAAGGATAAAGTTCAGAAGCAAGTAGCAGCAGTGTAGTTTATAACCCAGGAGCAGAGCAAAGTTTCAGTTCTAGTTTCTAGCTCAGTCTGAAGCCTGCAGAGAAGTAACCTGCACAAGAATCCAAGACCAAAGGGATATGTCAGTGCTATCACTTCAAGTCAGTAGAACTTTTCAGCTATCTCATAGGGGCTAAGTCCAGCAGCAGACTACTCTTGTTCAGGACCAAATCCAGGTTAAGAAGTTGCAGATCTCAGAATTGAGTTGGGCAACAGTTGGACTTTGCCCTGGATAAGTCCACTTAGGGAGCCCTGAAAGCTTGCAGATCCCCAGCCTATCTCGGAGATCTGAGAATAACACAACACTTAATATACCTCTTCAAAAATCATCAATAGGACCTTCCCTCCAGAAGTTTGCAGAACCCAGTCCTAATATGAAATCTGAAGTTAAAAAGTAGGCCAAAAGAGTAATTAAACAAAAAGAGAATCTCATCATAAAGAGCTTCCAATAGCACCTCCCTTCTAGGGTTGTGATGATCACATGAGAGAATAATCATGAAACACTTAGCATAATTCTTGGAACATAGTAAGTTCTACATAAATGTAAGCTATTAAGATGGCAAGGATACTTAAGGCACAAATGTAGAAAAGAATGATTCCAAAATATCCATGAACAAAGCCTCAGAGGAAAACACTGCTTAGGTGAAAATTCAGTTAGAATTCCTAGAATAAATTATGTAAGAGTTTAAAATATTTTTTAATAAATGAAATTGAAGTAATTGAGGAAAAAATGAAAAAGAAATGAGAGCTATGCAAAGGGGATTGACAGCTTGAAACAGAGGTACAAAACCTTGTCCCAGCAATAAACTCATTGAAAAATAGAATGAAGCAAATAGAAGTAATTGACTCCATGAGACAACAAGAAATATTAAAGAAAGTCAAAAAGTTGAAAAAAATGAGGAAAATATAACATATTTCAAACAAAAACAACTGACTTGGAAAATATATCAAGGAGCAAAAAAAAAAATGAAGAATTGTTGAACTATCTGAAAGTCATGATCCAAAAATAAAGAGCTTAGTTATCCTATTTCAAGAAATCATAAAAGAAAACTGCCCAGATATGTTAGACTCTTTAAAGGAACAGGAAACTTAGAATATGAACTTTCAAAAAGTAAATTCTTTCAGGCTTACAGCCAAGAATAACTTACCCAGCTAAACTACAAGGGGAAAAAATGGATCATTAATGAAAAATAGGATTTCCAAGCATTCCTGATGAAAAGTCAGAGCTACATAAGAACTTTGTAGTTTAAATACGAGTTAAGGGAAACTTCAAAAGGTAAATATAAATGAACAATGGCAAGGGACTAAAAAAAAGATAATGTGCTTATGTTCAAATATGGAGGGATGATATATGTGCCCCCTCTGAACTCTACCATCTCTAGGGGTCATAGAGGTAGTCCAGTTAAACAAGAGAAGTTATGCTATTAATTGATGATATTAAAGGAAGAATGGAAAGAGAGGGTAAGAGAAGTAAATTGGGGTGGCAAAGGAAAGATAAGGAAAATTATCTCACATAATGACAGTGTATTGGTAGACATCTATATAAAGAAGGAGGGGGTGGGTATCAGCTGACATTTCAACCTCACTTTCACCTGAACTGATAAAAGGAGGGAAAAATACACTCTTGGGAACAAAGATATGTCTCACTCAACAGGAAAAGAGGAGGAAAAGGGAAAGTAAGGCAGAGGAGAAATTAAAGGTAAGAGGTAAATAGCTTAAGAGAGAAAGAGAGACAGAGTGAGAGAGAGAGAGAGAGAGAGAGAGAGAGAGAGAGGGAGAGAGAGAGAGAGAGATTAGTCTCAAGCAAAGCAAACTCTAAAGATATGCAAAAATATAGGGTTTTTTTTAGACGACAAAGAATGGGAGCCCATAAATTGAGAAATGGCTGAAGAAAGTATGGCTTATAAATGTGGTCTACTACTATTGTGCTGTAAGAAAAGATGAAGGGGATGGTTCCAGAGAGGAAAGGCAATTGAATTTCCTTCAAATTAAGAGGTTCTTTTTATGATCCAAACTTCTCCCTGAAATCTCCCTCTTTTTTAGGATTAATATTCTATTTTTTTTGTATGGGTCTGAGACATGTAGTGCAAAAGTCTCTAAAGAATTGAAAATGAATATTACGCAGAATTCAATGAGCAACAAAGATGATATGAGTAGGTCACAATATGTAATCCATGAGCAGTTCCAAAGAATAATAGGAGTAAAGTTATTAGGGAAATGTATGAAAGTAAAAGAAAGTAATGGGCTAGGCATATAGGGAGTGTGGGAGAGTGGCAGGGATAACACAGCCATTCCACTGGTACATTACTGATGTCAGAAGAACATAACAAAAATCTCTAGGTCCACTGGCAAATGTATGGAAGGGTACAGCACAAATGAAGCATGGAATAAGAAGTTAGGTTTCAACCTGCATCATTGGAGAGAACATCCAATTTGATAAGATCAAAGAATATTGCATATTAAATGTCTCTAAAATTTGCCAACATTCATAGAATATTGATAATTTAAAAAAATTCCACAGGTGATCAAACAAAAGAAATCAGTGACTTAGGAAAGTTTTTTAGACAAATAGAAAACTACAATGAAAACTTAAGACTTACTAGAGAAGAAACCTGTAGAATGGTCATGCCTAGAAGTTTTTATTTAATGGTATAGAAAATGATCAATTTGGATTTTTTTTTTGCCTAAAAGCAAATTAGACTACCTTTATGATTTCTCCTGGATAACTGCATCATCCAATGGCTACATATCAAAAAACCAAATCAAATCATCAAGGATATCATTTGGAATTCCTTCTTTTAGGGGTGGGGGTTTAGCTGAAGGAAGTCCCCTCCAAATTCAAATCCAAAACAATTGCAGAAATAGAGTATGGCAAAACCTGTAGGTCATCCATTATACTGATATTCAAGATTATATTGGTCATAAAAAAGAACCTGTATGTAAAGAGTATCCATATTATTCCAGTAAAATTCCAAAGGAGTTTCTGAGTCACATTTGAGCTGGGGAACAAGTAAAAATCCATGGCCCATAGAAAAGCCTTCAAAAATGGTGTATGAGTCCATTAAGGAATCTAGGAAATATCTTTAACCTTCTCCCATTATCACCAGACAGAGCTATAATAAGCCTGCTCTAGAGTCCACACTCATTGAAAACGTCAGCTAACTAAAAACTCCAGAGACTAAGCTTCCAGATGCATAGTTAGGGTAAGGAAGCATACTAATTATAGCAGATTAGTAAGCCTTCCTTTCTCAGTTATACTGTCATAGTAATTTGTTTGTTCATTTATTTTCTTGAGAAAATCCTTCTTTCCCCTTGTTTAAGAATGGTTTAGGAGTGAAAGTAGCCTTATTCCTGTATAGTATAATGGAAAGATTTACTGGTTCTGAAAGTAAAGGTCCTAAGTTAAATTCCTAACTCTGGCCCTTGTTATCTGTGTGATCTTGGTTAGGTTATTCAGCCCCCCCGGGCCTAATTTTCCTCATATTATTAAAATGAGAGAAGGTGTTCTTAATTACTTTTTATATCCTTTCAAGCTTTAGATTGATGATTCTTGACATTTGATGACATGAAATTTTGTTTGTTTGTTTTGTTTCATTTTTAACAAATGTATGAACAGCATTAGTGCTGGAGTTCAATGCTGGCACTAGGCATTCCTTGCCAGATTTGGAATCAACTTACTGA
>CM053588.1:249433272-249452978 GCA_028646515.1 Pseudochirops corinnae
AGCAGGTATTAGCCACATCAATGAAGAGATAAATAAGAATCTTCATAAGTCAAGGGAAAACCAAGAAGTATATTTGGAATTGGGAAGCCTCTTCTAAATATAGAGAAACACTTTCAACCTTCTCTTGGTTTCTCTCTTTTTAATTTCCTTAATTTTGAAATAGGAATCTCTAACTTTGAGTGGCTAATCTACCAGGCAGGTTGTTTTTTTTAATGACTTTTGTTTTATTGTTTCATTTGAATAGCAAATTAAAGTGAATGAAAGTACAATCAGCATATTTAGCTTGTAAAGATGTACAAGTCATTTTTATTTTGCAATTGAAGATATGCGTGAGGTAGTATGATGTAGTAGTTAGAAAGATGGCTTTGGAGTTGAGAAGGCCTGGTATACAAGTTCTACCTGTGAAACCTACTGACTGTGTTACATTGAGCAAATCACTTAACTACTCAGTGACCAACTCAGTTTTCTAAGTCTTAGAGTGTTATGTCCTAAGTCTTCTCTACCTTCCTAATGCCATGACCCTTTAATACAGTTCCTCATGTTGTGGTGACCCCCAACCATAA
This sequence comes from Pseudochirops corinnae, assembly GCA_028646515.1. Taxonomy (NCBI): domain Eukaryota; kingdom Metazoa; phylum Chordata; class Mammalia; order Diprotodontia; family Pseudocheiridae; genus Pseudochirops; species Pseudochirops corinnae. Next base: position 249,433,836 of record CM053588.1, read on the forward strand.
AATTATTTTTGTTGCTCCTTCATAACTGTAATTTTGCTACTGTTATGAATCGTAATGTAAATATCTGATATGCAGGATATATTTTCATTGTTACAAATTGAACATAACCCACAGGTTGAGAACTACTGCTCTAAGACTAGAAGTTTCAATGCTTTGCATTAGTAGGGGGAAAGTTGTACCCAGAAAGGAATACCAATGATATCACTGATGTATTTTTAAAAGATTAAAGATTATATATAACACACATAAAATTGTACTGATTTTCCTTTTAAGTGAGAACATTACATTTATTGCTTTATTTGAAAGTTACACAGAAAAAAGGATTTAAGAATAAACTTATAGAGGTAAAAAATTCTCCTTACCTGATATCACCGTAAACAAATATTAAATATTGTTTAATAATTCCAAATATACAACATAATCTACACAGCACACATATGCCCATTATACCTAACAGAGACATATGTGTAAACAGAATGCCAGACCACAGCTCTTATTAGGACATGAGAAGAAAAGTCTTTGCTCTACAACAAAATCAGAGGCTTAAGAGGATAAACAGCACATATTCAATTAAAGGTCCTAAGTACAAGTTAGGTAGTTACTGTCATAACCTACTTCTAAAACAGTATCTTTTATCGGCACGCTTTAGGAAGTAAATATTTACCTAGAGAAATGTAATTTTCTTTTCATTTATATAGAAGCCACCTGATCTGGTCTCTGATTTCCAATTTTCTTTTCATCAGTTAAGGTAGTACAAATATTTCTCATTTTGTTCATCTTGATTTTAGACTTTCAGAGCCAAATTCTATTGAGAAAGAGAACATTTTCTTAAATTTAATTATTGTCTCCTTTGCTTTAATTATGCACTATGTTTTTAAAATGACGGAAACAATTTGTTCTAATATTAGGAAATGTCTGTTTTCAAAGTTATTCTGATTAACACCTGCTATGAGAAGCAAACGTAAACTTTCTTGCAAGTAGATGTAATTGCTAATAATTTCATCATGATTGCTGTAACTGCAATTTATTTATTCTTAATTTATTTTTATAATGAACTGCTTCAGTAAAATGACAAATGATTCCATTAGTCAGGAAACTAAAATGTCAAAATTTCCAAGTGGACTTTGGTGACTAATTTGCTGAGTTGAGGCTTTTGTTTTAGTTATCATAATAATATTTGGCTATGCTCTGTGAGCAAAATTTATGAGGTCTTAAATATTAATCTTTCGGTTTACTGAAACCAGGAAATTTTCGACTTGAAAACGGGAGCACTTTTCCTCTCACGGTGTAAGAATATACAAGTTTTAGGCAGAAACTTCTGAAATGTTGTACCCCCAATAAACAATGAATGCTTTGTTCTGAGGGATCATAAAAATAATTCTCGTTCACTAATGGCTGCAAATATCAGCCCATTGCCAACACAGTTTCTAGTGGCAAACACTGCTTGGTTGTCAGTAAAAGAAAAGGGATTACATCAGCATTCAGGGGGAAAAAATGTTCTGTTCGTCTTGCTCCATAGTCTATGTGCAATCAGCCTACAGCTAATGGAAGCCCTCCAGTGCTAAGCAATAAACAAACACAGTTGGGTAAATAGTCCAAAATCAAATCTAGTATATAAGGTGGACAATACATAGTTAGTTCCATTACCGAATCCTCCCTTGGGAACTAGAGCTGCTTCGGAGCCCTTCTCATTACACACCAGCACCATCTGTAGCCAGCCTGAACCTTATTTGGGAATTTATAAAGTACACGGAAAAAATAGACTAGGAACCAAGAGCCAGAGAATCCTATTTCAAGTTTAAATTTTGCTTGTGAAAGATCATTTGGTTTTAGACTCAGCAAACAGTGGGCCTCATCACTCACAATGAGGTACGCATGTAGCAGGGATTACTTCAGATCAGGGAGATTGAAGGTAATTGCTACTTTCCACAGGGAGATACTCAGTACTAGTACAGCTCGACAGAGATACAGTCCAGTCCCATTAGGTGCAGGGCTTCCATCCCACACCAAATTTCAAATGCCTTTTTGTTTTGTTTCTACCTCTGCTTTGGGGAAATGACCAAACAAACTTCCCTATGTAATACTAAATTGTAAGTGTGAAAGAACTTGTCTACAATAGCATATTGGAATCCCACAAATTTGATTTTTATTTTGCTCTTGAGGATGGCTTTGACTGAGGACCGCTGTATAAACATGTTATTTGCTCACAAGAAAGGAAATTAAAAAAACAAAACAAAACAGCATCATGTTACAGACTGCTTAGGAATGGGATGTTCATCATAGATTTTAAAAATAAGTTGTAAAAAAAAAAACCTGTGTGTTGTGCCTGAAGCCACAGTCATAAGATCAAGATTTAGAAATGGAAAGGACCTTAGAAATTATTGAGACATACCCTTTGTTTTACAGATGAGGAAACTGAGATCAAAAAGTGAAATGATTTGCTCAGGATCAGACAGTAAGAGTCTTAGGCAGGATTTGAACTCAGTTCTTTGATTTGAAATCCAGAACTTTATCCACTATGAAACATTAATCCATACAAACAACAAAAATTCTATGGAAATCTGATATTTTCCCTCCCTTTGATTCATATGTATGTAATATTGCTGATAATGTATTTTTGTATGAATTATTTTTAGTTTTCAACATTCAGTTTTATAACATTTTAGTTCTAAATTTTTCCCTTTTCTTTCCTACCCTCTTCCCTCTCCAAGATGGTATGCAATCTGATATAGGTTATAGATGTATAGTCCTATTATACATATTCTCATATTGCTTATATTGTGAAAGAAGAGTCAGAACAAAAGGGAAAAAAACAAGAGAAACAGAAAACAAACCAAAAAGGAGAAAAGTGTATGCTATATTTCTTTTTCTGGATGCGGATAGCATTTTCTATCATGAATCTTTTTTTAATTGTCTTAGATCACTGCATTGCTGAGAAGAGCCAAGTCTTTCAAAGTCGATCATTGCATAATGCTGCTGTCACTATGCACAATGTTCTCTTGGTTCTGCTCACTTTACTCAGCATCAGTTCACCTGAGTGTTCTCAGGTTTTTCTGAAATTCTCCTGCTCAACATTTCTCATGGCACAATAGTATTCCATTACATTCATATACCACAACGTGTTCAGTCATTCCCCAATCGATGGACATCCCCTCAATTTTTAATTCTTTTCCTCTACAAAAAGAACTGCTATAAATATTTTGTACTTGAGGGTCCTTTTTATGATTTCTTTGGGATACGATAACGTATTTTTAAAATTAATCCTTTAATAGTGGACTTGAAGTCAGCAAAATCTGAGTTTGACTTCTCCCTCCCTTGGGCAACTCACCCTCTCTTGGTCTCAGTTTTTTTCATCTGTAAAAATGGAGTTATAAATAGGGCTGTTGAGAGGATCAGATAAGATAATGTATGCAAAGTACTTTCCAAACCATAAAGAAGTCCAGGTAGCACAATGAACAGGGTGTTGGCCTGAGTTCAAATTTAGCTTTAGATACTTTCTACTGGTGTGACTCTAGCCAAGTCACTTAAATCTGTTTGCCTCAGTTTTCTCAATTATAAAATAGAGATGAAAATAACACCTACTTCACAAGGTTATGAGAATAAAATGAGATAATATCCATAGTGATTAGCATAGTGCTTGGCACCTAGTAGGTGATAAATGCTTATTCCTTCCTCAGTTATTTCCCTTTTTGTCAATGTTAAGACAAAATGATTAAGTTTAGAATATCCTCAACACAGAACAGGGGTTTAGTAGTTTCCAAATTTCTTACTTGGTCCTGCGTATCTACTAGAGTTTAGACCCTGATACTGGTGGTAAGTAAATAGTTCCCAGGATTCTAGGCTTACCATGAGACCCAGTGACCAATAGGGAGGAACCTGGAACTCTAAAGATAGGAATAGGGCTCAGCTACAGATGTTCTTACCCTCAGGAGATTTCCTTCCTTACTGAAATGATATCAGATACCAGGGACCAGCAGCAGAGCTCAGTCAAATTATGATTGAATGAGATTTGTTTCTTTGACAAATCCAGATCAAACTTTCCCATCAGATATAGCACTTGAGACACTGCCTGGAGCTCAGTGCTCTTATGGCATCGGATATCTATTGTTAGGGTGGAAATTAATCTAAGATATTCATTTATACTAAAGTGTTAAGGATTTAGTATATTATCCTTCTCAGGAGTATTTTAAAAGAGATTAGTAAGAAGTATATAGACCTTAGCATAACAGATACGTTGTGCTAAAAGGAGATGTATTTTTGAGCAAAAGCTTTCCTAATAGCCTTCAAATCACACACTGTAGATGAACCACCTCTCTGTTTACATGTAAACTTGTTCCTAAAGTAGATAATAATACCACCCCCAAATCACTTGGAATCTGAAAGGCTTAAAAGCCCGGTACCATAATATGATTGAAAACTGCTGTTCATGATTATTTTTCTATTGTGTAGGATACCTTATGTACTACGGTTTCTATTTCCTGACATGGTCAGTTGAGCCATTCATTCTGAAGCTGAATAAAAGGGGATTATATCAGGAAAGCTGTAATAGGATGCTTCTTTGGGTGGGAATGGAGAACTAGGGGAAGGAAATCTCCCTCAACTTATTTCTTCCCTTCTGCCTTCCTTATCAATTGCTCAGTCAGCATTTATTGTCTACTATGTGCCAGGAACTGTGGTAGGCTCTGAGGATTTGATGCAATAAATGAAACAAACCCTGGTCTCAAAGATCTTACATTCTAGCAGAAGACTCAAGTCCAGAAAAGTATATATACATATATAAAGAACAAATATAATTAGAAAAAAATACAAACAACCAGAAGGTCAAACAACTAGGTAGGGAAAGAGAATTTATTTAGTAATGAGAGCCAACATTTCTCAGATTGAAAATGGAGATTAAACTTCTACAATATGAGGAAATGTCAGTTAAAAAGCAACTCCTGATTGGAAAGTACTACATTACAAAACGGTTTTTTGGGAAAATGCAAATGAATTAGATAAGTGGGGGTTAACTCCCAAACACAGTCAGAGGAGGATCACCACTAGGTGTAACCAGGTATTTACCATCCCCAAGTAGTCTCCTGTCTAGTGACTATCTTGTCTAGTGTTACCTTTTCAGTCTGGGAGCCTAAATTCAGACATTTTCTGCTATCGATCCTGACTTGGACAATTATTGTACCGATGTTTTTATAGCAAATATCTTGTCATTTTATCATGCTTCTGATTTCTCCTCATCTCTTAATCTTTATACCCTGTTTTATGGATCAGATATCATCTCTATAGCTTTTATTTCATACCAGAATCCTGATCTCTGTGTTTCTGATTTCAGGATCAGTAACCCAATACTGATTGACCCCTTGCTTCCCTTTTTTTTTTTTAAATTAACAGCCTCTACTTTAAATAACTCTTTACACCACACATACAGTATCAAACAAAAGTGGAAGAACAGTGGTTCCATGGCCAGTGGAGGGATGAATTATTAGCAAGAATTATAGTATTTAAAATTATTGCCATGGAATTGAGAAATTTTTTAATAAAATTTCTTGTAGACCAAAGGGAAATCAAGTTATTTTGGGAGGCCAAAGCTGCCTCCACTGATGATGCAGCAATGTTTGTAGGTCTTCTGAATACCCTCTATTCCTTTATGAAATTCCTTCATAGGAATTTTGTTATTTATGTTATACTGTGTCCTTTTGAAGATATCACAAGTACTTGTCAATCAACCAGAATTTAATGCTATTTATTGTCTTCTAGGCATTGTCCTAGGTCAGGGTGGGAAACCTGTGGCCTTAAGGTCACAGCCCTTTGACTGAATCCAAACTTCACAGAACAAATACCCTTAATAAAAGAATTTGTTCTGTAAAACTTGGACTCTGTCAAAAGACCACATCTGAAGGCTTAGAAGGCTACATGTGGCCTTGAGGCTGCAGGTTCCCCACCCTTGTCCTAGGTACTAAGGATACAAACAGGAGTAATGAAAAAAGCAACCTCTTCTGTGGAATATTCTCTCCTGGGACTTCAAACTTTGGCTCCACCTCTGATTTGAAGTTCTTAAGGTGTTGGAAATTTCCAGTTTGCTCTCTCATCTCCCATATTTTATCTACTTGTCATGATTCTGGCAGGATTCCCTAATTAGCTACACATTATGCATATGTCATGGGGCCTGATTCTTCCATAATTGTATTTATGTGATACTTGTTTTATTGAAAAAGGATCTATAAGATTCAGTAGTGCCTGCATTTTATCATTTATGTTTAGCCCTCTTCAGTCTATCTACTTCTATTTCCCTCTGTTTCACATGCCTAATTTGGGAGTTCTGCATTACATATCATACAACTCATATTCAGTTAATTAATTTTCTAATTATTAATTAGAATACTTCTATTCTCTTACTCTTAGATGAAAAGACTTTGGGGGTACTTATCAGTGGAGTATAGATTGTTTTATGTATGAATCACCTCTAACCAAAAAGTACTTGTCAGGTGGAATATCATTGTTTTTACAAGCTCCCTAGGATCCTTCTTACTAACCATTTTTACTCTTACTCAATAGAGAATGGTAGAAATAGGGGAATTTGAACTGCAAAAAAAAGCCCTACCCAGCATCTCCTTCTCTCTGCTTCTAAATGTATAAAAAGAAACAGATTTCTTTCAAAAGAAAATGAGTTAGAGACTGGGTAGGGCAGGTAGTATTGATGCCACATAGACTATTACAGAATTTGTACAGAGAACCCCATTTTTGTACATAGGAACAAGAAGCACTATACTTATAGAGTTGGTCTACATTTATAATTGATAGAGTGGCCACTGAAAATATTCACTTAAGAATGTGAGTACTTAGAACCTTGATAAAAATGTAAAACATTCAGATAAGTTCTACAATGAGCAAAATATCTTCAGTGTCATGTGGTTTCTCTTTACACTGTAGATACTAGCCTTAGCAATCACCTTTTTTTGTTTTTTTTTGTTTTTGCTTTTTGGAGGGGGAAGGCAGGGCAATTGGGGTTAAGTGACTTGCCCAAAGTCACACAGCTAGTAAGTGTTAAGTGTCTAAGGCCGCATTTGAACTCAGGTCATCCTGACTCCAGGGTGGGTGCTATATTCACTGTGCCACCTAGTTGCCCTAGCAGTCACCTTCTTTTCAGGCCACATAGCTAGAGTATGCAAAAGGCTGAATGAGTTGTAATTGGCTAGAATGTGTCTTATGCACTAAGTAGAGGATAAGAATGGAAGGGTGGGAAAAGATAGCCAAATGTTTCACTTCTTACTTTGGGAATTACAATTATTTTCCATCACTAAGTTGACACTTGATGGATTGTGACTGGCAGTCTTTTGCTCATGTTCCAGGGAATTATAGTCCTTACTAAATATAGCATGTTTTCTGACCCACTGAGAACAAAATAAATAACAGAAAACAGAAAAGGGTATTTTCCAGTTTTACTTTGCTATCTAAAGTTTTAAACTCTGCTTGTGACTTTTTTTCAGTTTTTTTTTTTTCCCCTGCTACCTACCAAGTACTGGTCATATTGCAACTGAAACTCTATATAAAAGATTTCATCATCTTTTTTTTTTCTAAAATTATTTTTGTATCTTTCACCTGTGGTACAATAACCTCTAACCATTCCATCATTTTATGATAGTCAATTAAGAAAAATCCAAGTAATATACTAGATTAATTTAAAAGAAATATTTAAATGTGAAAATTAGCATAGTATGAATATTTTATACAAGAAATGGCAATAAATATTTAGTTATATTATTTACTTAAGGAGAATAGCTAACTAATTTTATAATAATTTAGATACTGCATATGTAAAGATTTTTACTATCTAGTATTTTAAGACCTCACTTTCAGACTTTTTGAAATATAGGAACCTTTGTATACATCATATCTCTTTTCCCTGAGTTTCCATAAACTAGAGACATGTGTGCATGTGTCTGTGTATCCATCTATATCAAATATATACACAAGAAATACAGATTCTCTTCGCTATTACAGTAATTCACAATGAAATATAATAGAGTATATATTTGAATTTCTCATTAACATAGTAGAGATACTTACCAATCCATATTCAGATATGATATTCTCTGAAAATCTGTATTGATCACCAGGGAAACATTTATTCTACTCAAATAAGACAATACTAATTAATAGTAGCCTGGTACTAAAAAGTATTAATCCTTCCCAGGGTTTGATCTACACCCATGGAAAATCACACTGATAAAATTAAAAATTCTTTGGGAGAACTGGTCAGAATTATTATGATAGCAATTTTCAGTAGTCTACTGCCATAGGGCCTATACTATCTAGAATTATGACACTGAAAAGCTTTCCTCGATTTTTAGACTTTTAATGTATTTTCAGGGTTGAGTTAACATTAACAATTAATGAATGAATATTTTAACAATATCAAGGAAGATAACCTTGTGTGGTGGGAAAGTTTTGTTTGCCAGAGGGCATGAAATGAATTCTTAACATTTGCTATCTAGGTTTCTTACTATATTCTCAAGAATGTCTTTATGTAATTGATTAAATAAAATGAGATCCATTACACACTACTGTTTTATCCTATTCATATCCTGATTAAATGCTGACAATGTTTATTGTAATAGTCGTACTACCTTGGGATACCCTAGAGAAGAGTTCAGAATTTCCAATATATCTGCAATTGGAAATTCTTAGATATTGGAAGAAAACTTTGAATAGAAACTTTCATTAATATTTGACCCCAATTTGCCATCTATACTATCATGACTGGGAGGAGTGAAACATTCAAAACATTTCTTCTTCTTCTTATATTATCAGGGCATAACTCAAGGATCCACAATAGAGGTCTTTAGGCACTTTGTCACTAGTAAAGGAAGTAATGTTTCAGGCTAATGAGAGGTGAGTATGAGGATAATAGAGTAGCACCAGACACCCTTATCTCAACCAAATTTAGGCATTAGTAATTATTAAATTTTTTTTTTAATTCCCTTTGGTCCTGAACCTTTCATCATAAAAATAAGAAATAAGTAGGGAAAATTACAATTCTTTTATTATAATAGTGAATTTAACTACCCTACAAAGATTCAAGAAGGATGTGGGATAAGTAGTAAATGGGAAATCAAAGGAGAAATTACAGTGGATTGTCTTTCCAGTTCAAGATAATAAATTTGATCAATGGTCAAATGACAAAAGTATGAATTATGTAAGAGGGGTAACTGGAATAGATGCTAGCTAGGGCATTGTTCTAGTTTGTTCAGAGTAGATCAAAGACCCAGCCCAAAGCTCGAACCAATAACTGTGGGTCAGTCAAGAGTTCTGAGCTAGGTCACACACTTATACCCTTCCCCCTTCATTTTCATCCTCCCAAATTTCCACCCCGTCCCCAGGCCAACAGGATTTTTAGTTAGTGCCCAAGCCTTCAAGGCATGCCAGCAACACAAAAGATTCTCAGAGCTGATCATAGGCTCAGTCAGCAGTCTGTGCCTGGATCTCAGACTTAATATGGGAAGTACCCAGAAGAGATCTTGGGATTAGTCAACCCACCCAACAAAGTGATTTAGTGTAGGTCTATCCAGATAGATTCATTATCTGTAAAAATGATTAAATCAAAAAGGAAAAAGAGCTATTGTGAGTTTAGTGATCCCAAAGACACAAACTCAGAGGGGAATAATTACAAAACATCTATGAGCATAGCCTTAAAAAGAAAAAAAAAAAACACCCAAAACACAGCTTCCATACAAGATCAATTAGAACTGCTAGAAGACATAATTCAATGGTTAAAACAAATAGTTTAAAAAAGTGATATTAGAGATGAATTGACCGTACCAGAGTAACAAGGTTGGAATAATGAGAGCTATGGAAGAGATTTGTAATAAAAATTAATAGGTTGGCATATGAGATACAAAACCTTATTCAAGCCAGACTCACTTAAAATTAGAATGGAACAGAAGCCAAAAACTCAATAAGATAAGAAGAAGTATTTTTAAAAGTAAAAAGATTCAGGAAAAAAAGAAGAAATGCAAGATATGTCATGAAAAACAACCGAACTGGAAAACATATCAAGGAGCGAAAATTTAAGATTCATTGGACTACATGAAGGTCATGATCAAATAAAGAATCTATATAGCATATCCCAAGAAATAATGAAAGAAAACTGCCCAGATCTCCTAGAACAGAGGGTTAAGTAAAAATACAAAAGACTCTACTGGTCACCACCTGAAAGAAATCTCAAAATGAAGATTCCTAAGAACCTTACAGCCAAAAATCTAGTGCTTCCAGGTCAAAGGAAAACTACTTCAAGGTTTCAGAAAGAAAGGAACCACAGCCAGGATCATAGGAGATTTAGCAGCTACTCCAATTAAAGGAACAGAAAATATGTAATTCAATATTCCAAAAGGCAAAAGACATAGACTTATAAAACAAAAATTAATTACTAAACAAAGTTAATTGTAATCCCACAGGGGAAGAATGATCTTTAATGAAATAAAAAACTTCCAAGCATTCCTGAATAAAAGATCAGAGTTTAATATAAATATCTAAAATATAAACATGAGAATAAAGAGAAATATTAAAAAGTATATATAAATGAACATCTGGAAAAGATTTTTTAGCTACAAAGTGTTTTCATTCTAATGGGAAGATGGGAGTATGATACAAAGATTTCTTAAGAACCATCATGTCAGTAAGAGTCATAGAGGGAGTCAAATAAGATGGAGGGCCTGGCACTGATATTTGCTGTTCTGATGACCTTAGAGGGAGAAAGGAATGGTATGAAAATTCACTAGAGCATTTAATTTTAAAAAGATAATCATGAATTGATAGGATTACCTGAAACTTTGAACTCTGCATATTATACTTCAGTTGAAGCCTCTTGATAATCTGTATCCTACTATGAAGCAAATTACCTAAATAATTAATACAATGTTTCCTTTCTCAGATTTCTGAATTTATGGTTGCATTTTCACCTACTCATACTGCCCATTTCTTCTGGTCATTTGACTAAAATTTGCCATCCATTCATCCCTCCATCCTAGTGCAGCTCAGATCACAGTGAATAGACCACTGAGGCTGGAGTCAGGAAGATTTGATTTCAAATCCATGGTCAGACACTAGTCATGTGACCTTGGTTAAGTCACTTAAACTTATGTCTACCTCAGTTTCCTCAATTTTAAAATGAGGAGGATAACAGCACAAACCTCACAGGGTTGTGGTGAGAAACAAATGAGAGAATATTTCTAGTGGTAGGCACTATATAAATGTTTATTCCCTTCCCTTTTCTTCCCTTCCCCCTCCTTTCATTCTTCATTCCCTTCCCCTCCACCTCTAAGAATCCACCCTCCTTTTTCCCTTCAGGATATTTTTGAATGTGTGAGCTATATTCCCAAACTCAGAAATGGAAGAATGATAGAAATTAGCTCATTTAAGAGCAATAGTATAAGAAAAGATAATTATTATTGGGAATATGGAAGTCTTCTTTCTTTTTTTTTTTAACTGCCAGTAATGTATGTCTACACCACAGATTTTTCTCAGGTTATCGCATACTATTTAGCTCATCTGTAACAGTGTTTTATTTGACTTCAGTTACTTGGTCTGCAGATCTCTTTTTCAGCAAAATTGCGATGAAATACAAAAACTATTCCGAATACTGCAAGGAAGAATAATTCACTGGAAGCAGTACTTATAAAAAGAGATCAGAAAAACCAGTGGGATTTTTATTTTGTCAAAACCTTGTTAGTCATGTTTTGGTTTTGGATTTACAGTCTATGGAGTATTTTATGCTTCTCAAATTTCTTCTGCTCACTTGTGACTCTCAAACCTAATAGAAATCTCCTTTTCCCCTTCAAGTAATACTTGTCTGCTTCTAGAGCTACCAAGGGAATACTTAATTTTTTTTTTCTGAACCAGCCTGAGTGGTGCAAAAAACACATAGAGAATAAGAACCATAGAAAATTGAGTGTCAACATAGTCCAAATAATCCAAAAAGAATGTTGTGGAAAAAAGGGGGAAGCACCACAAAACTCACCAATTTGCATAATCACACCCAATTTCCAATATGGTTTACTGTGGACAACATACACCTGGGTAATACATAATCCTCAAACTTCATTGTAATCTAAAACTTCAACTTTCTCTTCTTTTAAAGCTTTTTAGTAAGTTTTTTTTTTGCATTTTAACTAAACGAGTGTGTTTGATTTTTACTTCTTTCTTGATCTTATTTATCTTCTAGAGCAATTCTTAACTTTTTATGTAATGGACCCCTTAGATATCCCCATAGCCTGGTAAAACCTATAGACCCCTACTCTAAATGATAGGCTTTAAAAATGTCATAATTGAATAAAATACTAAATTTCAGTTAGAGGTTAGTGAAACTAAAGATGTCTTTTTCCCATTCAGCTTCATAGATCCCTCTTACATCCATCTGCGAACTATAGCATAAGAACCCTTGCTCAAGGGGGAGCACAATCTATGATACATCCCATGTCCCATTCACCATCACCATTCCCTTCAAAAGGAAGAAATATCACATTCAATGGATAGTTACAAATTAGTTTTGAATGACACAATTTTTAAAAGAATTTTAAAAGTATCACAGGTACAATAAATGTACCAAGTACAAAGCATATATCTGTAGCATATCCTCCTGTCAATCTTCCCAAAAGGCAGTAGAAAGGTATATGCTAGGTATAAGTAGACTGCAACACATTAGCAACTTCAAAAGAAGTGGCATAAAAGATGCCATCTGAGAAATGTATGCCCAGCAACAAAGTAGGCCAACCACATGGAGAGAGCAAAGGATCGATAGGAAATGATAGCCCATATGCACCACTATTCTCCACACAGTGTCAAGAGGTGTAGAAGAAGGTCTCTAGCATATTGAGTGCATCTCCTGTGGAGAATTTACAGGAGCACATGGACAAGAGTAGTATGGGATGTGACTTCATGTAGCACAGATGGATTATGATTTGTACCTTTGGAAGACATGCTCATATTGATGAAATCATAGACTTATCAAAGTTGAGAGAAAACTATAGTCTCTCTTAAGTACAGGAACAAGTTGTTTCAAAGTTGAAATGATTAAATACATTTTTAATGCCTTTACACATTCATGTATATGCTAATACTATAGAACTATGTAGCATCTTAGGATCATAGTTTGAGAACTAGTAGGGACCTCAAAGGCCACCTTGTCTAACTCCTTCTTGTAACAGATGAAGAAACTGAAGTCCAAGGAGGAAAAATGGCTTGCTAAAGGTCCCAGGTGCAGTAGGAAAGATAATAAGAGTAGAATAATCAATATAGTTTGCTAAGGCCTTCAGACTCAGAGTGAATTTTCTATTTCTTTGTGTAGCCCTTAACAGTATATGCCACAAGTTTCTTCACACAACAGGGGCTCAATTGATGCTCAAAGATTACTTGTTGAGTGCATTCCCTTGCACAGTAGGAAAATTATACAGCAATTCTGATCAATTATTTGAAGAATTTTTTAAAAATGGCCCTTGATACCTCTTTTATTATTTTTTTACATCATAGTCATTTCTGGATATGCTTATTCATTGCACCTTCCCTTTTAACAAGGAAAAACAGATACCAATTGATGCAGCAAGTGTGACTAATGACATATGCACCATTCCATAGCTATCGTCCCTCACCTCTGCACAGAGAGAAGAAAGATATATTTCTTCGGCTCGGTTAATAATCATTTTTTTAAATGATATACAGTGTAGCTTTGTTTTGGTATTAATTTCATTTACTTTGCTATAGTCATTTTGTATAGTTTTCCCTCATCTATTAATTTCACCAAGCGTGAATTCATACAGTTCTTCCCACACTTCTCTGAAATCTTCATATTTATTAAGTCATAATAATATTCCATTAATATACAAGAATGTGTCTAATCATTTCATAATTAAAGGATTCCTGTTGTTTCTAGTTTAAAATAGTTTAGTCAGTCTGGAAAGATTCTATTTTTACCTTTCCACATGGAGTCATGCTCTCTCTCTCTCGCTCTCTCTCTCTTTCAGTCTCTTTTGGTCTGTCTCTCTGTCTCTGTCTCTCTCTGTCTCTGTCTGTCTCTGTCTCTGTCTCTCTGTCTCTCTCTGTCTCTCTCTCTCTCTCTCTGTTTCCCATTCCCACCCACCCCATTGGTAGAGTAGTACTCTATATAGTCAGTCTTCTAGGACTTGAAATCTTCAGAGTTTCTAAAGGATAGAAAAGGAAAAAAAAAGGCTCCCTTTGAATTGCCACGGCTCTATCCTTGTATCTTTACATTTCTCAAATAATCCTTTTTTTTCTAGAAAACTTGTCCAGTTTTTAGTAAACTTCCCCCACACAGACCATTTTGTTTGTGCCTTTCTGGTGCATTTGCTATGAATTATGCTTATTTGTGTCTTTATCGTGCCCCCTGCTTGCAAGTAAGTTCTATGAGGGCAAACATCTTACTTGTATTTTCTGTCTGTACCCTGAACCAGTGTGTTTTACACACAGTTAACATTTGACAAAGATTTGTTGGGTTCAATGGCTATCTAACATCATGACCAAAAGTCTAGAATAGGTTTTTACATAGGAAAATTTTAAGTTGCTTCCTTTCCTGAAACCAGTTGATAGAGACTTTCTTAAAGTTTTACTTTATCTCATTAGAATTAAACAATCTACCTGCAATAGTAACAGTTTAAGAAATTATTCTTAATAACACCTGGTATTATTACTAGCTGTGTGACCTTAGGCAAATCACTTAACCTATCTCTAAGCTCCAGTTTTCTAATCTCTAAAATGGGGATAGCAATAGTGCCTGCCTCAGGGTTGCTATGAGGAGCAATAAGATTTGCTTAACTACCTTTGTAAATCCTAAAGCATCATACAGATGTTGACTGTTGTTATTTGTTATTATCATTTTTGTTTCTCTCATTTGTAGATATGAATACAAATTATTTACAGTTGTAAAGAATGTTTTAAAAATTTCATCAACCGTTTCACAAATGAGTGAAATGATATTTTAACTGGAAATGGATCTTGAATTTAGAGTATCTTGAGTTAATATTGACACATCTTTACTGTATCCTCCTATCTGATTGCTTCTTCTTAAAAGCAATTTTTAAGTTCCCTTTGCATAAAAGAATATAATTAGGCCTGAAAAAATGGAGGAATGGATAGTTTCTGTGATTAAAATTTTGAGGCTTTTAATTGTACTTCTATATTTCAAAAAGGCAAATCATTTTCATTAATGCCACCAGGAGAAAAATTAACACTATTATCTTAGAAAACCCCATATTCTCCATCCAACCAACCACTTTACATACTCAGTTGAAGACTGTGAAAGTATATTTAACCTTCAAAGTGGAAGCCGGCCCACCTTACCTTTCTTGACTATAAAAAGAAATTTAGGGAAAAACAGAACGTATTTGGAATAGGGGATCTGGAAGGAAAGAAGCTTTGTGGGTATTTCCTCAATTGTGACAAGTTCTCTGTCATGTGCCTTATTTCTATAGCCACTCATGAATCTTTTAAACTATCTAACCCCAGAAATTATAATATATCCTCCCAGCAATTTTCAAGTTAAAGGAATTGATCATTTAAGGTATCTTACTTTTCATTGCATCCCCTGTTTTGACATGTTATTTGATTAGTTATATTTTAAAACATAAATTGAAGATAGTGTTTTACAATCTATATACTCAATTTTGGGTTTCAAATCATATTCTCTGTTTTATTTGGTAAATTTTTTTTCTGTGCTGTTTTTCCATTTGGTATTCTTCTTTCTTATTTAAATTTCATAGAGAACTATTCCTTCATAGTTGAAAAGTCCTTTGGTTTCTGGCATAGGCATACCCAACAAAATAGAATTCCTCAGATATTGCTATCAAAGATGCATTTCTGACCTCAATACATAGTAACATCACCGGACAAGCACTTTAGCATATTCTGTGTCTTAAGATCTTCATCAGCTTATATGTACTCTATTCAAGAAAATCCCTATGGCATACCTAATATAGAAGAATACAAACACAAGTAGTGAGGGATAGCACCCAGGTACCTAGACTTCCCAAAACTTCAGAGCTTTTCTATAAATTGCTCTCTTGCCTGCCCTTCTTGCTTTCCCATCTGAGATACAGCAAGCTCATAAAATAGAGCAGAAACCTGAGATAGCATTAGATAGAGATAGGCTTGATATCCCTAGCTTTGTAAGTGGAGAGAAGCTGCTGCTCCCATCAGAATTATTGCTAATAGCTGTTGCCTTCCTCTTCTGCCAATCAATTATTTTACCTTCCTGGATGTGGTAACATCCAGGTTCCATTATTTGAGGAGCATTAAACAAAAGACCTGAGAGGAAAATCCGGCAAGCTTTTTTCTATTGCCAGTCACCAACCTAAGCCACTTGGAGGTATGCCCTTGATGTGGTCAACACTCTATTTGGTCATTCCAGTTGACCACACTGCCGCCAGTCTTATAGTCAATCTATTCTACATACAGATATAAAAATGTGCTTTTTCTAAAGCTTGATCATTCCTCTGCCCAAAAATTGTCACAGGTTTCATTTATCTCTTTCAACAAACCCAGTCTTTTGTTTCAGAATTTCTACTCCCCAAACATGTCTAATTTTGAAAATTTTTTTATAAATAAATAAACCATACAAAAATAGTATTTTGCTTGTTATGACAACTGAAGCTATACTACATCATTTTGTTTCTCTAAATCTCTTCCTCTCTCTGCTTAGAATCAGAATTTTGTTTAGTGAGCAGACATACTTTACCCATGTTCTGCCTCCAGTAGATGCACGAAAGCACTGCTCAAAATTACAAGACCCATGAAGCTTTCCCATTAACATGGGACCATCCCTCCCCAATGTTATTTATTGTGGTAGAGTGTTTAATTACATTAAAGAAAATAATAGATATAAGTGAGGAAGTTGGTCTTTCAGAGACCTAATAACAGAAAAGCGATCTGATAATGAGGTGTTAAACTAACTATAAAATTGTAGCAAAGCCAGGTGATCCCTTTATGAGGTTTTCATAAGTCCCTTGGGTGAATTAGGAAGGCAATTGCCAGAGGATCAAGAATGATAAGTCACCCCTCTAGATAACCTAGAAAAGTCAGTGGAGTTATTCCAGGAGAGATTCAAAAAAGAAACCAACTCCAGATTGCATGTGGAGAAGAGCATAGAACTAAAGAAAAAAGGAAGCCTTGAGAAGCTGTGGGGAGTTTGAAAACAGGAAACATGGAAAGATACAACTTTAAAAGGATCAGAGCCAGCAGTCCAGAAGTGAGAGTTAATGAACTGATAGGTAAGAATAAATGCCCTCTTGGGAGAGATGTTCTCTTGCTTAAGATCCTCTAGAACATTAAGCCCCAAAGCAATAATCTCATATCCTCTTTCTTTACTTTGTCTCCCTTGTGGAAATTCTGGGCATGGGAAATTTTGTGGAGCTTTCTTTGTTTTAAAGACATGCTTTGTATTCATAGTCTATGTTAAACAGGTCTTTGGTAGTCTGCATTTACTTATTGAAAGTAAAAAGGCAATTAAGTGCCCCCCCCAAAAAAGAGAGAAATAAATCTAAAGCTAAGGTGTTTTGCCAGAGTTCCATCTCTATTTGGGGGCTTGAAGCTTTTAAAAATGGATCTTTTGATAGAACTACTTTGAATAGAAGAGTAAAAAACTGAAGACTTCTTGAAAAACTGAAAACTCATCTAGCCTAATGAGTTACTAATAAGGTGAAGGCGGCAAATAAATGTGTTTGACCAACCCAGCTCCACCACTACTACATATACATATCACAGTATATGGTATATAAGTAATCTTTCCTTTCAAAAACAGTTCCTTTCCTGAAAACATTAACAAAAGTGATAAAGGTTTAATGATTTGAATACCCCCCCAAAAAAAGTTGATAATTCACAAGTAAACATTCCCTGATACAAAAAACCATTTTTAAAATCAAAGGAGAAATAAATGAAAGTGAAATTAATTTTTTTTGCATTATCAAGCAAAACAGAAAATTTTAAATGAGTAAAAAGTGGATAAACCATTACGTAACTTGATTTTTAAAAAGAGAAACTAAACCATATGACAAAAATTAACATAGTTAATTTGCAAAAATAAGGGGAACTGAAATTTTTTAAAAATTTTATAAGGATATGCCAATCAAATCAAGAAGTTAAAAGAAATGTATGAGTAATTATGATCTCAGAAATGTAAATTTGTTCTACCATAGATGAAATACTAAAAAGTAAAGCAACATAACAAAAAATTAACCTTGATTTGAATAATTTTATGACCAAATTCTTTCAAACTTGTAAACATTGATAAATCCTATACTATACAAATGGTTCTGAAATTTACCTAAATAAAACATACTGTTCTCAGATAGAGGGCTCTTTATGAAACTTCTTCTTTGACACAAATATAGTCTTGAAAACCATACCAGCTAGAGATCACACACAAAAAAAAAACTATAGGCAAAGTATCACTACTAAATGTTGATGTAAAAATTGTAAATGAAATTTTGGCAACAAAATTACATTGATTTTCCCCTTCCTAGACTAGTTGAATATGCCACTAAATATGCAGTTACTCCAATACTAGGAAAACAAGTAACAGAAGTAATCGTACAAATAACAAAATACACATAATAATTTCACTAGATATATTTCTTGAAAAAATACATTCGTGCATATTAAGAATATTAAAAATCATATAATGTGTGTGTGTAACGGTTCTTCCTTAATATGTTCAAAAACATTTAACTACAACTGAACATTGTTTTAACAGAAAAACAACAACAAAAATCCCAATAAGTTCAAGGTTGAGAAAAAAAAGATGTCTTGTCCTCTCCATAATTATTTTACACATTTCTAGAAATGCTATTAAAAGCAATCAGAAAAGAGAAATAGATTGAGAGAATAAATATTACACAAAAGAGGTAAAATTATCACTCTTTGCAAATGCTATAATGGTTTACTTAGGAAACTCTAAAGAATCAATAAAGAGATTAATTTTTAAAAATACCTTTCACAAAGTACCAAGATAGAAATAATCCCAAAAAAATCATTAGGACTTTGATATATTAGTAATAAAAATTAGGAGACAAGATAAAAAAGAGAAACTACATTCAAATAACTATAAAATGCACAAATATTTGAGGTAACCTACTAAATCATATACCA
>CM053588.1:249453478-249479196 GCA_028646515.1 Pseudochirops corinnae
CAGTAGGATCCTCTTCCAGGATTTCTGTACACATACACCAAGAAAATCCTTCTTCAAGGCTTCTAAACCAACAGCAAGGTTCCAGGACCTCTGCAACAACAGCGCCGTCCTTCACCAGCAAATGAATCTGGTAAAATAACATCAAAACAGACAAAATACTGGCATCACAGTCTTGCCTTCTCAGTTCTCAGCAGTTCCAGGTGGCAGTTCTCAAAAGTCCTGGGCAGCTCCAGCTGACCCTCAGTAGTCTCTCTCTCAGCAACTCTGGCCCCCGGCAATTCTCCTCTCTCTCTCTCTCTGCCTCCACAATACTGCTCTTCAAAAGTTCTTCTGGCCTCCTCTGCTTGGGCCTGTCTCTAAATCCACCACAACAGCTCCTCCCAGTTCAGCCCTCTCTCTTCACATCACCAAGTCCATCCCTCAAGTGGGATTCGCAAGTTCTGGGTTTTAACACAACCCCAAAACCAAGCCAATACAAGGGGATCTTTAAATTCTGTTATCATTACATCTGTGTATACAGAAAGAGTTCATGACAAAACAAGGGATATAGAGGATCACAAAATACACAATTGGCAATTTTGATTATGGAAAATTAAAAAATGTATATGTCATATATAAACAAACAAACTGAAGTAACATTAGAAGGGAAGAAGATAATTGATGAAAAATCTTTTTAGTTTCTCTGATAAAGGTATTATGTCTAGGACATATGTAGTAGTGATCCCAATTTATAAGACTTACTGCCATTCTCCAATTGATAAATTATCAAGAAGCATGAATAGACACTTTGAAAGGAAGAAATTCAAGCTATTGACCTTATGGACAGTAAAATGTTCCACATCATTAATAATGAAAGAAATGCAAATTAAAGTTATTCTTAGATCCTACCTTTTATCCTTCAGATTGACAAAGATGACAAAATAGAAAAATGACAAATGTCAGAGGAGCTAAAGGAAAACAGACATATTAATGTATCCTTGGTAGAACTATGAATTGACACACGCTTTTTGGAAAGGAGCTCAGAATTGTGCTCAAAATGTGATTAAACTATACATACCCTTTGACGTAGCAGTGCTACTATAAGACCTGCCTATACCTCCAAAGAGAATTTAAAAAATCAGAGAGTGTCCAGTAAAAGGAGTACAGGATTCCAAAGTAACTCAAGCCCATATCAAATGATATTTAACCAAAGGATCTGGGGGTGTTTAGCCTGGAAATGAGTAGACATGATTTTGTCATTGCGGTTATTTAGTCATGTGTGACTCTCTATGACCCTGGGGATAATACTGTCCATCAAGTTCTCTTGGCAAAGATACTAGAGTGTTTTGTTAAATTTTTTTCTCTAATAGATTAAAACAAACAAGTTAAATAACTTGCCCAGGGTCACACATTTCAAAAGAAAAACAGGATACATGAATTTAGAGAATCCAGCCCTAATGTTCTCATGGACTATTTGTGCCTGACCTGTGGTAGAACAATCCAAGCTCTTATTTGTCTGATCAGCTGCAGCTGGACACACTGAAACTTGACTCTAGCATAGTGATGTCAATTTGGTCCTTATCAAGAAGGAAGGACAACAATCAACCAAGTCTGAGGCTGGATTTCAACTCAGATCTTCCTGACTCCAGGCCCAGTGCTCTATCCACTGAGCCATTTAGCTGCCTTCTATTAGATATGATAGTTTTCTTCAAATACTTAAGGAGCTATTTTGAAGAAGAAGGTTTAGACAATGTCATTGGTCTCACTTAAAATTCACCATGACATTAACATTAGAAATTAATCTGTTTAGCAATTAAGGTGTTTTCCATCTATATGGATGCTATAGTACTTTCAAGAAAAAAAATATTTCTTTTAAGACCATTTTAATATTTTACTATGTGTAGATTAAGTGGCTTTTGGTCTACCTGTGTTCAGTAAATGAACACAAATGATTTCTGATTAAGCATTTCATGAATGAATGCTATAATCATAAAATATTAGCAACTTCATAATGAAAAAGTTATGATTTACTTTGACCACTACTACTTACAATTGACAGTATGAGTTATACAATCACTTCCCACCAATGATTTTTTATTGAAGAAAAAAAGTGGCCAGGAAATACACATTTATAACTCCAGACGAATGCAATACAGTTACTTTGAATAGTTGATGAACACTTAAACTTATTGATACTCTGACAGGCAATATAAAATTTCACTATACAGCATTTACCAAAAGGGAAACAAAACTGTATTGATTAGGGCAATTAGAAAAAGAAAAAGCATAGTCAAGTAGATAAAGTCAAAATCCACGTAATGTATATCAACATTTATGCTTGGTTAGGGGAAGAGAATCCCTATTAACTTCCCAAGTTTTAGATTGAAGAAATTTAAGGACTATTTTTGAGAAAAGGATGGCATTTTTAAGGAGGACCTTTTAAATACAGACACATGACATGTCTTGTTATTCTCTCTTAACAGAAAATCCACTAGGTATGAAAATTGTTTATCAAGAAGAAAATGCTTAAAATATAATGGATAATAATTACTACTTGCTCGAATTATATCTCAAATGAGAAAATGTATGTAAAACACTTCACAAATCTTTAAAATACAATGTAAGTTCTTGTTATTATCATTATGAATAGTAATAGTAGTACTTTGTAAAACAAAAGATCCAAAATGATCCCAGCAGGTTCAAACACTGACCTGGATATAATAAAATGAAATTTAATAGGAGCATATGTAAAGTACTGTATGTGGGTTTAAAAAATCAGCCACACACTGAATAAAGGAGATGTGGCAAGGCAACAACGGTTCAAGTAATAAGACCTAGTGTAGCTAGATAGAACAGTGGGTAGAGTGCTAGAGCTAGAGTCTTAAAGATTTGAGCTCAAATCTTGCCTTATACACTTAGAAGAAGTGCAACATAGGACAAACAACTCTGTTTCTTCTTCACCTATAAAATGGGGATAATACTAGCATCTACCTCCAGGGTTGTTGTGAGGATAAATGAAAGAAAATATTTGTATAGCACTTTTCAAATCTTGTAGCAATATATCAACACTAGCTATAATGAGATAGTCAGCAGTATGATGAGTAAGCGCCCCCAAAATGTGATTTTCGCTTCTATTAGCAAAAGATGAAATTCCAGAATGAGAGATGTGATCATCCTGCTATAGTCTTCCCTGGTTGGAACCGTATTATTGTGTTCAGTTGTAGCTATCACATTTTATAAAGGCCATTAACAAGAGGAAAGCAACAGTGATGGTCAGGAAACTAGAAACTGCACCATACAAAAACTAGTTATAGGAACTTGTTCTGCATGTTTACTCTAAAGATGACAAGACTTAGGCAGATTATGATAGCTATCTTTAAGAATCTAGAGGGTGATCATGGGAAAATGGGGTTCAACTTATTTTTTCTTGTCCCCAGAAGGCAGATGTAGGAATAATGAATGAAACTACAGAAGGGCTGGTTGTGAATTATGTAAAGAAGAAACTTTATAATAATTAGAACTATCCGAAAGTGAAATGGACTGTCTTAGGAAACAGCAACTTCTCCATGGATTGCACTAGATGAACTCTGAAGTCTTTTCTAATTCTTAGATTTCATGATTTAAACCTCTGATACAAAGAGTCACTAGAAAAAATAAGAGAGGGAACATCCTTGTTCATGGATAAACATTTATCTCACTTTGCAAGTAAATATTAGTTTAAGTCCAGAGTTTCCTGGTGAAGGAAAAAGAGATTACTCTAGTTAATATTTCATATATGAATTATTTTTACTTTTCTATAACTTCCCCCATGTTCCCCATTTCTTCCTACTGCTTGATGTTCATTGCTGGATTATCCATGGTGGCCTCTTGATTTTTGTCTTGGCAGACAAATTCAACTTTGGAAGAAAAAACAATGCTCCCCCTACATACCAGTAGAAATGGAATCCACTCTCAGATGACCTTAGAAACATGTATGAGCCAAAGAATTTTACAAAATTTGGCCCATGGCCCCTTTAAATTTGTTCCTCAGCTAAACAGAAATCTAGCTACTTAGAAAAGAACCCACCCCCTTGTTAGACTAGCTGAGGGACAATCTCCTGTTGTCATTTTTATTGTCTGCCCTAGAGAAGGAGTGATCATGGGATGCCTAATGGAATCTTGATTCTATTTCACAGCCACAGAGCACAGCCAGAAGGCCTGTGGAGCTTTTGTGAGCTAGAATCCGTGGAGGCTAATTTTGGCTGAATAGAGGCTAAAGAGAATTCATTTTTCCTTGTTACATTTATTTCACTAAAATTGTTCAAACTCACAAGATATTGCTGGAAGGACACCAGCAAGAGCTTCTTAATTGGGGCCCCATTCAGTAGCAAAACTGACTTTCCAGGTCCTGGCCACAGAGGTGATGAGCATTTCAGGAGCCCTAAATGCATAGAAATTAACCTTAACACGGGAGACATAAACGTTATCTCTACTTAGATGTGGAATATAATCTCAAGGCTTCTGTTTCACGTGCTTGCTGGAAACCGTAGCCCCAGCTCTTGTCTTTCAGTTGCTACAAATGAAAGGTTCACGTCCTGACATCACTAGTGGATTCTGCTAAGCATGTTCAAGGAGATAATTGCTACCCATCCCAAAGACAAAAAGTCTCTGGAGATGACTAGCAGCCAAGACTACCTAATTTTCATGAAGCCAAAATGGATAGTAAGAGGCTAGAGCTATTTCTTTGTCTCCCCCCCTCTAAATTTTATGAGGAAGACAAATTTTGTATTTATTTTATATTTTTTCTTAAGAATAGAGTACTGAAAGTAAAAAGACATGATAGCATAGTATAATACTGCTAAACTCTGATTTCTCGCCAATATGAATAGAATATGTTGTTTCATTTTTGAATAATTAAATTTTGAGCATTTTGAACTAATAGACAACAGGAATGTCATTAAAAAGGGGAAATGTTAGAGTACAAAAAATCTATTGGAGGAATCCTTAAGTATTTATAGCATAGTTGTTACTGCCTCAGAGCTCTTCCATCTTTCCTTAATTGTAACATCATCCCCAGGAGGTAGGTTGGGAGGAAAGCATAATTATCCCCATTTTACAGATGGAGAAATTAAATCGAGCCAGTGCCAAAGTAGCTAATCTTAGAGTTGCTGGTTGCTATTTTTAACTTGATTCCACAGCATGAAGCTAATCTAACGGCATTTCAAAATGAATATAAAATATAATAACAACAGATGAAAATTAGTGTTTTGTAAAGAAAAAATGGGAATGTTGGTGGAGGAAGGGGGAGGGATTTTGCCTGGAATGGGGTACTCTATATTGTTTGTTGTCCAGAAGGTGCCAAGGATAGTTAACCTAAGCTCACCTGCATTAAATATTGACCCTGAGGGGCAATTTGGGGCCTTACTAATGGGGCAATTTGGGGCCTTAATGATGCGGACGAAAAGGTCCACAATGCTACTTGATGAAGTGAAGAGCCTTATTAGCATGATTTTCAAGGGTGGTGCTCAAAAGAATTAGCTTGCCAACCAAAGCCATGTCTAAACCGGTCAAATAAAGTGCTCTTCATTTAGCAAGAGTGCTTTATTTGGCCAGTGTCTCCAGTGTTTCTGTGAATTTCATTTTATTTTTCCCTGAAGCAGGAAACTCATCACTCCCTAGATGGACAACTTCATGGCTTTTCTTTATTTTATTTTTTTGCAGAACTTTAATTGTATATCAAAACGGCTGCTTTTGGAAAATTCTGCAAAAAAGGTATATGCTAAACCAGGGACTTTCAACATATCCCTAATGGAACAAATCTCCTTAGTGTGAGAAAATCTTGTCACTTAAACTGATGGTTTGCCAATTAGGTAGCAGTTTCTGATTATTAAAGTATTGAATGCAATTTTAGGAACTACATACTTAATGGCAAATCAACTTTTCATTTAAACCAACTCACCAACAAACACCAAATCGTCTCTAAGTTTTATAAAGTGCCTGCCACTTTACAGATTTTCTTTTGGCAAAATTACAGTGTAATAAGTACAAGAAGATACCCCCCAACCCCCAGACAGATAATAAAATTGTTAAAAAGAAAAGACAATTCTACAGATATAGAAAACCGCATTCTTGAAAAAAATATCCATGAGAAGCTGTGAACAGCACAGCAATAGGAAAAAAAACCCAACCTGCTTGTTGTGATAAAAAAAAGTTTTTTTAAAAACAATTGAAAATAATATCAAACAACTTAATTTAATTTTAATTAGTCTAACTGAATTAATAAAATACAATATTTTTTTTAATTTTTGAGAGCATGTGAATGACATATAAGCAAATCCCTCCCCTTTTTTCGTAAATGACATTAAATACACCAATATACTTTCTATTATTCTGATGGCTCTGACTATGATCAGATAGATTGAAATGCCCTTAGCTTTGCCCTAGGATCTTAAGGCCTCCAACTAGTAAGTTAATGACTGATTCAAAAGGAAAATAAGAAATAGAAATACAAAATGGAACATTTTATACTAATCAACAGAAAGATAATTTCCTCTCCTACAAGTAAAAGATAGCTTCTCCCTGCATCTCAACTCTGTGGTTGAATACAATCTTTTTGAATGAATATGTTTTTAAAATGGAATAATGTAATTATTATCAAAACTAATTTGTACCTCAAACAGCCCATATTAAATTCAATAAGCGCAGCTGAACTGCCACGATTTAAGCACCAGTGTTTCACTGTGCTAAATTTTTAATTGTAGCAAATATGTTCTGTGTCTCCCATGCATAGAAAGAAAAGGGTGGGAAAAAGACTCCTGACATTCCTCCATATAAAAATGTTTTGGTAATCACTCTATTTAAATAGTAACATTTTATTTTTTTAAGCACTTAGTTTCTTGATCAGGATCCATATTCATGGAGGTCCTGCTGTAATCCACTTTACCACTTAATGTTGCAATTCAAATGTTCAGTAAGAAGCAAAGCCCTCCAGAATAAAGCATGAATATTACCGTGTGGGGCTGTAAAGAGAAGACTATTAGAATATATCACCAACACACTAGGGGACCATTTAGTCCACTGCTCTAAATACATCATTTAATTACAATGGAGACATTACTTCATGTTTCTACTGATGTAAGTATTATTAGAATTCATGATATTCGCAGGCTACTGTGGGCCATTACATTGGTCATAAGCTATTCCATAAGATTTACTACTAAAGGCCCGCAAGGGTATTTGAGCATTCATGGATTCTGTGGCAGTAGGCTTTTATCTAAGACACATAAGTGAGGGACAACCAAGTTATTATCTCTAAGAAACATAGCTTAATATTTTGGATTCTAAAGGTTAAGGTACCATAAATCCTGAATTACTCTGAGATATCACATAAAAAGACATTTTTATTTTATTTTACTCTACTCTGCCTCTTAAAATATTTTATGATGGCAGTTTCTAGAGTTGTACCATGTTGTTTACATTCAGTCTCTGGATGCATCAAAAACACTGACACAGCATTTATTTTTAAACCGTTATAATAGAAGCAAAAAAATATATAGATAGATATCTCCATCTATCTATTGATCTGTCTATCTGTATTTTGCTTGGGATGGGGTTGGGGGCCAGATGAACAGAGGGATTGACTTTTTTTAGTTTAGTTTTTAAGAATAGACAATTTCCACTTTGATTAATCTTTCTCAGTGATTTCTCAGTGAAAAGATTTACCCTTTTCATGATGAATGCCATTGTGTTTTTCTAAACCTTGTTCTGCTATTGGATATGGGCAGTGGGCCCTTTTAGGATGGAGTTTCTAGGGGATAGAACTAAAAAAAAACAACCAAGCCTCAGGAGACTGACCGATTTTTAGACAATGAGACTTGAAGGTAAAAGAATCAGTTGAGACAAAATGAAATGCTTTGTTACCTTTTTCTGTAAATGTGCAGAGAGAGAAAGAAAAGACATATATAAAGCCCCGCCCCCCCCCCCCAAAATCTGTATCAATTAAAGCAAAAAAGAAAAGCTCTAAATATCTTCTTTAGCAATGAAGGATTTGAGGATTGGGAGAGTAAAGCTTTAAATAGGCAGGTGGTAGAATGTGAAATTCTCTCAACAATTTCTTCATGACTATCTGTGGGGGCATTTCCCATTATTCCATGCTTCTTTCTACATTGTTTTCTGAGTGTCTGCTCTACTTGGAGTCTTTATCATATATGTTATATAAGTCTCATGTAAATTGCAAGAAAATAGCAATGATATTCCCAAGAATGGTCTGCTCAACTTGGCAATGGACAACACACAGAAAAATTATCATTAAGCTGCTACTAAGATGGAGTGGATTCTATAGAAGAAGCTACAATCTCCAAGAGACAAGAAACTTAAAATAATTTGTCCATAAAATAAAAAGTCATCTGATTAAGTTGGGGAGACAAAATAAATATTTAACATTTGAATTTATTTCATGGATATTACATCTTAATTGTCAAGTTTTCCTACTATCTACCTTCACCCTCACATCTCTTTTCACTCACCAACATTCAGTAAGCTATCACTGGTGATCACAACAGACATAGACAATTTGTGTTGATGCCTTTCAACCTCTAGAAGAGGAGTCTAGACTGAAGGATGGAAATCTAAAGTTTGGAAGATAGGAGTAATAGTGAAAAATTGATGTTTTCCTCTGAATGAACAGTTCTTGAAATCTGTGTGAAATGTATTTCTGTAATTGTTTCATTTTTCATTTGTGTCCGACTCCATTTGAGGTTTTCTTTGTAGAGATATTGGAGAAGTTTGTCATTTCCTTCTCCACTTCATTTTACAGATGAGTACTAAGGCAACAGGGTTAAATGACTTGCCTAGGTTCCCCTAGTAAGCATCTGAGGCTAGATTTGAACTCAGGAAGATGACTTTCTCACTTCAGGCACAACATTCTAGCCACTGTACCACCTAGCTTCTGTACCAAGTAGCAGATAGTCTCTTTTTGCAACCTGTTTTAATAGATTGCTAAACAAGATACAACAAGACCATTCTAAAGATGTTTATCATGATTACCATATTATAAGGAAATACATTTAATAAGCAGACACTACCACATGACAGAAATTACACCAAACTTTATTCAAAGAAAATTTTGGTCACAAAATTTTACTAGTTCAAACATATAAAATTTTATATAGGTTAACTGAAATATGCAATAATAATGTATACTGCATTATTATTTTTTAATCTTTAAATTCCATTTTTAACTTTTTAAAATATTTCCCTTATGGTAAACTTTCAAATTTATTTAAGATGTTAATTGTCTCCAATTTACTCTGTATATATAGCTCTTTTTGTGTTGTTTCACCCATTATTAGACTATGGGCTCCTTGAAAGCAAGGACTCTTCTTTTTCTTTGCATCCTCCACACTTAACACAGGACCTAGCACATAATAGGCACTTAATTGATCTTTATTGACTGACTGACTATAATGGCAACAAATCTTTTTTTTTTTAAATTTTCATTTTTAATCACAACTATACAACAGACCATTTTATTCTTGAGTCTTTTCAGTCGTTTCTTCTTTATATTTGCCCTTCTCCTTTCCTACTTGTCGGGATTTGGCTTTACGCTCAAGAATCTTTTTTGTGATCTTTGTCTAGTTTTAGTGTGGCTATAACTACCTTACTAGGGTGAATTCCCACATGGACACTTGTGCCATTAGCTTTTTCTCACTGTACACGCTCAATGTAGATGACGTATTTCTGTTTGTAAACCTGAGCTACCTTGCCAATTTGCTGACCTTTGTAGTGTCTGTGAACCACCTGGACCTCGTCGTCCTTCCGAGTGCACGTTGTATTTCTCCCTCAGCACCTTGGACAGCGGGGACGACATGATGTTGCCCGGGATGTGCGATGGAGCGTTGAAGTGTCTCTTTCGCTTCAGTCCGAGGTCACGAATGGATTAAACTTCATTTTGGCAACCGGGGCCACCCGAAAAGTGTGGAAACAAATCTTTTAAGAAAATTTGGGGTAAATTTACTTGTTTTGGGGGGATGGGAGTGGTTCCAATCTGTGATTTTATTAGTAGGTCAGTATTAAAACCACCTGCACTTATGAAGATCCGCAATTGGGCTTTAACTTTTAATCTTGGAAGTCTGCCTAGTGCACTTAAAAGTTAAATCATTTGTCTGTGATTATACAGCTATTATATGGCAGAAGTAGAACTCAATCCAGGACAATTCTTCGTTAACTCCAGACTGATCTCTCTATCCACTGCATCATGATACTGTTTTGGTATCTTATTTGCATGGTAATAGTGTTTGCTTATTAAATGTATTTTCTAATATTATAGAAATCATTTAAAAAAACATGTTCATGGTGGTTTTGTTTTGTTTTATTTTATTTCACAGACTGATGCAAAAAGTATATTTGCCATAGGCTACAAAATATAGCTGATATTTTCCATTATGTATATATGCAATGTCCCTTTAAAGATAATAGATTTTTTACTTTTACAAAAAATAACTCAAAGTATTCAGAAATTAGCACACTAATTTATCAGTATTAAATCTTATATTGTACAAATTCAGAGATGTTTCAAAAATCAGCATTCTAAGAATGACTTTTAGAAATGAAAAATCTCTATAACATTCAATCTCATACAATAAATATTGTTAATACAATCCTAGTTAAAGTTGAGAAAAGTCAAATCAAGAAAAACCAAAATTTTAAGACTCTCATAGAAATCTTAGGTATAATAGCTTGTTTCTTAACTGGAAGAACTTTAGGAATATTTCTCCAATTAACCCTAAACAATTTTAACTGTAAGTGTCCTACTCAAATTGATCACCTCCACTATCATTTGAGATCCATTCTTAGCTCATTATTATGATTTCCAAAGTAAAGCTCAATCATGGATTTAAGCATTCATATTTGTTGTCCTATGACTTTTTCTTTCATTATTGTTCTGAGAATTGTCATCTAATCAAGATCTGTTGTAATATTATCTGATTTATCAAGACTGGGTTGGTCAGCCTGTTCAAAATATTGCCTTTGGAAAGAAACACTTTTCCCTAGCCATCACTACCCTATATGTATTAAAATTGTTTGTGGCATAGAAATCATTTAATAGATAATTTACATTCTTTCATTCATTTATTCCCTGATCTACTTCAGCACAATTATTTACCATTTCCTTCTTCTGCGTCTCTCTAACACATCACGTCATTTCTCACTTCTACAGCTTCAAAGCTTTATTTAAGATTCTCATTACATAACGTCTTTCTAGACTAGCCTCATTTAGTCTCAGATGGTCAAACATTTTACCTCCCTGATTACTTGGAATATACATGCATATTTGCTATTTCTCTGATGTAAAAATATTGGTCAATTCAAGTTAATTGGATTCTATTTGATTACCAATGCCCATGTCTGTCTCTTTTGTTAGTTAGGTTTGAGATTTAAAGGAAAATAGACACAGTTTCTGTTTTCTCAGTTATATACTTTATTGAATGACATCCATACTCATACAGAAAGTGTACAAGAAGATATGTATACATCTTCTTCAGTGGTGACCTTAGGGTCCCATCTTCATGTAATTTGGTAAAATGAAGCCATGTTTATAGAGTGGTCCAAAAATCTTAGTAAAATCTTAACTACTACAACTGAAAACCTCCCTAAGACTTTTGGAACACTCTGTATAACTGCTCCTAGAAGGCTGTTCTAACCAGAGAAGAATAGTCAAACCTTTTGATGTCCCACATTCTCTTTGCACACTTTACTATTTAAACAATCTTATGTAGGTCAGATAATGCTATATACAGGTTTTATTAGAATTAATTTGAAGTCATAAATTGGACTCATGGTTATTTATCAGTTAGTTACTCTGTTTGGGTCTATCTGGAAATTCCTTCCACTCTTTGCAAAAGGTAGTCTGATCTAATAGGTGCATATCACTTTTTCTTTTCTATATCCCAATAGACTTTGTTGAAAAATGCATGCCAAGTAATTCTTAGCAGGGGTTAGGTAGTTATTTTCTAGTGATTTGCACAAGTTCTATACCAATGTTTTTTTTCTGACATTTGGAAGTGGCCAAAGAATGAATGTAATATTCAAGAAATTGAACCATATCAATATTGGCATTTTTTCTATTAAAGAAGACTAAAGAAAGTGTCAATTAAATAGAAGAATGGTTGACAAATTCTCCTTTAGTGGGTAAATGAAAGAGTTGACAAAGCTTGTTTATCCTACATCCAAACTTATGTTTGGAGAAACATTATTTCATGAGATATTTGGTTATTCTGTATTGTTGAACTAATGAAAATATTTAGAATTTGATAATCATAAAATAATAGTGTTTTACATGCTATCTGTTACAGGATTGAAGAGGGAGAGGGAATCTATGGAAAATTCAATCTTGATGACTTCATTGTAAAGGTAGGCATAGTGTTAAGGTGGTAAAGCATATTATGGGAAATACATCTTAGAAGTATGGAACAAGAGGGGTCAAAGACTTGTAAATTATATAGATATATTTCATGAATATATCACTATTACTTCCTTCAAGGATTTTTCGATATTAGATGTACTATATACCAAATGAAATGTAAATAAAGTCAAAGTTTGCATTTAATGAATAGGATATGTTTTGTTACTGATATAGGGAATCATTCCTAAATTAGTTGCTTATGTCCAGTGAGACCATAAACTTCTGAGACCTAAGAGGAAGAAGAATATAAAACTAAATTCTTGAGAATAGAAATGAAAAAACATATTTAGTTAAATTAGAAGAAGTTGTCCTAGTTAAGAAATCATTGATATTAAAAATGGGGAATGGATATTAGAGAGAACATTGAAACCAAACAGTTAAGAAATTTTTTCTCAGAAATTTAACTGTGTTAAATCAATTGTCATATTAAGGAGATGAAAAGAGCATTAAAAATCATTATTGTTGTTATTTAGTCTTTTCAGCAGTGTCTGACTTTTTGTGACCCTGTTTGGGGTTTTTGTGGTAAAGATACTGGAGTTATTTGTCATTTCTTTCTCCAGCTCATTTTATAGATAAAGAAACTGAGGCAAACAGGGTTAAGTGACTCTTCCAGGGTCACACAGCTAGTAAGTGTTTGAAGCCAGATTGGAACTCAGGTCTTCCTGACTCCAGGTCTGGTACTCTATCCACAGTACCACCTACTTATCATATTAAAAACCATGTAAGTCAGTAAATATTTGATTTTCTTCCCAAGGGAAGAGATATGACAGCTGAATGTTACACTGATAGAATGTAAACTTATTTATATCTTGCCCAGAAGAATGAAAGAAAAGTTAGAAGCATGATTGTTTGACAAAACAGTGAAACAGCTGAAGGAAAAACAAATTTAAAGAAAGCTTGGTGAGAAATCCCTCTAAACAAAGTTACCTGGGTGACACTTAAGGATATAACTAGGAGAACAAGAAGCAGATAACAAAAATCAGCAAAGATCTGTATGACAACCTTGTTTCCATCATTAGAAACAAATAGTCCATCAAATTTTTACTCTGACATCACACAAATAGATTTTTGAGGAAGAAGAAATGGCATTAAAGAATATTAAAGGAGACAACACATGAAAGAAAATATAGGTACATGGCAGTACACAATTGAAGTTGAAGAGAGATTTCCCTGGAAGTAGTGAGGTCCTACAAAGTTCCATGCCCCAAGCACTCAGTCTCTTCCATCATAACACCCTGTCTTCTCAAGGTTTTCCACTGGGCTGACAGCAGCGTCTACCTTGAAATCCTGCCTCCAAGGATACTATGGTTCAAACTCCCAAGACTAGGCAATATACCACCTGTGCCTAGAACTGAGAACAAAATTCCACCTCCAATTTCTGAGGCTGTGGTGCCCCAGACTAGGAAAGGAAGGTAGTCCTTTCCCTCACTCCATTTAGATCAGGTTTTCCATACTGAGAATGAACAGGACTTTCACTCCCTATATGCTACTAAAAAAGAAAGA
The DNA here is from genome assembly GCA_028646515.1 of Pseudochirops corinnae. Lineage (NCBI taxonomy): Eukaryota > Metazoa > Chordata > Mammalia > Diprotodontia > Pseudocheiridae > Pseudochirops > Pseudochirops corinnae. The sequence goes on from CM053588.1 coordinate 249,467,403, forward strand.
GATGGTCACAGTCTGGTATATTTAAAGGTCCAGCCTGTTTGGGGTTTGTAAGCTGTGATTTTTAAGAGGCTGCCATCCACACAGTAATATCTTTTCCCAAAAGCATCTTGGGAGCTTGTTGTTTCCTACATGAATGCCTCTATTTTAGGTGATTTGGACATGGACAGCAAAGCATCATTATGTTCATATTAGGGCAAGTACTTTGCATAGTTTTCTTTGCAAATAATTTAGTATAATACCATAAGCAAATAACTCCTCACAAAACATTTTTGTTTGGTCATTTTTGTTTTGGTAACTTTTGTTAGTTAATGGTGTCTGTTGAAGTCAAGTCATACAAAAGGCCCTATGTAGGCCAAGATATTCATTGCTCTACTTTTGGCAATATCTAAATACTGGAAACAAAGTGGATGTCCATTGATTAAGGAGTGGCTTAATGAATTGTGGTATATATGAAAATATAAAAGGTTGCTCATGCAGATAAGGAAATCAGAAACCACAGAAAAATTTATATGGGCTGATATAGGATGAAGTGTGAAGAACCAGGAAAACAATGTATAGAATACTTTATATAAGCAAAATGAATAGTAACATAGGAGGTCAAGTCTTGACTGACTATAGGGACCACATTTGTTCTTAAAGATGATGAAGTCATCTCCCTCCTTTCAAATTTTTTCACAGTGAAGGAAAACTAAAGGAATTAGAAGAACTATCATGCACAATTAAATGCCAGAAAAACTGAGAACATAAAGGAAATGGCTGCTAGGAAGGCAACAAATATTGGTTAAATGTTTACTATGTGACAGATACTATGCTAAGTACTAAGGAAAAAAATGCAAGACAAATGAAAGACAGTCCCTGCCATCAAAGAGCTTATATTTTAGCACTAACAGGGAACTAATGTAGTGGGAGAAAAGATACTGGCACAGGTGACACAGAGGCAAAGTACAGAGAATTAAAAGCCATAACAAGAAAGAGGCCCCAACAGGTTCTCATCAATAGGGACCTCAATGGCAGAGCAATGTTCTAAGGAGAAAGGCTCAATGCAGTGAAAGAAATCCCAGAGTGATAAGGCAACTGAGTCATGGTGGCAAATTCTAGTGTATGAATAGTTAGAAAAATACTAAAACAAAGAAATCTTAACACATTATAGAAAAGAGAAATTAGGAAATCAATAAATGAACCATGAAAATAGAAAAAAAATCCCAATCTGGTCCAGATGACTTTACAAATGAATTTCATTCATAATTTAAAGCACTGATATGCATGCTATTAAAAAACAAAATAAAACAGAAGGGTTATTATTTTTTAAAAAAGGATTTCTATCAAATTTTCTGTGGGACAAGTATCATCCTTATATCTAAATAAGAGGAGATAAACCAGGGAAAGAGAGCTAGTGACCAATTTCCTAAGAGAATATTGTTTTTAATTTAGTGTTGTTTAGGTTAAAAATGTTAAGTAAAAATGAGCAAATAGAACCTAGTAATAACAATATCAACATGAGTTCAATGTAACAAATTTGAATTCCTGACATAGAAGGTTCAACATTAGGAAAAGAATTTGCATAATTTTACATACACAATAAAACCTATGTAACAATTATTAACTTTTCTATAGCTCTTATTGTTTGTTAGGTATTATGCAAAGAACTTTATAATTGTTATCTCATTTGATCCTCACAACAACCCTGGGAGTTAGGTATTATGATTGTCCTCATTTTACATTTAAGGAAACTGAGACAAGCAGAAATTAAGTGATTCGTCCAGGTCCACAAAGCCAGTAAGTGTCTAAGATTGGATTTGAACTCAGGTCTTCTTGACTCCTGTTCCAGGTACAAGATACATTTATCTTAAATTCCTTAAAAAGTATAGGTGTACAATGGTCCTTTTTCACTATGGCCAAAATTACACATTTAAAATAAAAAACAATAATTTTCAATGAAGAAACACTGAAAGATTTCTTATTAAGTTTTTGGAGTAAAGTATAAATGCCCTCTCTCACTATCACTTGACAAATTGCTAGACATGCTAGTTATGGCAATAAGAGAAGATAAAGAAATTAATGGATTGGATAAAAAGAGAAAAGACAAAATTGTCCCCACTTTTGAAAGTTTTTATGGCTTTATTAGAAATCCCAAAGAATCAGTAAAGTTAGTAACTCAATTAGTAGCCTTAGCACATCAGTAGGATACAAAATAAACATATAAAATCTTCAGAATTTCTTATAAGACTAACAAAAACCAGGAAAAATCAAGAGAAAGAGAAACTTCATTCACCTATATACATCTATAAAATATTCTTTAAAGTTAAAAAGGCAAAGAAACAAATGGAGATATAGTATTAATGACTCAGTTATGACAGAATAAAGCAAGTGATAGAACCATTATTAACCTACAGATTAAGGAAAAGGGAGTATATTTTAGTAACGTCATAATCAAACTCCCAAAGGTTTACCTCATAGATATTGACAATATAATAGCAAAACCATTTCAGGAAATAATAATATCAAATAGGAAAGAAGTGAATCTAGCATTTCCATATTTCAAAATTCATTATAAAGCAATAATAATTAAAATGGTTTGGTTCTGGTTAAAAAAAAAAAGAAAAGTGATCCATGGACCAGACTAAATATGTGTTCATTCATTATGATGGTAATGGAGATTCAAAATCAGACTTAGGATAGAAATTATAAAAGTTTAAAGTTTAAAGATATCATTTGAATGAACAAAATTAATATACCTAATATAAGAAGAATGGTTAGATATATTGTTGCATCAAACAGCTCTGATGCGATGTTTGACCTTGAAGATAAATTGAGAATTGACAGAAACTTATAAGGCTACCATTTTTTCATCACTAAATAACTGGTCAAAGTATATGAACCTTTTTTTAGCAAAAGAAGAGAAGCAATCTATCAATCACCATAATAAAATGCCCATTTTATTGGTAAGAGAAATGTAAAATGAAACAGGTTAATCACTTCACATTCATCAAATCGGCAAAGATGATTCATGATAATGTTTATGACTGTCAAATTCATAAATTAGCTCAATTATTCTGGAAATGTAATTTAGAATTATTCAAGAAAAGTTACTAAAATGATCATTGATACAGTGATCCCCCTACTCATATATGTGAAGGAAGTCAGTGAATGAAAGTTTCTATTTGTCTCAAAATATTTACAACAGTAATATCTGTAGAAATTTTAAAAAACCCACAATCAAATGGCTAGTGATTGGGGATAATGGAGCAAAATGTGGTATTAATGTCATAGAATTTCTTTATTCTAAAGGAATGAAAAAAAATGAGAATTTCAGAGAAATATAAGTAGTGAATAAAGCAGAAGTAGGAGAAAAAATGGGAGGGAACATGGCTCTGACTTTGGAATCCTGCCTTTGACATTTACTAGCTACATAAACATAACTTAGTCCTTAAACCTCTCTAAGAGTTAGTTTTCTTCTAGGATAGAATGAGACAGTAACAGTACCTAGTTGTGAAGATCAGATCAAATTATATATCTAAGTTGCTTTTAAAACTTTAAAGCACCATATGCCTGGACAATATTAATATAAAAAAGCAACATTAAAAAAAATAAGAGAATTTAAATCAAACGTAATGACCAATGGTGGTTCCAGGGAGCCAACGATACTTCTTTTATATCAATTTAAATATGGTAGACAGTGAATTTGGGAAGTTACACACACTCGAAACCATGGTCCCATTACATTAGACAACTTCCCATAGTTACTTCTTGTTGTTGTGAAGGGAAGTTCTATGAAGGTAAAGATAAATGATTATACAATAAAAAGTGATAGAATTAAAGTAAATTAAATTAATGATAGAATGAAAAAAGGAGAAAAACTATTTGATCTAACTTGAGAACCTCTAGTCCTAGCTTTCTATATATCTTTACAAAAGTGAGATTTTACATTACTTTGATATTTTTGAAGTAAAAAAAAAATACCAAAACACCAAATTTCAGAATTGGAAGGCACCTTTCCAACTTATCAAAGTCCTTCCTAAAATGTGGGGCCCAGAACTAAACAAATACTACTGCTCTGATTTGACCGGGACAAAATAACAGCTCTTCCCTTTCTTGTTGTTGTATCTCCATGAATGAAGTCCAAGGTCATAATAACTTTCTTCCCTATCGTTTTTGTTCCAATTCAAATCAGCAAACACTTGTTAAGTGTATTATATGTCTTAGGCGCTGAGGATACAAAGACTAAAAATAAAATAGTCCCTTCCCTTAGGAGCATATATTCTACTTGGAGAGACGGAAAAAAGCTACATACAGGGAATAGTATAGTACAATGTGTACAGTGATGGAGGCAAAGGAGAGATCAGTCAAAATGCTCTGGGAATTGTTGAAGAAGAGAATGCATTAATAATCTCAGCAATAAGGAAGGTCTACAGACAGTACGTGGCAACTGAGCTGAATCTGGAAAGAAGATGAAGAATCTGAAAGGTGGAGACAAAAGTACATATTTCAGAAATAGGATGACAGCCTATGCATGCATAAACAGGTGAGAGATTGTGTGTCAATTTGACTGGAGAATATAATGCACAAAGGGAAGTTGTAATCCCTCTCTTGACCCAAAGCTCACCATTATGACTCTTCAGGGAAGGTGCAACCTCTCCACTGATTGGAGAAGGAAAGGGTGAAAGTGAAGGAAGGTTAGTAGAGCTAATGTCACGATAATTGTCTTTAAGGATTTGAAGAATTAACACATGGGAAAAGGTTTAAACTCATTCTGCTTGAACCTGGATGGCAAAACCAAGAGATGAATGAAAGTTGCAGGAAGGTAGATTCAAGTTCCTAGTAAGGAATGACTCAATAATTGCAGCTATCTAAAAGTGGAGCATTGCTATGTCTAAAGATCTCCAAGTAGAGGCTGAGTTACTGCTTATTCAGGTCATAGGATCATAAATTTAAAGCTAGAATAGATTTTAGAGTTCATCAAGTACACATCCTTTTTTTTTTTTTTTTTTGCAAATAGGTCACGGAAAGGTTAGATGCCTTAACCAGGATTAAAAAGGTAGTAATTAACTGAGGTGGGATTTGAATCTAGGTCTTCCTGATTCTAAGTCTAATACCCTATCCACTATACCACATAAGTGATCAGTTCTTTCTCCTAGCTAAATAATTATTTTTACTGTTTATTATCCTTAAGGAGAAACTAAATTGGGATAAAGCAATATGTTTGCTCTAATTACTATTTACAATAAGGGTTGAATTATTGATGGTCTGTTTAATCATGCCAGGAATATTTACATTTTTCAAAAATTTTGTTACATATAGATAATAGGAAAATGAATTGAACTCTTTATAAGATCCTACAGAACTCCCAGAAGATAAGGAATAGGAATCATCACTATTAGACTTTTTTAAACTTAGGTGCACATTTTTCTATCTACTTGCGTAGGTGTTCTTGAATATAAGCATAGATTTGTAGTATCGTCATACAGAATCAAACGTGACTGAAATGCCTCAACAACAACTAATAATAATCATACCCATATAAAGTAGCCTTGACCAAAATCATTTCACAGTAATATTTGTAAAATTAGTAAAACATTAGGTTCCCACAATAATATCCTATAACTAATACCTAAAGACTACTTCATTTCACTCCTGGCAACTAGGTAAAGCAACTAGATAACACAATGACTAGAACACTGGATTTGGAGTTAAGAAGACTTGAATTTAAATCCTGCCTTAGAATTTACTAGTTGTATGATCCTTAGCAACTCATTTCTGTCTCAGTTTTCTCATCTGGAAAATGGGGATAACAGCACATTGTACAAGGTTGTGAGAATCAAATGAGGTTATATAGGCAAACCTTAAAACATTATACTAATATTAAATAATCTGGTTTGAGTCTGGGTTGTTCATTTGAGTTGTAAGAGAAAGAAAAGCATCTGGAGTTAGAAGATCTCCTTTGAATTCTGACCCTGGCTCTGTGTAGTCTATGAAAGTTACTTAATGTTTCTAGACTGAGTTTCTTAAATGTCCATCCTATCTCTAAATCTATGATATATATATTCTGTACTATATAGATAAAGGTCACTTACAAGGGCAATATTCTTGCCAGGAACATTCCTATTCAGAAGAAAGTAACCCAAAAGAAAAGAAAAAAATTTGTACAACTTAATCGAGTTCAAAGTTAACATACTTCACCAATCTCTCAGGAGATAAGGATTAGAAGCTTTTATTCCTTCATGTCTAAGCTCAAAATTTGCCCTTATATAAAGTTGCAGTTGGGGTTACTACTATCCCATTGTTGTTTTTCTATGGAAATGTGGATTGTACTCCTCCCAGCTGTGGTGAAAATATACATTTTGTTTGAAAAATTATATTTTTTAAACACTTTTGGAGAAGGATGGTTAGAGACTAAGAGAAGCGTTCTTTCCCCTGACACGCCCCCCCCCCCCCACAAAAAAATAGCAAAAACAAGGGAGTGAAAAATAAATTTGTGAGTGTGTGTGGTGTATAAATACTTATACTGGAAGGTGTGTGTGGGGGGATCAAATAAAGTATAGGGCTACTCCTAGGTCTAGTGGAACACTGTTATCAGACAAATGAGGGGATTGATTTAATTACCTCTTACTTTGCTTTTCTTTTTCTGTCTGTCAATGAAATCAATCTTTAACCTGAAGTAATAACCTAGGTGGTAGTAAGACAGCAACTAGTTGTCCTTGATGAATTTGAGTCTCAGTTCTAGGTGAATTACATTCACTTCCTTTAAGAATCAGTAAAGGTGAGATTTTGGTTTAAATCCAATTCAACAAGCTTTTATTAAATGTGTTTTCTGCATAAGGGACTGTGTTAGGTGCTAAATTAGACCCCAAAAAATGGCAAATGAGAGATGTGCCACAAAGCCTGGAGAAAGTTGTCCTTTAGAACAAAAAAGGGGAAGAAAGTAGAATATAAAAACACATCAGTCAAAGAAAATGATGGAATCACCTCTTTTCCTTCTCTGAGGAGGTTACTAGAATGGTGGATCAGGGAAGCAGAGCTGATATAGATGATCCTGATTTGAGCAAAATATTAGAGAAAGTCAATTACATTATTCTTGTGGGCAAGATCAAGTGATATCCAATATATGATATTAGAGTTAGGAAAATCTGTATTAAGTTGAATGAGTGAACCCAAAGCATCCTAATTAAATATTCAATATCAACTTGAAAGGTAGTCTTTCACATTTTTTCCCAAAGATCTGTTTAATATTCTTCATCAGTAGCATAGATAGAGGAATATGGCACATTTATAGACATAGATGACATGATACTATGTGCCTATATACAGATGTGGTATATGTGTGTGAAATTCATACATGACATGCTAGAGGTTTCTACTATCATTGCTCATGATCACTCATCCAGATAATTAGTCAGAGCTAATTAGCTTTTAGAATGAATATTTACTAAGCAGGAATAAGATGAATAATTGTTAGAGAAACAGATCCCTGAACTGGGACCACAATCTTCTCTTGCAAACATAAAACTTATGGAGAGACTGAGCTCAAATTTTAAATACACATGTGACCAAAGGGTAAGCTCATAGTTCCTGGCCAGTGAAGTTTTTCCTTCATGGAGAACTTATGTGGGTACTGTCTATAAAATGGGGGACATAATGCCCATAGTTCCCACTTCATGGAGTTTTTAGGACTGAAATAAGAAAATGTATTTAAAATGAGGGAAAATAATACACATATGTTTTGTGAGTCTCAAGTAATGTAATTTACATACAGTGCTTTGCAAAATTAAAAAAATTTATATATAAATATTGTTCATTATTGTGGTTCCCCCGTCCTCTTCCCTGGTCTGACCAAGTCAGCTCAGTTTGGAGTGTCACATTTGAAGAAGGACACTGATAGGCATGAGAGTGTCCTGAGGAAGATTACCAGACTGATGAAGACCTGGTGACCATGCCTTTTGAGGATTCATTTAAGCAACTGGGTATATTTAGCTTGGAGGCAGCTCAGTGGTGCAGTGAATAGAGCACCAGCCCTGGAGTCAGGAGGACCTGAGTTCAAATCCGGCCTCAGACATTTAACACTTACTAGCCATGTGACATTAGGCAAGTCACTTAACCCCAATTGCCCTGCCTTCCCCCCTCCAAAAAGCAAAAAAAATGTATCTATATATTTAGCTTGAAGAAGAGATGATGCAGGGTAGCTATCTTCAAGTATGTCAGGGCTATAATATGGAAGAAGGATTTAAATCTGTTTTAGTTGGCCTCAGTAAAGTTTGAAATGATTAGAGGTTGCTGAGAGGCATATTTAGGCTCCATGTAAGAAAAAAGCTCCCTATTAATTAAAGCTGATAAAAATGTAATGGGTTGCCTCCAGAGAAATAGTGAATACCTTCTCACTTATCTCTTCTGGTCATAGGAGGAGAGAACTGCCTTATTCATACATGTGTCCTGGCCACATATGTCTCTATATGGGTGCCCTCCATATGTGTACTTGCCATGAGAATCCTTTAGTTGTGTTCCTTGGCTATATGGATTTCTTGTGCTGATGTGTATCATTTTAAGCATGTTCCCTAGAGACATGTTTAAATGCTTTCTTCATGTGTGTTCTCTGGTCACATATGTTTTCTGTGTGAGTGCCCTCTGCCTTGATGGCATAAAACTCATGTGTGCTTTGGAGGGTGGGAAAGGAGAATCTTTTCTTGTCATTCTAATTCCATGCTTTTTCTTTAAATGTCATTTGTTTTGAATTAATAGATCTTCTATTTGATTACCAATTTGAGTGGGTACTAACCAGCAATGTGCCTTAAACCTGGACAGTTTTTGTTTTTTTTTTCTGGTAGGCCAACCTCTGAGGGGATCTCCCAAGTATTACACAAAAGTGAATTTGATTCAATAGAGAAAAATATTACTTTGAAGGTTTTCTTCATGATGTCTAATGTTTAGGTTATATCACATTAAAACTCCTTGATAGATGACATCAGAAAAATCTCTGTTTTCAATCATCCTCTGATGATTGGCAACATAAAGGGAATGGGAGAAAGGACAAGCATGATGAAATGACAAAGATATTTGCCATTTATGTAAAAAGATGTCCTGGACAGCATCTAAATGAAAGAAGAATTCATTGTACAAATGCATCAAGACCCAAAATAATATACACACTCCTAAATGAAATCCATGGCTACTCAAAAGTTTCTATAAATCAACACAGGAAAACCAAGTGGATGAAAAATACCCATTGCCCTATTAAGACAAGCAGTTCAATGGGCAATCCATTGAATTAGTTCATTAATATATCTTTGACATCTTGAACAGGCACTATAAATAAATGACCTGACCCTTGTAAACACTGCTCCATTCATTCATACTCTCATACATTTCTATTTTATAAGGTGTTTGAGAAACAAATAATCTCTTTAGATCTGTTTTTCTTTCTAAGGATGTTTTCAAACACCTCTTTATTACTGAACTTCCATCTTTTTTTCATTCATTGTTATGCTTACATCTGCAGGGTAGGTCACCCTGTGCTGTATTCTGAGCTCCATTGCTCTTTGGAATGTGTTATTCCATTCCCTCACGAATTTTCTGGTGAGTGCTGAATAGTCTTGTGTTGCTTAGAATTTCTTTCCTTTGCATTCGAAATTCTTTTTCCTGGCCACTTAAAAATGTGGTGTTTCTGAAATGAATTATTCAATTTAAATACTCCGTGTCTTAGAGTTCAAAGTCTTCATTTGGCACCTGGTAGTGATCTATGCTTTCTTCAATTGACTTTTCTGTGATCAAAAGTTTTGGACAGTTTTCTTGTGTAATTTCTTTCATTATAGTGGTCAGGGTTTTTTTTTTTTTTAACTTGTCATGTTCTTTTGGGAGACTTATACTCCTGGAATTATCTCTATGTATTCTTTCTTCAAGATCAATATGATTTGCTTGAATAGAAAGCATGCTTTCTTTTCTTACCTTTATTTTTCTTCTAGTTTGTCTTTCCCTCCTGTGCATTTTCATTCCCAATCATTTGTCTCCTCTTTCATTTCTTTTGTGAGACTTTCCATCACAGATTAACTTTTTTCTATTCTGCCAATTATTTCCGCTGTACAGTTTACTAATTCTGCTCTGATAATTCTCATTTCCTTTTTAAGTTATTCACAGCAATATGTTGTAGTTCCATGTTCTCAAATTCCACAGTCCTCTGCCTCATCAAGTGATGAGTCATTTCCCTTTGTTTTTCACTACTTATTCATAGAGGCCTGGACTTGTTTACAAGATCTGGAAGTCATATTTCCTTCCACTATCAATGTTTTTCCCTTTTGATTTATATGTTTACATTCAAAGTTTATGAGTTTTCTTCCCCCTGGAATATTTGATAACTTCAGTCTTTTTTTTTTTTCTTTTAGTTTTCACCTATTGCTTATTTCTGATTCCTTCCCTTCTGATGGTGATTTTTGTTGTGACTGGATCCTCCCACATTGGACAATTCATAGTTCACCAGCAGGTCTTTGCCCCAAGTGGCTAGATGCTGGACTCTTCCTCAGGCTTAGTGGAGTACCACACATTGTCCCAAACGCATGGCGTTCCCTCTGTTCAAGGTTGAGCTCATATGTAACCTCCTGGGAAGTATTTTTTGTGTTCTCTCTGTTCCTCAGTTCTCTGTCTATGGAGTTTAGAGTACATGCCAGTACTATTGCAGTCTGGGATGATTTCTGTCATTCGGAAGTTGCATCTTTGATACTCTGGATAGAGAGGCCTAAGCAGTCTTGCTGTTTGGAGCCTGGAATGCCAGGTTACTGGAAAAAGGAAGCAGGGACCATGGTATGAGTTTCTTTTTGTTACAAGCCCATTTGAGGGGTGTACAACTATGACCAGCTGCCAGTAGTATGGTTGGGCATTGGAAAAAGGATGCTACGTTCATGGAGTTTTTTAAAACACTTTTGAATTTGTAGTATCCTAGAACATTAAGAAAGCTGCAATTTCTTTATTTCTGGCAAATAATAATTGTTTTAGAAAGGTATTAGAGGTCATTAGAATCAATGGAAATGTTCCGACTTCCATATTATCTGTAACATAACTGGATGTCTATAATGATGATTTTTTATTATTAAATTTTATTTTTAATTTATGGAATAAAACAAGCATTTCCATAACATGGTATAACAAAAAAAAAAGATGATTGCTCATGAAACTGCAAATCTACTATGCACAACTTGCTGTTCTTTTCAAATGTACAGCAAAATTATCATGTAAATTTCTTTTTTTCTTCCCTCCCTCAATATTGCTGTTATTGTATACAATGTTCTCTTGGTTCTACTCATGATGATGTACAGAAGTAGAATGTGTCAACAATAAAGGGGATCATAAAATACTTCCCAGGAGGTAATATATGAGCTCAACCATGAATGAACTTAAGAATTTAATAACCAAGAGGTAAAGAGAGAATGTGTTTCTTGAATGTGAGAAATCAATACAAAGTCAACAAGATGACTGAAGGAAGCATGAAAAGAAAGATAGAGTGGTGCTAGGTCATAGAGGATTTTGAATGCTACAACAAACAAGCTTGAACTTTGATCTCTCCGTACTAACAAACCTCTAAAAGATTTGGAACATAAGACTTTGCTTTTCTCCGATATCTCTGACCACTCTTTTGTCTTCCATTTACTGATTTTGTATCTTCTTCCTATTCCTTAAACTGAGGCTCTGTCTTTGGATTCTCCATTTGATCTACATTTTCCTCCTTGTTGATGTGATTAACTCTCTTAGTTTCAGTTAAACTCTCTATGCAGATGTAGCCCATGGGTATACATATACATGTAGGTATGTGTATATA
>CM053588.1:249479696-249526535 GCA_028646515.1 Pseudochirops corinnae
CTCCTTCTCTGGATGTGGATATCTCCTTCAATCATGAGTCTTTTGGAGTTGTCCTATAACCTTGTATTGCTGAGAGGAGCCCAGTCTACTGAAGTTACTCATCACACATACATTGTGTCTGTGATTGTGTACAAATTTCTCCTGGTTCTTCTCTTCTTGCTCAGCATCAGTTTATATAAATTTCTCCAGGTTATTATGAAGTCCATCTGCTCCTCATTTCTTATAGCACAGTATTCCATTACATTCATATACCACAACTTGTTCAGCCATTCCCCAATTGATGGACATCTCCTTGTTTTCCAATTTTTTGCTACCACAAAAAAGGGCCATTATAAATATTTTTATACATATGGGTCCTCTTCCCACTTCTCTGATCTCTTTGGGATATAACCCTGGGTCAAATGATGTGCACTTACTTATAGCCCTTTGGGCATAGCTCCAGATTGCTCTCTAGAATAGCTGCATCAGTTCATAGCTCCACCAACAATGCATTAGCATTCCGGTTTTTCCACATCCTGTCCAGCATTTATCATTTTGCTCTTTTGTCATCTTAGCAAGTCTGGCCACTGAGATGTGGTACCTTGGAGTTGTTTTGATTTGCATTTCTCTAATCACTAGTGATTTGGAACATTTTTTCATATGCTTATAGATGGCTTTAATTTCATCTTCTGAAAGCTGACTGTTCATAACTGATTTAGTTTTAAAGGAAACTTACTGGGAGCTAGATGAAATTAAGCTGAGAGCTAAACTTAGTTTATGAGTTACACAGTCTATACCCTGCTCTACATCTATAAATCAAACATTAACCTAACCTACCCATGCAAGTGTATGTTTGTGAAGGTTTTGAGTTATATAATTAATCTTCTTTACAATGATGGAATAAAATAAAGGCAACCATAAAACAGTTTATTTTAACTGCTTGCTATTCATGGGTTTCCATTCCTTTGTGACTTACCAGAAGCTTATACAGTGTTAAGTCCAGCAAAAATTTAGACTTATGTTGCCACATATGAGGTAGGATTTAATGGTTCCTGTACTTGATTGCTTTTTAACAGGATTTCTAACAGACAGAAGAGAATAAACTTAGCTTTTAGTTGTCAAGGATTTCCTACTAGATCCAAGAAAGGCCAAATATACATAAATGCTTACTTGAAAGCAAAAATTATAGGCATACTCTCACCATTTCCTTCCACTTTCCTCCCCATCCCACCCCCATACTTTTAATGCCTTTTAAGGTCAAATTTAAACAGATTTATGGTTTTTTTTTTTTATGGTTTTCCATTGTAAGTTTCCATCTTGACAATTATTTAAAAATTTTACTCTATGAAGATTTAATTGCAGAATGTATGTATTTGATCTGGGCATTGTGCTTCTCTCTCTCCAAAATATATGGAGCAGAAGGATTAGTCCTTTAAGACTGAGGCCTAAAAAGAAGGGATTAAAGAGAAAAGAAACCTCTCGGTTATTATGTTCCAGTTGTCCCAATTATTCTCATCTTCTCCCCTATATGATACTCTGTATGTTATACTATACATCCAGAGCATTGAAAATGATACATCTCAGTTACTTGGATTCAAACCTACTGATCAGAAGCAGAAATATATCTGATGGAGACTTAGCAAAGAAATTCATGTGTTTGTACATTGACAGACAATCACTTTGTTTGAACCATCTCAGTTGAAAGCTTGATGGAAGACTATGTAGATCTTGCGGCACTTAGCAACTAAGAGGCAGCTCTGGGCACTATAAGCTGTGGGAAATACATTCATATAAAATTAAATTGGTAAAGCCTGTCCCTTCTCATCATTTTCTGGTAATCAAGAGAATTCCTACTAGGTTTCCATGTTGTTGTTGTTTTTTCTTAATGAAATGTAATTTAATGACTTAATGAAATGGACTTAATTAAATGCAATTTCTTCCAGTGCACAGGATCATTGAATATTTCCAATAGTTACTATCACACTCTTGCTCTAGTCAGCCGGATAGACTCACTGCTCTCCAAGTCGGCCTGATATTTTCTTACTTCCTCTCCTTTATTCATTTGCACCATTGCCCTTACGTGGAATGCTCTCCTCCTTCATTTCCAGTAATCCAAGTCTCATTCATCTGAATGTTTAGCTTAAGTTGTGGCTCCCTCATGAAGTCTTCTCTTATTACCAAAGCAAGTACCACAAACTAACTCTCAGCTGAAGCAGAGAGCATATAGACTGTGGTTCTTGCCTTGGCTACAAAAACCTGTGGTAACAACTCTGTTGGTGATCTTCCACAGATAGTTAAGGAGTAAAGAACTACTCTGCAAGCCTCATTTAAAGGAGACTTACAGACTGGCTAACTTTTCATTTCCTATCCATTGCATTCCTAGCATCATCAAGCTCCCAGGAAATCTCTTTATCAGAAAACTCATCATTCTGTGAGACTGAAATAGTTTTGATACTCAAACTTTAATACTCTCTTCTCTTCTTATTGGAAAATGAAGTGAAGAACTACTCCCCAAAATCCATTTAAAGAGGGCTTGCAGATCAGTCAACTCTATTTTTTTTTCCCCAACAGGAGCTTCACCCCTTGGAGTGGACTCCATCATGCCCCTCACAAGATATTTTCTTCCCCCTACTCATCTTTTTCAGCTCCCTTTTGCATCCAGTCTTCCCTCATTAAACTGTGAGATCATTGAGAAGAGGCATCTTTGTTTTGCTTATTTGTATCCCCTGCATTTAGCACAGTGCCTGAGGGAAGGTAATAAGGATTCATAGAATGTGCTAGGCTCAGTGCTTTACATATATTATCTCAGTTGGTGCTCACAATAAAACTGGAAGGTAGGTGCTATTATTATCTTCATTTTTCAGTTGAGAAAACTGAGGCAAACAGAGGTTAAGTGACTTATCCAGGGTTATACAGCAAATAAGTGTCTAAGCTCACATTTGAACTCAGGTCTGCCTGACTCCAGACCAAGCAATCTATCCATTGAACCACTTAGCTGCTATAAGCCTGACATATAGTAGGTGTTTAATAAATGTGTATTGATTGGCTGACTTACACAATAAGCTTTTCTTCCTCTGAACTTAGCATTTGTTTGACGTACTGAATGCTATTTTGTATTGTCATTGATCCCCATTTTATTTGGATCACTGTGATGGTAATGGGAATTTGAAGATCTTCCCTGCCCCTTAATAAGCCTAAAGGAATTTGAAGACTTTCCCTGATTTGAAAATATGCCTGGTCCCCTAATAGACAGAGACCTTCCCTTCTTTTAAAATATACTCAGCCCCCTAATACGCTGAATGTAATCAACATGGAGCCTGTGGTAGGAGGAGTTTGCTGAAGGGTGGAGCAGAGAACACAGGAAACTAGGAGTCAGAGCCAGACTAGATGGTTGAGAGGAGAGCACATGTCCCAGGGAGTAAAGTAAGTCAGACTTGTGAGTAAATATTGGGTTTTTTTGTTGTTGGTTTGTGGGAAGACTAAAAGATGGTGTGGCTCTCTACTACTTGTGGTGCATTAACTTCTACGTTGCTATGATGGATTCGGTTTCCTGGTGTTGGGATTTGGTTTTCCAGTGTCTAAATAAATGTTTTGTTTCTGTCTTCTATATGGAGAGTATGTTATATTTTGCTATCAAGCACATGCATGTATTTTTATAGTGATGGTGGGTGCTGAGAATATTGCATTGGGGCTATAATCACAAGCTAATTTCGGGCAGAATACACACCTAATTCTTCTATGGACTCCTTTCAGGGCTTAATAGAGTATGTTGCACATTGTAGATTATGAATAATTTTTTTTTGATTACTTAAATGGTTATATCTTATAGAGAGTCTGTGTTTCCTATCCAACTCATTTTTACTTTTTCTGAATCTAAATCTTGACTAATAATGAAAAAATTGTGGGCAAGGTTTGTACTAGTAGCATCCACAAATCTTGAAAATGAATATGTCATTAAGGCTATGCTATTTAAAATGGGATTGGTATTGAATGTATAATTTGATATATTGCATACTGATGCTAAAGGCATTTTTTCTTGAAATTATAGTTTGTCATTTGTATATGAGAAAACATATTCCCTCTCTTTCCAGAACAGTTTCTTTTTTTTTTTTCTTTTTTTGCTTTTTGGAGGGAAGGCAGGGCAATTGATGTTAAGTAACTTGCCTAAAGTCACATGTCTAGTTTTTTGTGTTAAGTGTCTGAGGCCAGATTTGAACTCAGGTCCTCCTGACTCCAGGGCCAGTGCTCTATTCACTGTGCCACCTAGCCACCCCAATTTTTTCCAGAACAGTTTCTTAGGTTTTTTTTTTTCCTTATTGTTGCTATGATTTCTTTGGTATAGAGAACTTTATGTGAGAAAATTTCCTTCACCAATAGATATCTGCAACTCTTCTGCAGAATTGATTGACTCATTTAATTTTTCTTCAGAACCCCCTTAATGACAGCAGTGTCCTTTGATAGAGTGCAAGGGTGGGGAAATGGAGCTTATCCTGGTATTCTCTGGGAGATAGGTAGAAAGAAGAGAAAACAATGCTTTCTCTGTTGGCATATTAAGAGGTATGACAAAGCTGGGAGCTGTCTGCCTATGAATCCAGGTGACTGTTTGGTATGTTCAGGTAGGAGCTGGGACCATGGAAGGGGATCCAGGGAATCTGAGAGACCACCCTAAATCAAGATGAAGAAAAGGCCTCTCGTTGGATATTGAATGCTGTGATGAAATTGAAGTTTACTAGAGACCCAGGGGCGGAGGGTTTGTGTATATTCTAATGATCGTACTTAGTAATTAATGATATTTAGTAATTGTGAGTCTGAGTAAGTGACTAAGTTAACTGGTGGAGAGTTTGTATATTTTCTAATGATTTCTATTTAGTGATCAGCAATATTTAGCAACTGATTGCTAAATAAGTGACTAAGTTAATCTGGTTGCCCCATGAGTGGAAGACTGATTTGTATTCTGAAATGATTGAATGATTAAGTAAGGAGGTGAACCTCCTAGGGATACCAGATGGTTGTTCTTTCATTCTTTGTTCTAAATACTGTGACCTCTTTGGTGAAAACTATGTGGCCATTCTAATGATAAGCTGTTATGAACACTATATTGTGATTTTCTGTGATAAGATGTAATGTTGTGTATATTGTATCTTGATTTGTTGCGAGTGTTTTTCCTTTGATTTGTTCTTGAATAAATGGAATGTTCACTATACTGTGTAATCAGAACCTTAAAAGCTGTTCACATTAGCATTCTTTTGGGAAACTGCTCATGCATGGTGTTATAAGGAGGCAATTGAATCTAAGTTTTTCTGACTCCTAAAATGCTTTTTCTACCATGCGACATTGGTAGACCCTATTTCTTGTATGGCTCCCAAATTAGTGACCCAGATATAAGGAAGGAAAGAAAGTATAAACCAATCAGGGAAGAAGGGTTGTTGGAATCTGGAAACAAAACAAAGCATTTTATTTTTTCCCTCTCACCCTACTCATTGAAGACCTAGTAGGTTGTCTGTTCCCTAGCTACATATGTCCCTCCACATACTTAATGTTTGGTGTCATCTTCATTCCTCCGTGTGCCATTCCAGACTCCTAAGTCACTTAACCTCTGTTTGCCTCAGTTTGCTCAACTGTAAGTTAAGGATAATAATAGCAGCTACCTTCCAGAGTTGTTGTGAGGATCAGCTGTGATAATATCTGTAAACAGAGACTCCTCTTGGTGCTCTTCTGCCTGTCATTTTAGGGTTGGTATACTAATGCCCCTATCTGAATAGTCCACTTCCTCTCCCTGTGAAAAACCCAAGAAACTTTGACTGCCATGATTCTTGAATTGAGTGAGCCCTTTAAAACATGAACCCATGAGTCTTATAGTTGCATGTATGACCTGTTTCTGCTCTTATTCCCAAAGTGCTAAAAAACATTGTGCCTGAGGTTCTCTAGGTGATTGATGTCTTTCTTGTATCCTTCCTATGCCCCTTTCCTGTCTATCTTTGGAAGAGTCTATCCTAACCTCAATGTGAGGGAGTCCAGAGGCAACCCTAGTTTGGGGCTTGTGGGACTTTCCTAGTATCCTGTTTATGTCATCCCTGACTCCTACTACGTGTTTCTTCAGCCAATCTATATAGTTTTCCTCTTAGGTTTTTGCCTTAAATACTCTAAATACAAGGGAACTTTGCTTTCGGAATTGGTTGACTCTTCTCATTTTTCTTCAGAACCCCTTTAATGACAGCAGTGTCCTTTGACAGAGCACAAGGGTGGGGAAATGGAGCTTATCCTGGTATTCTATGGGAGGTAGGTAGAAAGAGGAGAAAACAATGCTTTCTCTGTTGGCAGATTAAGAGGTATAACAAAGACAGGTCCTGATAGAATTTTCTTAATCAGTTCATTGCAAATTTCTTGAGGATTACATTTTGTAGAATCTCAAAGTGAGAAGAGAATTTGAGAAAGGGTTACAATCTACATGATGCATAAAAGAGAAGTAATCACAAACATGTGCACTGGAGGAAGGATATTCCTTTGATTCATCTTTAATTGACCTCCATTTCATGAAATGGCCTTGGTTAGCTAAACTGGTAGCCTTGCTAGTGCTTTGAGATGTTAACTGCCATCTTTGTGCAAACAAATATTCAGAGGGATGCAGTCACCTACACACACACACACACACACACACACACACACACACACACACACACACACATACAAAAACACAGTCCATATGCAGAATCCCAAATCTATGACAAGGAAGACTCTTTCAGCTAAAACATTGCCATAGTGGAATTCCGTAGCTAACTATGTAACTCTTTGCAAATAATTTAACCTCTTTCTTTCTTTTATTTTTTTTGGGGGGGGAGCGGTGAGGCAATTGGAGTTAAATGACTTGCCCAGGATCACACAGCTAGTAAGTATCAAGTGTCTGAGGCTGGATTTGAACTCAAGTCCTCCATACTCTAGGGTTGGTACACTGTGTCACTTAGCTGCCCCATCTACTGTGCCATTAGGTGCCCCTCTCTTTCTTTTTTAAATTATTTTTTTCAACTAGCAATCCAGCCTCCTCTACTCCCTCTCCCCTTAGCAACTATCATCCAGCTAGAAAGTTCTGCTCTTTCAGAGTGAACTATAGGATTTCTTTGGTCCAGAATTCCTCCCCTGATTATTTCTGTGTAGATTTAGACTGGGCTGGAAGTTGGAACTAAGATCCCACTAATCACCTCCTGAGATCCAGTCCACACTTCTGTTCCTGGCTTCTGGAGTTGTTCTTTACTTGGTACACAGCCTAGGGCCCATGACCACTCCTCACTCTGGAAAACCACACCTATGTACAAGGCCCATCTTCAGTCTACCCTGAATCTGTGACTAACAATTTGGTAGAGAGGAACAGAGTCAATTGGCATCTGTTCCTGTACCTGATACCAATTTATACAAGTTTAACCCAGTTTAGAGCCTTCTATGGTAGATCTGGGACTTCTTGCCTTATTCCATAGCTCTCGCTTAGCTAGAATGCACAGTGTGGGCATTTCTGGTCAGACCCAGTCCCTATGTCCTCAGATATCGCTATCTGTCTTCTTGTATAGACCTGGGACTGAAAAAAATGACATACTGTGATATTTTCTTAGATTTCCTCCGGATTCGGCACAGTGTATTTTCTAGATCTGTTTTTCTTTGTTTCTAGAGCTGATTTTCTAGAGCTGAGGGAAGCTCAAAACACTTCTTCCTGCCACTCTGCCTTCTTAGTTCTGCCTCTACTTAATCTCTTAAAAGCTCAGTGGTTTTTTTTCTTATCTAGAGTATGTGGATAATAATTCACACCCTGATTATTTAAAAGGTGTAGAGTTAAGTAAAATGTAATGTTTTGTATCTTCTACAGCTACTTATGATCATAAATTTAGAATATGACTATAGAACTCATCCTATCCAATACCTTTATTTTTCAGATGAGGAAACTGAGGCCCAGAAATATTAATTGACAGTATTTATGTAATAAATATTTGTTGATTGATTTGAAAGGTTTCAAAAAGTCTAAAATTCTATACAATTACAAAGTGGATCTTTTTGTTTATTAAAAATGAACCTATGATTTCATTGGTATGGAAGCTCCCTACAAATCAGTTATTAGTCTATATCTTAGATTTTTAGCAAGTTGTTTGAGGTACAGAGAGATTACCTTGTTCACTCATAATTCCATACCTTTGTAAATGTCAGAGGCAAGGCTTATAACCCAGGTATTTCAGACCACAAGGCCAGCCCTCTAACTACTACACCAGGCTGCTTCTCACAAGGTGGATTACTGGTGAGATAATCTATATGAAGGAGACTTTTTTCCCAAGTGATACATCTTTTCTTTTCTTTTTTTTTAACCTCATAAGAGGCTGTAGCAATTTCAGTTCTGCAAAATACCAGAACATAGTCATCACCTCACAGAAGTTCCTGGATTTTTAATGCTGAACATGAATCTGTTTAGCTGAAAATGTTTCCCAGAGGACCAGAAATATATTCCAACACCAGATTTCATTTTCCTCACTGTATCCTTGAGCACCATTGAATAAAATACAGCTAAATAATTCTGGACTGATTTATACAACTCAGCTTCATTCCATTGATGACTAAGTATGGACTGAATGTTATGAACCCTGAAGAAGGCACTGAATTACCTTAGTTAATATCCTTGTGAATCTCTCTGAGGGTTATGTTGCCCAATAGCTGGGCATATCTGATTCAGATCTACTTGTGGTCAAATAGGTCAATAAGAATAACAATTATGTTGTTGTTCAATCATTTCAGTCATATCGAATTCTTCATGACCTCTTGTGGAGTGTTCTTGGCAAAGATACTAGAGTGATTTGCCATTTCCTTGTCTGGGTCATTTTACAGATGAAGAAACTGAGGCAAACAGGGTTAAGTGACTTGCATAGGGTCAAACTTGAATTCAGGTCTTTGTGATTCCAGGCATGGCACTCTCTCCACTGTGCCATCTATCTGTACATTAATAATAATAACTGAGTGCTATTTACATCGTGCTCTAAAGTTTGCAAAGTACTTTCATTATTTCACTTGTATTCCATAACAGTCCCATAAAGTAGGTTATACAGATATCATTGTATCCCTTTTTCAAATGGAAAAACTGAGGCTCAAAGAGATTAAATAAATTATCTGTGGTTGAAGGACTATTGAGTATCATAGGCATGATTCAGATCTAGGTCTCCCTAAACTCCAAGTCTAGCACTTTCTCCACCATCCTTTATTGCCTCTCAGGGAACACAGCGTAGAAAATTTGATTCTCTGTTTACTTGCTAAGCCGCAAAGTTCTTGTGCTTCATAAAGTATGTCCAGGACTGAGAGGTCAGTGAAAGGTCTTGATGTTTATGGGAGGTAACTTTGTCCCTTGGCAGTCAACAAATTAGGGTAGTGCTGTGTTAGCAAATGTCTAACAGCCAGCTCTCAGGGTGTGGGCGGAGCAAAATGGACTCATGACATACCTTTAAATTTAATCTAGATTATTAACATTTCACCCATCACTTTCTGAAGTCTAGACAATCAACAAAACCATAAATCAAGTCCTGATGTACAGTATTTGTTGATTTTCATAGTGCAAATGTTCACACTGGAAATTTATTTTTAATATAAATAATATTTTATTTTTTCTAATTACATGTAAAGACAATTTTCAACATTCATTTTTGTAAGATTTTGAGTTTCAAATTTGTATCCCTCCTTCTGTCCCTTCCTCCCTCCCCAAGAGAGTAAGCAATCCGATATAGGCTGTACATGTACAATCAGGTAAAATATGTTTCACATTGGTCATGTCATGAAAGAAGAAATAGAACAAAAGAAAACACACACAAACAAAATAAAGTGAAAATAGTATGCTTCAATCTGCATTCAGACTTCATTAATTCTTCTTCTTGAGATCGATAGAATTTTTCATCACGAATCTTTTGGAACTGTCTTGGAACATTGAATTGCTGAGAAGAACTAGGTCAATCATAGATGATCATTGCACAATGTTGCCATTACGGTGTTCCTTGGGTTCTCATTTCACTCAGCATCAGTCCATAGTAAGTCTTTCCAGATTTTCCAAAATCTATCTGCTCAAAAATTTTTATAGCACAATAATATTCCATTACATTCACATACTGTACCTTACTTGTTCAGTCATTCCCCAATTGATGGACATCACCTCATTTTCCAATTTTTTGACAACACAAAAAAACTATAAATACTTTTGTACATATATGTCCTTTTACATTTTTTAAATGATCTCTTTGGGATGTAAACCTAGTAGTGGTATTGAAGAATCATAGGGCATACACAATTTGATTGTACTTTGAGCATATTTCCAAATTACTTTCCAGAATGGTTAGATCAGTTCACAGTTCCCCGAGTAATGCATTAGTGTCCTAATTTTCCCGCTTCTCCAACATTCATCATTTTCCTTTTTTGTCGTATTAGCCAATCTAATAGGTATAAGCTTGTACCTTAGAGTTGTTTTAATTTGCATTTATCTAATCAATAATCATTGAAATTTTGATAATCAGTTTGGGTGGGCTGGTTCAAGCTGACTCACCCTTGATTGGGAGACTTGGGATTAATTTTGAGCTTTCTGATCCTCAGTTCCTTAGGACCACAGAAATATTCTGTTAATACTTTATGAAGAAGTCTGTCCATTGTTTTCAATATTCATTCATAATGCTATGAATGAAAATCAGAGAAATAGAAAAGGAGCTCAAATTTTTTTTAAAGTTTCAGGGGTGATATCAAGGAAAAGTTCAAAATTTGACCTGAATGAAAGTCAGCATATAATGGAGAATAATACATGAAAATTATAGAATGATATCAAAGAGTAATTTCAAAACAATTTCCTGGGGATGAGAGCTCTGTTGCTACCAATGATAATTCCCTTAGAACCTCTGCCTTCACCTTTCCACCACTAGTGCTACCTCAAGGCAACGAGGCAGATACTCTGGATTCTCACATGCTAATATGAAGAACTTCGATTTTAATCCTCTGACGAAAGAAGTACTGGAGCAGAAGGTCATCAAGCTCTATGAATTCTCTTAGGCACTTGAGACTTAAAAGGTGATTTCCAAAATTACCACACCCACATCTTGGTGTGCAATCTTAAAGATTGCAAGGAAAAAAAATAATTAAGACAGGTATACCCACAAATGGGGAAGCTAGAAGATGAAGTGGGTAGAACACTGGGTTTGGAACCAGGAAGATTCATTTTCATGAGTTTAAATCCAGCCTCAAACACTTACTAGCCATGTGACCCTGGGTTAGTCACTTAACCCTGTTTGTCTCAGTTTCTCATCTGTAAAATGAACTGGAGGAGGAAATGGCA
The DNA here is from genome assembly GCA_028646515.1 of Pseudochirops corinnae. NCBI lineage: Eukaryota > Metazoa > Chordata > Mammalia > Diprotodontia > Pseudocheiridae > Pseudochirops > Pseudochirops corinnae. The sequence continues at coordinate 249,491,002 of CM053588.1, forward strand.
AATTGCTCCAATATCTCTGCCAAGAAAATTCCAAATGGGGTTACAGAGAGTTGGACATAACTAAAAAATAATTGAACACATACCCACCTAAAGACATTGAATGAAACCCTGAAAACATGGCATCAGGATATTAGAAGAGAACCAGTTATGGAAGAAGATGATTCCACTAGTACAGGGATTTTTCCTCACTTCTGGGATGTAGAAAAGAAGAGTGGAGTTATTTCCCTTCGTCTTCCCAAGAGCCATTACTAAGTACTTGCTCAGTAGAAAACACTGCACCCAGCAAAATATGGCAAGAAAGTTGAGGCAGGACACAGCTCTGATGGCCTAGGACAGTCAAAAAGACAGAACCAACAACCCTGGTCATCAAGAACTAAACTGAGGTAAGATGCAGGTCCAGAGAGCCCAGCTGAGATACCAACCAAATATTACACACAGGAGAAAGTGTGAAGAAACAGAACAAAATGATCCTCAGGGCCCTGTACTACCAGAGCTGTGAGTTTCTTTGGCCATGTGTTTACTATGTGTACATATCTCTAGAAGTGAACTCTGTGTTCACTCTCTCTGGGTTTATGGGGAGAATATTTTTTTTCCTATTGTTTTTGTGATACTATTTCAGTAAATGCCTTTGTTTTGAGATAGGGAATTTGGATGCCATCATATCGATGACTTTTAAAGGTAAGCATACCACTAGGGTCTCCTGAGCTACCCTTTTAGAAGTGCAGACTAATAGATCATGCTAAACATGAGGGTAGTTTTCCCTCTGAGAACCCAACAACTGGGAGTGAATTGGGCATTGTAGTCTACAACAGAGGTCATGCATATATCAAACTTAATTTTGAGTCTCTATAATTTCTACTTATTGCTGCTAGATTGCGTAAGCTTTGGGGGCTACCAGGTCTTTCTTCTCCAAATTTAATATTCTTCCCAAAGCATCAAATTCATTCACACTGAACTCATTGCTTGTAGGCTTGCCCTGTGGGATTAGTGAGAACAAATCTTATCATTCTTCCACCAAGAGGCTTTCAAATATATGAACACTGTTATCCTATCTACCCCACTATTCTCTTTTCAAGGCTAAACTTCCCTAATTCCTTTATATGATCTTGATGTAACAGGAACTTGTAGCCCTTTACCATTCTGAGCATCCTCCTTTTGATACCCCTATAATTTCCATATTGTCAGTGCCCCTTCCTAAAGTATAGCACTCAGAGCTGAATACGATATTCCAAAAATGATCTACCTAGAATTCAATCCAATAAACATTTATTAAGGTTCTACTATATGCCATGTACTATGCTAAGCAACAAACAAATTTAAGAAAAAAAAAAACAAAATACCAGGCCCTGGGGGAAGACAATACAGAAAAGGAAGCAGGAAACTAAGGAAGAGGACCAGAGAGGACTTGATTCAGGGGCCTCTTGTCTGGTAGACTTGAAAACAGGTAGGACAGTAAATGCAGTGTGGTGTGGAAATACAACATCCTTAATTTTGGATATTATTTTTCTTAATGTAGCTTATAAGTTTATTAGCTTTTTGACAGGACTGACATTTCATTATTGACTCATAGTGATCTTACTAAAATTCTGAGATCATTTTAAGACAAACTCCTTCCCTTATCTCATACTAGTGAAGAGCATATTTTTCAAAGCCATGTGCAAAATTTTAGATGTATTCCTATAAATGTGCCTAGCTTTATAAATGCTTGGTAATTTACATGGATCTTATTCAATTTGGCCCAATGTTCTAGTCTGTTGATATCTGTTTGGATTCCCGTTCTGTGATACAATATATTCGTTATTCTTCCTGGATTTTGTATCATCTACAAATTTGGTAAGCATGCCATTTATTACTTAAGTCACTGATAAAAGGAAACATATCATCCCAATAATCCCAACAGAATTTTCTCTTAAGTTATTGTTGACCTACTAATGATTCCATGTCAACCAGTTCCAAATCCAACTCAGTGGAATCTAGTCCTATATCTGCAGCATTCCCTTGCTCAAATAGTCTAGTAATTGTCACACAAAAAAAAAAGAAAGAAAGAAAAAAAGAAAATGAAGTTAGTTTGGCATGATTTGTTCTTGATGAAGCTATGCCAAATTTTAACTATCACTGCTTCCTTTTCTAGGATCATTAACTATCCCTTTACTAATAACTTTTAAAATTCTACCAGGAATTAATAATAAGCTCTCTGGTCTGTAGAATAAAGAATCTATTTACCCTTTTCCATTACTGTAATACTGCTCCCTTTCTCTACAATATCATCAATACTGGCTAAGCAACTACTCCCATCAATTCTTTCAGTATCTTAAATGTAGTTTTTCTGGGCTTGCTAAACTAATTCTTGGATGCCAGACGCAGACTCCTTCAAGGCACTACTACGCAAAGGCTTTTTTCTGTGGTAAGAGCTATCAGAGGTTAAGCTTTACTGGCATAGCCTTTGAAAATAAAGTGTACCCTCAACACTATAATAGGGGGAATTGGAAAAGGACCTTAGATAATGAGTCTACTTTCTACCTTTGTAAAATTTGGGAGGAAGATTTTATTTTGCCTTCTCTTTCCTTTTTCTCCTTTCATTGTCCCCATCCCCATGCCTAGATCCATCTACTCACATTCCCCGCCCCGCCCCAGAAGCAAAATAAGATTGAGAAATTAAAAATATGCTTTGGTTATGTAGAGGTTAAAGTAGAGACATTCCAAGTAAAATGTACAAGACTGGAAGCAATAAATATGTCGTAATAAAAACAAGCCAACCAAGGCTGTTAAAACAGTAGAAAAGAACAGGAAAATAGCTCAACAACCATGAGAGAAAAGGCAACAACAGGTTAAATGAGCAATCTGTACCCCCTAGCCCAGGGATAATCCATATTGTCAATAATCAGTATATCAAAGGCTTAATTATAGAGTCAATTCTATTTTATCTAAATTTACTAAGAAACAATGATAAGGATACAACAAAAACATGAATAATTCTCAAATCATTTCTGTTTGTTTGGGATACATTATGAATTTTTAACAGATGTTGTCCCTTTAATGTGTTTTTTAAAATAGTATCATAGGCTGATAAGATTATAGGTTCTGAGCTGGAAGGATCAGTAGGAACAAGTTCAGCACATGCATTTTACAGATGAGGAAATTGAGAGCTAGAGAGGTTACCTGACTTACCATTGACTTACCTACCATCTTCTCAATCATCCAAACTCACTGCCTACATGTAATATTCAACTCATCACTCTCTTTCACCTCTACCATCTATTCTCTTGTCAGGCCTTTTGTGTTTACTTTTCAGCATCTCACAGATAAGCTAACTTCTTTCCTATGACACTGCCACCACCATGGTATAGGTTCTCATATATCATCATGCCTGGACTATTGCAATAGCCTGTTGGTTGTCTCCTTCCTCCAAGTCCTTCCTTGCTCCACTTCCTAAAGTAGGGGTCTGACTATGTCATCCCTGACTCAACAAACTCCCATGGTTCCCTGTTACTTCCAGGATCAAATATAAAATTCTCTGTTTGGCATTCAAAACCTTTCACAAGCTGCTCTCCCTCCTGAATTTCCCACTACATTTCTAGTCCTTTCATACCTTGTACTTTTAGGTCTAGTGACATTGATCACCTTGTTCCCAAGAAGGAGACATTAATCTTCAGCTTGGGGCACTTTCTCTGGCTGTTCTCCATACCTGGAAGGCTCTCTCTCCTTATTTCTATCTCCTTTCTTCCTTGCCTTCTACACATAGCTTGTTTGTCGATAGTTGTTTGCATGTTGTCTTCCCTACTAGACTGTGAGCTCTCCAAGGAGAGGGATTATCTTTTGCCTTTGTTTGTATCTCCAGTGTTTAGCATAGTGCCTGGCACAGGATAGGCACTTAATACACGCTTATTGATTAACAGGGTCACATAATAATTGTAGGAAGCAGGTTTAAAACCTGGGTCTTCCTAATAAGTCTACTATTCTATAAACTATATCACATTACTTTTTTAAAGATAGGAATAATTAGTGTAAATTTCCTTATCATACATTAATTGAGAGTCAGGAGAGATTACAGAAAGACCAAAATGGGGTTAAAAAAAATCCTATGAATATCCAAATGCAGACGAAATCATAGAAGCAGAATTTGAGAGCTGGCAGCAAGGTTAGAGATAATTTAATATAACCTTACTTTACAGATGAGAAAGCTGAGATCTGAAGAGGTTAGGTGATTCAAGGTCACACAACTAATTTATGGCAGAGCTGGTACAAGAACCCAGGTTTTTGACTCTCAGTCTACTCTGCTTACCTAATGAACACCATGGATAATAAATATTGATAAATCAGAATGTTGCAGGTGTTTTCTGCAGTAGTGATTCATTTCTATAGGGCCCTCAAGGAGCCCTCGAAGTTCCCACCAAGGATAACAGAATTTGGGAGATTCCAGAATGTTTTTGGACCCAAACATGTTTACAACAAGCAGGAAGTCCCATAGTAGAAAGAGGAGACACAAGATTTGTTTGCTGATATCTGGGGGTGGTCACTTTCTTCTTTCAACTCCCTGCCCTGGGGTTTTGTATTTCCTGATCTCCATGCAGGGAACTATTATGATGGGCAGCTGCTATTAGAACCAGACTCACAGACTGAATTGGGTGTTGGCAACAGATGAATGGGAGAGTCATGGTGAGACAGTCTCAGATCAAAACTACTGGACACCAGAATGTGAAAGTCATCCAGATTTTGGAATACAAGTGAGGAATACAGCACAATGAAGAGAGGACCCAGAGTCTCTATGTAATGGCAGTAATTTGAGAACCTATTGGTATGTGACCATAGTGGAGAAGATTATTTTCTCACACTGTTCTTCCTCTGATTATCTCTAGTATAATCTGTGATCTGGAATAAAAGACTTAGATACATATTTTCCACCTTTTGCTTTCTAGAATTTTTTGGTGTAGGTGGTTCATATATTGCTTCCTGCTATCCCCATAGAACTGGGAGAATAAATGCAAGGAGGTTTGGGAGACAGCTTGAGGAGAATGGCTCCATTAATAAAAAACCCAAAACACAACTTTTCCCATTCCATTTAAGCTATGTTCAGTAAAACATTTATGCAGTTAGTCAACTAACATTTGTTTAGCACCTAGTATGTACAAGGAACTATACTAAGCACTGGGAACAGAGATAAAGGCAAAAAATAACACCTGCTCTCAAGGAGCTCACAAGTCTAATGGGTGAGACAACATGTGAACAACTGTGTGTAAGTAAGATAGAGAAGGGCAAAATTAGGCAGAGTCTCAAAGGGAAGACATACAGATTAAGAGGCTTCTTGTAAAATGTGGGGCTTTATCTAAGTCTTGAAGGAAGCCCAGGAAATTAGGAGGTGAAGTGTAATGGTAATGTAATTTGAATTTTAAGATCCCTTTGTGTTGGCAAAGGTAGCAGGTACTTAGCACTTAGTAACTGATCAAGCCTCTGTTGGGGAAACAGAAGGTATGAACTGCTGTCTCTTGTTGCTGACATAACAGGAAGGAGTTGGCTGAAACAAGAAGCTAATGCTATGTGTAGATAAGAAAAGCCCCAGAGAGGAAGAATGAGATTTTCTTGGAGCAGGCTCAGTGGAGGCTGAAGTGGAAAGCCCCTCTCAGGTTTGAGAGAATGATTTTGATTTTGAAAACCTGGATGAAGTGATTTTGATTTTGGGAACCAGATGAAACTTCTGATAAGGCTGAGGGCCAGCCAGAGTTGCTGAGGCTGCTAAGGACTTCTGAGGGCCCGGAGCTGAGGGCCAGCCAGAGCTGCTAAAGACTGAGGAAGCATGACTGTGATGCTGGTACTTTATATGAACCTGTTGGTGGCTTTGTTGAGCCTTGACTTCCTGGCAACAGAGAATGGGAAGGATTTGAGATGGACTAGACACTGTGAACTCCAATGTGGAGCAGGAACTGCACAGAGAGCTGGGCAAGTACCTGGGAGCTGTCTGCCTTTGAACCCAGGTGACAGTTTGGTGAATCCAGGTAGGATCTGGGACCATGGAAGGGGATCCTGGGAATCTGAGAGACCACCCCAAGTCAAACTGAAAGAAGACTTTACTTGGATACTGTGTACTGACTGAGAAATTGTAAATTTACTAGTGACCTAGGGGTGGAGGGTCTTCATATTTTCTAATGATTGAATAGTGAATAATGAAGGATGATAGATTGACTAAATGATTGTACTTAGTGACTGATGACTGAATAAAGTAATTGATTTGTAACCTAGTATGCCCCATGAGTGGAAAGCTTTGACTATTGTACTTTGTGATTGAATTAAGGATTTTGTGAATGCTTGAGTTACTAAATGGTTGTTCTTTGTTCAAAACTTCATGACCACTGTAGTGGAAACTATGTGGCCATTTTCTGTAATAAATTGTTGTGAATGCTGTACCTTGATTTCTGTGAATGTTTTGCTTTGTTGTGTTATGGAACAAATAGAGTTCACTATATTGTATAATCAGAGCCTTAAAAGCTGTTCACAATAGCATTCTTCTGGAAAGCTGCTAGTGCTTGGCTTTACATGGAGATGAGGAGAGAGATGGAGAATTCTCTGCTTCAAGAACAGCAAACGAAAGTATCCAGAGCTGAGAGATGTGGAGTGTCATGTATGAGGGGTAGCAAGGAAGCTGGTGTCACAGTATGCTGAGCAGCTGACTGATCTGGAGAGAGAAGAGTGGGTTAGCGTGGAGGGAAGAGAACACAGATTCCAGATGTGGACTAGGGCCTCTAAAACTGTAGATTTCACATTTTGATATTTTCATCAATATTGTATATCATCCCATAGCTGAATTCCAAACCCATTTACCATGTGGTGAAACTGCTGAATGCCACTGATTAAAACCACATCATCATGCTGGTAGGCTAGGTGCCTGCAGGCTGATTACTTTTAAGGAGCCAGGGAGGACATGGCAACTTTTGATCAGCTATTTCACACATATTCCAAAGATGACTTGGATGGGTTGTTATTGAACTGGTGGCTCAAAGAGAGAACTACCACTCAGATACTGAAGTTTCTCACTGGGTAATTAATACAGTGATATGCTCTGATTCTATAGCCTTCAGGAGGCATCACAGAAGTTGGCCATGGTGACTTGTACTGAAGTGCCACCACTGTTGTGCACCAGTCATCCTCTACAAGATGTATAAGGTATTACAATAAGCACAGTTCAACTAATAGAGGTTTGTCTTTGAATCATATTTTTTTTTCTGAAAGAATGATTCAGAAGTGTATTTTAATTTGCTAATTATATCATCTTTACAATATAATATTGTGCCAGTCTCCCAATTGTTCAGCATCTGCCATTTGGTTACCTCTGCCTTTGCTCAAGCTGTTGCCACTGCTTGAAATGTTCTCCTTTCTCTCTTCATTATTCAGGTGTAGGTAAGAGCTAGCTATAAGAAGTACTCATTGTATACTCTAGGGGCAAAGGGGGGAAGGGAACAAGCATTTATCTAATGTGGACTATGTTCCAGGCACTGTGATAAGCATTTTTTGCAAATATTTTCTCATTTGATCCTCATAATATTGGTATATTATCATCCCCATTTTACAGTTGAGGAAACTGAGGCAAACAAAGTCAAGCGACTAGGTCAGGGCTACACTGCTAGCAAATATCTGAGACTGGATATAAAATTCAAGACTCCCTGATTCCAGATCCAGTGTTCTATCCGTTGCACTGCCAGCTGCCCAATTGCAGACCAATTGATGCCATAATTTGTACATACAACTGAATATTTAATTACACATTATTTCGCATGGCTTTCTAATTGTTGCATGTATCTTGTTTTAGTATTCCAACCTGATTACCGGCTCCCTGAGAATAATGATCATCCCTTGTACCTTTGCAATATCCCATGTGAGGTAGAAGTAACACACTAACAGCTGGCCCAATGTATTTTAGACTGTTTTACATTTCCTAAAAGTTATTGAAACCTTCCTGGACACTTGGTTGACTGAGGTCTAAGGACTTAGACTGTTAACATCACTTCCTCCTCTCCTCAGGACAAAGTAGCCATTAGGATCTGAAGGGGCTTGTAGGAACTTGACTGGTAAATCTTAATGGGAACTTTACTCAGCTGAATCAACTCCAAGGGTTACCTCAATTGCCCATCCTTATTGAATATCATTTCCCTGCTAGGGCAACATAAATTTCCTTTTATTAACTTGAATTACCTATGAACATCTCATTCTGTTCCAATATCAAACCTATACTACCAGAGCTCTGAACTGAGCGAGGCCCAGCCCATAACACCATGGTATATAATGCTGGGCATTTGGAAGGTGTTGAATCAATATCTGATTGCATTTGAAAAAGCACTTAGAAAATGGTGAATTAAGATTTTATTAGGTTGAAAAAAATAAAAATTGCTATTAAGTAATACATATCTTAATTGATAAAAATTAAGCCAACCAGCATGCAAAAAATCCTCCTTAAAACTTTAATTATTTTTTGAAAATACTTCCATAAAATTGTGTTTTGTCACTAAATCATTTTGATTTGTTATAATGATTACAATGTAATGTCACTCAAAGTCATTTATAGAGCTAAAAGTAGGAAGTATGTGATAAACATTTGTTGCATAAATGAAATGAATACATGCATTTTCATAAAGGGTAGATGTTTTCATACGATAATTTTTTTAAAGTCAAGGTAGTTGAAATGATTTAATTATGTCTATGCCCACTTCATCATATAAATTAAAAAAAAAAACAACTATTCCATACAGGATCTGAATAAATAAAATCATGGAATTTGGCAAAAGTTCATGGTATTCTCCAGCATATTTGTCCCTGGATGCATCTTGCCTGCCAAGGAAGGTGAATAAAAAGTCACCCATTGAGTATATCATATTGGCCAAATAGTTTTAGTCTACATTATGATGACCATCATTTATAAATGTGAAAGGTCAGAGTTTTACACTGTGCTGATTAAATCCAATTGGCTTCCAGGAAATTTATAACAAAGCACCAAATCACTAATTGCGTTTAAAATATTCAAGAGTGGTTTGCTAAGTGAAAGTGGCTCCAAAAATGTCATTCATAAAAGTATGAAGTCTTCTGATAAATGCAAGAGTGGTTCTGCATTCTAATCTTGGATTTCCAGGTATTTCCCGTGGCCTGGACAATACAATGCTTCAGTTAATCTTCAATAAGCATGCTAAAAACATGGCTAATAAGATATCCTTTGCATGACTTCACATGCATAATTGATATCATTTTGCTTGTCTTCTTATGGGTGAGGGAGGGGAGGGCAGGAGGGAAAGAATTCAGAATTCAAAAAATTAAATGAAGTTTAAAAATACAAGTAATTAGGAAACATTGAACAGAATAAAATATAAACTGTATTAAAATTAAAAATACTAAATTGACAACTACATCTGATGGTTTGACCATGTCCCCCATTATTTAACCTTATCAGCATTTGGGCTCAAGACAAAGTTCCTAGACTTCAGTCTGCAAGACCTTTCACCAGACCTGCCTACACTATCTTGTTATTTCACACTACTTTAAACTCACCATCTTCTCACTTTTATCCTGTCAATTTTTCTCAGGCAAATGTCTTTTTTATCTAGTCATCCCCCCTTAAGGCCTTACCTTCTAAAGGCCCTTATACCTCTTACTTGCCTGGTCCAGAACAGTAAGCTCTTTTCCTTTGATTTAGTGAAGTAGCTACTTATATCAGGAGTCTTTCTTATACCTTATATCAGAAGATATATCAGGGGTCTTTCTTGTATAATTATAAAAACAAAAACTTCCCCTTCTAATAAAATCAATGAAATACATAACTAACTGTACAATGATACATTCACATTGTCTCTCTGATCATTTCCTCTATGTGGAAGGATGTTAGGGCATATTCTAGCCCTGGCCTATTACATAGTGACCCATCTCATAGCTAGAAACTCTAGTCCAGGGAGTTCTAAACTAAAGTCCCTAGATACATGTCCCCTTTTTGCTCTATCTACTCTATACTTCAGAGGTTAGAGACAAGCACAGAATGAATTTAAGAGTTAAATAGGAAATACATTTCATGAAAAAACTTTGTGACTTTGTTTGGGAGGGATCAGGTTGGGAAAAACTTTGAATGTCAGAGAATTTTATATGTGGACCTGGAGGTGAAAAGGAACCACTGGAATTTATTAAATAGGGGATTGGAATGGTTAGACCTGGACTTTAAGAAGACCAATTTGATAGATTGGAGTAGGGAAATAGAGGCAAGAAGACTATTGCAAAAAAGTCCAGATATGAGGTAATGAGGTTCTCCATCAGGATCATGGTAGTGTCAGAGGAGAAAAGAAGGTATGTATGAGAGATGTTATGAAGGTAAGTCAATAGAACTTGACAATAGATTGGATATGGTGAGAGGGAGTGAGAAAGAGTGAGAAATCAAGGATGACATCTGGGTTGTGAGCCTGAATGAATGAGAGGATGCTAGTACCCTTAATAATAATAAAGAAGTTTAGAAGCAAGGAGGGTTTTGTTGGGGAGGAGGATACTGAGTTCAATTTTGGATATGTTGAGTTTAAGATGTTTATAAGACATTTAATTGGAGATGTATAATTGGTAGTTGGAAAATAAATTCTGAAGGTTAGGAGAAAATTAGAGCTGGATAAGTAGATTTGAGAACCACTGGAATAGAGGTACTAGTTAAATCACAAGAGTTGATGAAATCATCAAGAGAAACTATATAAAGGAAGAAGAGGAGAGGGACTAGAAGAGAATCCTACTACTGCTTATGACCTAGATCAGTGGTTCTCAACCTTCCTAATGCTGTGACTCTTTAATACTCATATGTGGCGTATCTGCATGTGGGTGGACCCGCCTGAAGACAGATAGAGGAGTGGTGTCTTGGTTCCTAAGACCATCAGAAATATGTGTTTTCTGATGGTCTTAGCTGACTCCCAAAGGGGTTGGGACCCACAGGTTGAGAACCACTGACTTAAATGAAGGTATGGTAAAGGAGACTGTGTAAAGGTCAGACAGCAGGTAAGCCAGGATAGGAAAGTGCCATAGAAACCTAGAATGAAGAGATTATCAAAGAGAAGACAGTGTCAATTTTTTTAGTCAAAGAGGATGAAAATTAAGAAAAAGCCATTAGTTTTGGTAATTAAGAAATCACTGGTAACTAGTAAGATCTGTTTCAACTGAATGATGAGACCAGAATCTAGACTGTAAAGAGTTAAGAAAAGAGTGAGGAAAAAGGAAATGAGGCATTGACCACAGATGAAAAGCAAGGTAACAGATCTAACACAGGTTAGAAATGGGACAATTATCTGTACAAAAGCATAAACCTGCTTATCCATTTTGGAGAACAGCTACATCACCTTTACAATATGGACTCTGATGAGGACCTTGACATCACTCTTGCCTCTGTGGTTGTCTGGTTGTTTGTTGTCCTTCATTCTCAAAGAGGACTAAATGACATCACTATGTTGGGGTCAAGGTACAGTGTGTCCATCTGTGACTGATCAGACCAGTATGAGTTTGGAAGGCTCTACTACAGGCCAGGCACTTTGTTTCAACTCAGCCTCAGAGGCTGTATTGAGCACACAATCATCTGTGAAAAAAAAAAAAATCATACCTAGCTCAATGTTAGACAATAATAGGTGCTTAATAAATGTTTGTTTTCTTCCTTTTTCAGCTGAGGCTTTGTGTGCGCAATCAATTTCAACAAGCATTTATTAAGTGCCTACTGTGTTTAAGATACTGTGGAAGATCTCTCAAAATACAAATAAGGGGGGCAGCTAGGTGGCACAGTGAATAGAGCATTGGCCCTGGAGTCAGGAGGACCTGAATTCAAATCTGACCTCAGACACTTAACCCCAATTGCCCTGCCTTCTCCCTCCAAAAAAAAAAAAAAAACACCCAGCAAAAAACAAAATATAAATAAAAAAGGAAAAAAAAACAATACGTGTCCTCAAAGATTGGATATTTAATGGAGGGTATATGTACCTTTACAGACAAAAAAAGGGATTTCAGAAGACAGCTAAAAAATACTTAAAATATGTATACACAAAATCAGAAAATTTTAGAGGTCTCTCTTTACTCTCTTTTGGTGATAGCACATATACCTATGTCTTCAGTTATTACGTTGGCATAGATGACACCCAAATCCATTCCTGATCTTAGCCCTGAGATTGAATCCAGGTTCTCCAACTGTTTGATAAACATCAATATTTGGATTTCTCACTGGCTCTTCAAACTAAATATTTCCTAAATTACCTAATCATCTTCTCCCATTAAATCTTCCCTCTTAATTTTTCTATATCGATTGATAGCACTGTTGTCCTTTCATTCAATCATGATGAAACCACTTTAGGTTTTATATCTCCCTCACACTGTACTCTTGCCTTCGATCCAATGTCAAGTCTCATCAATTCTAACTTTGCATTACTTCTTACATCTTTCCCTTTCTTTCCACTCCCACTTGATTGGAGGGCCCTCCACTGACAGTGTTTATATTATCTTTCCCATATCATTTGACATTACTTCCCTCCAAACATACTTACATTTTGCCAGGATTGTCCCCCCCCCTGCCCCCCCCCCTCCCCCCCGCCAAACACATGCAACACATACAGAAGCATCTGGATGAGGAATGGCCTCCATCTCTGCACCTCTTTCTCTTTGTTTTCAATACTGTCTCAAGGAAGCCTTGTGCAAATTTGTATAATCTTCTTTGGTTGCTTCAGGGAAAGAGGAATAATAGGAAGATTTGTGGTAAGAGGAAACAAATATAATCTCTAGGATCTTACCTGCCTCAAGTCACTTCACATTCCAATCCAACCTCCATTCAGCCCCTAAAATTATTTTCCTAATACTCAGGTATGATAATGTCACCCCACCCTTCTTAGCCAGTTAAACTCCAGGGATTTTCTATTGCCTCCAGGAGCAGATATAAAATCTGCTCTATTTGGCATTCAAAGCCCTTAATAACGTAACCCCCTCCTGTCTTTCAGTATTTCTTACTCATTACTTTCAGACATGTACTCTTCAAGTGACACTGGTTTTGTGGCTGTTCTACGGACACGATGCTCTATTTCTGGGCTACTGGCATTACCTCTGGCTGTCTCCTATGCCTGGAACTCTTTCTTTCCTCCACTCTGACTACTGACCTCTCTGGCTTCCTTTAAATCTCAATTAAAGCCCATTATTTACAAGAAGCCTTCCCAATCCCTCTCTCAGAGCCTTCCTCTGTTAATTATTTTCCTTTTTATAGTTTGCTTAGTATATTTGTTTACATGTTGTCTCCCCTATTAGTTTGTAAGTTTCTTGAGGGCAGGGGCTGTCTATCATCTCTTTTTGTATCTCAGCACTTAGTATAGTGATACACAGAAGGTGCTTAATAAATGTTTATTGGTTGATTAACTCAAAGGAAGGTGATGATGGAAAGGGAGGCACCCAGTTTAGGATTTAAGGAAAAAAAGAAGAACCTTAGTGACCTCTCTCTTATTTATACAGGAATAGAAATCAGTAAACTAGCTCATTGGTTTCCTGTGTCCATGGATAAGTAGTTAGGAATTAGAATCATTAATGGTAGTTCTAAGTTCAACTCTTGAGGATAGGCCTACTGATTTTGTTCCCTTTTGATCAAGCATTAGGGTCAAGGCATTTACTAGGGAAAACTTGGTTTAATAATGAGAAACAAAAACGAAAGTTTATGTCAAGAAGGAGACCAGTTGAATAAGTTCAAACTAAGTGAAAGGATACAGTGTTCATTTGAATGAAAACAGAATGAAATATTGCAACAAGAAGCCTCATTTTATCTTTTTAAAGCTATGTTTCTTCAGCATTTCTTTGAAATGTTTACCTTCCAAATATACAGAGCTGTGATTCTCAAGGCCAGAAGGTGGTTGGAGAATGGAAGGATGCCACAGTTTTCTGAACAAAACATGGCCTAATAAAGTGCTAGTGCCACTATCCCTATGCCAGATTCTCAGAGGAGAAGTGTGAAAATATCCTAGAAATATTTTTCCTCATGAAAATTGTTCGTTGTATTTAGCTCTTTCCCTCTTTTAGTTTTCTTTTGAATTAAAATAAAGTGTCCTGCTTGTTGGGATTAAGTATATTATTAATAAGAGAAATTGCTGTCAGAATTATTATTAAATTCAAAACATGACAATAAAAACCTTCATAATTTTATTTAGTTTTATGTTGCTTGTAAAGCAATATAGATTATCAAAAATTGATCATAAAGAAAAACTTTAAACCAGTCCCTATCCTAAGTGCTCAATATTAGCAGGATGAAGATTGAACATAAATCTAATATATGTATTTTTAATTAACTTTTACTGTAACTAATAAGTAAAATTAGTGGACAATCATTGCTACTGATATGTTCTCATATAATTCATATTCATTTATCAACATATCAGGTATACAAGACTATTGGTATTCCTCATTTTTGCTATATTACTGGCTCACCTACTTTTCAAGTCCTTCCTTTTCTCCATGATATATGTTTGGGTTTTTAAAAATATTATTGGTTGGGTTGATTCCCAAAATTGCATGGTGTTACTTTGGATGTATAGGCAACATGACATGGTGAAGAAAAAAGCTGATCTTAGAGACAGGGCACCTGGGGTTTAAGTACTACCTCTGACATATACTGACAGTGTCACCTTGGACAAGTCACTTAATCTCTAATACTCTAGGCCAGTGGTTCTGAAAGTGTAGTTTGAGGACTAATGATCTTTTTTTGGGGAAATCTACCTACTAAAAATGATTTTCTCAGTAATACTAAAACATTTTAATTTCTAATATGGTAAGTAGCAATGGATATAACCCACATAAATGAAAGCTCTCTTTTGAGGAGTTGCTGAATATTTTAAAGAGCATAAAGGAGTTCTAACACTAAAAGAATTTGAGACTCTAAATAGGAGTTCTCATCTTCATGTCCATGAACTTTTTAGAAACAAATTTTGACAATTGTATTTTAATATAAATTATTTCCTTTATCATCCTATGTATTTTATTTTATACATTTAAACACATTATTCTGATCAAGGGTTAACAGAATTTATCAGGCTTAGTGGGAACATTTAGCAGAGTGTCTAACACATAAGTGCTTCGTAAACACTTGTTGACTTGACCCAACTGTCAAAGGGGTTCATGATACAAAAAAGGTTAAGAATCCCTGCTCTAAGACTCTGAATTGCAGAGAAAGTTCTGACTTTCATTTGTAATTCTGGTGAAATCATAGGTCTGGTACCTATCTCTATATTTTGTATATATTTACACAGGTATGTTATCCCCATTATTTTTATATTCCTTGAAGCCCAGGGTTCTTTCCTTTTAATCTTTATATCCCCAGTGACTGACACAATATCTGACAGCTAGAACATACTTAATAAATGCTTACTGAGTAATTAATTCCTTGCTTGAGCATAAGATGATAGATGTAGAGTTTGAAGGATCATGATCTCATAAAGTTGAAGCCTAAAGGGACACTGGAGATGACCTAATCCCACCCCCTCATTTCACAGATGTGACTGAGAGAGGTTTAGTGACTTGCCCAGTGTTGCAAGATAGTAAGTAACAAAGCAAGGAATTGAAATCAAGTCCCCTGATCCAAGATGCAGTGGTTATTTTTCCACTATACAGCACTGACGATAATCACAAGGTCATTAAAAAGAAGTTACCACTGTGCTTGCATCCATTCAGGAAGCTAGCACTATTCTATGTATACAAGTCACCATATTAAAGCATTCTTAAGATGGTTTTCGGCCTTACTGAGTCAAATGCTTTTTTTTATCATCAAAGCCAATTTGCAACAGGTTCTGGCACTTACTACATATTACTCCAATGTGGTATAGTGGACATGGAATCAAGAAAATTCAATTTCAAATCTTACCTCAAATACTTACTAGCTAATGACTCTGAGCAAGGTACTTACCTTTCTCAGCCTCGGTTTCTTCATTTGTAAAATGAAGATAATAATAGCACCTATCTTCCAGGGTTGCTGTGAAGGTGAAGTAAGATGACATATGTAAAATGCTTAGTATATCTTAATATATTATATAAAATTATTATTATTGTCAACTTGATGATGACGATGATGAGATGACTTATTTCTCTGAATATGTGGCCTGTTGTGGAGTACCCTCTGTGAAATCTGTCCTGTTTCCTTCTCATATTTTCATGAAGAAAATCATCGGTACACTATGGGCCATTCTCAGAAAGATCTTAGAAAGATGAGAAAATAGAAATATGGGTCAGTAGTTACTGCTGTTTTCTCTGTCCCCTTTCTTTAGCAATAATTCTTTGATCCTTCATTCTGTGATCTCAGTGATGAGGGCACTCCCTCCAACAGGGCAGATCATAACTCATTCACACCTTCTCATCTTGTGCAGCTGTTGTCCAGGTCCCCCAGCAATTTGACAGGGCATTCACCAAACATGCTGGGACCTTCCTCTAAATCTCTGGATATTGTGTGGATACCAGTGGAGTGCACAGGTTCTCACGACATGACCAATCCCCTTTATTTTCTGAAGGTGGGATATATCTCAGCTAATGTCTCAAATACCACTTGTCTTGCAGAATTCTTTGCTGGTAATAGGTTGTAGCACAGTTATGCCCCTCATCCAACAACCCTTACCTCCAGTCCCCTCATTACCCTTTAGGCTGCCTGAAACTCAAATTCCTCAAAGACAGTGATAGTCTACAACCCACAATCATACATCATTAGAAGAATATTTCTATTTTTAAAATGAGCATTTATTTTAAGAAAAGGCTTGGTATCATTAGAAACACTAAAAAAGTATAAAAAGTAATCCTACTTGCTCCCTTCCTGCTATCATATTTGGGTCTCAATTCTTGTCTCTGCATAGTCTGCCCAAGATACACACATACACACACATACACACAAATGTATGTATGTGTGTGCATGTAAATGGAAGGATAGATAGATATAGATATACACCAAATCTATTGATCTCTTGACTTTCTCCAGTTTCATGTTACAGACTAGATAATAGACGTACATCTAATTCACTTATTTTCCAACTATGTAAATAGTAAGGTTAAATTCTTTTGAGTGAATCTCATTAGGAAGTTCTGCAGCGTTCCAGGGCTGGATAAAATCAGTGCAATTTCATTTGCAAATAGGAGTATTTGAAGGACTTTGCCATCTACAACACAGTAGATAGAGTTAGTCCTGAAGTCAGGAAGACAAGTTCAAATTTGGACTCAAATACTTATTAGCTGTGTAAATCTGGGCACCTCTCTTAGCCTCAGTTTTACCATCTGGAGAATGAGGATAATAATAGAATGTACTTCACAGGGTTGTTATAAGGAATCAAATAGGATTGTGTTTGTGAAGTACTTAGCTCAGTGCCTGCTAGGCCACTGATAGATGTTTGCTCTCTTCCATTTAGAGTCTCCACTGGACATCCTCTCCAATATTGGTAGACACCTTTTGTGAATACACTCACTGTTTTATATTTCATATGATAGTAAGAGCAAAGAGGTCATCAAAGTTGTCTGTTGTTACACCATTCAAGAAATCTTGTATTATTTAGGTGCCTGTGTGGGAGAAATCATTTTGGAAGGGAACCTATAAGACAGCATTTACTGTACTCAATCACATTTTTCTAAGTCAATTGGCAAACACAATTATGCCTTTTACTATTTTCAACTTTCAGTCAATTTGGTCACTTTTAAAATATGTATCTTTCTTTGCCAGGATGTTCATATTTTTTAATCATGCTGAGTTTGAATCTTTTTTATGTATACTATTTTAATCGTTGTGTATATCAATCTCTTGGACTCACTTATTTTTCTCTATTATCAGTTCATACAAATCTTCCCATGCTTATCCAAATTCTGTATATTCATTATTTTTTATTACATAACAACATTGTACTATGAGTAATAGAAATCACTGAAGCTAATGCTTGAAACAGGCCTGTGCAATAGGGTTGTGTGGAATATTAATTGAACTGGGTCAGAGGCTGGAGAGCTGATCCTTTAGTTAGGCCCACCACTATTATTTTAAAGAACTACTATTGTGTGGTGGTATTTTTAAATCTTTTCTTCTTGCTTTAATTTTCGTTGTTAGGTATATAGTGAATTTGTTATCTTGTCTTGGTGACATGTTTGGGAAGTTCTGCTAAGACCCAAGTTTGTCCTCTGTCTTACTGGTCATGTGTTCCCCTACTCTCTTCTCATGATCAGTGGCGAAAGGTTTATACCTCAATGCTGTCTGACTTGATTGTGGTTAAGGAAACCTTGCCTTTTGTGTCCTCTTGGATTTATCTTCCAGCAATCGAGTAGGTCTTGCTGCTGTTGTCTCTGACACTTGATGCTCTTCATAATGGTCTTAAAATTTCTTTACCATTGGTCCTCCATGATCACCATCTGCCAAAATTCTACCCTCTGCTGCTGCCTGCCATCTCTGAAGCAATGTGTGACTCTTGATTTGAAAGACACCTGATTTTTTCTGGCTTCTTAGCCACTACCCTCCGTGAATACAATGCGCTGCTCTTGTCATTTAGCTTCCTAGCCACTATCCCCCAAAGCTTTGCCCTGCTAGTGCTGCCCAGCCAAATTCCCACTGCTGCTTTTGGTAGGTGTCATTATCAATTGCTCCTTTAGTTTACCTCACAACTCCATAACTAATGCACAAAAGGGACACTCAAACAATGACCATATGAGACTTTTCTCCCCCCCCCTCCAGTTCCTTATAGCTGAGTTCCAAGGTTACTGAATCATTTATAGCCTAATTATGAGAAACTGCCTTTATAGGTCTCACATCCTGATAACAACCACCTGTATCTAAGGAGATATAATATGTTGAATGTATGTCAAAGCTGAGTGACCCAAATGACTATGAGTTCTGAATAATTCTCTATGAACTTAGCTATATATAGCTTGGTTAATCAATGTATCCCCAAATTTCTAGATCATACTAAAAGCAAAAATTACTGGTAAGTTGCATCCAAAGTGAGAAAGTGAGATTACCTTTGTCTCTCTGTCTCTGTTTCTTTCTCTCTCATACATATACATGTATATATGTATGTAAGAACATATGTGCATACATATAGACATATATATTTTATGTGTATGTTTTACCAGGGATGAACAGGCTAGTCTCATAGACATTAAATTTGAAAGTGGAATGAAATGAAACACTTGTAGGTCATCAAATAGTTAACCAAAGAAAGCAGAGGAAGGTTATTCAGCAAGGACATCTCATTGAGGTTCTCTTGGCTTTTAGTACTCAGTAGAACTAGAAGCCCTATCAAAGAACAGAACCTTTAGTCTCCTGAGCCAATGTCTTAAGGATATTTTAAATAACTTTTAAGGAAAATAACCCAGCCCACACGGTAGGGCTATTTTGATGGATATTCCTCCTACTATAATAAAACAAGGTCAACACTGTCTCATATCATATTCTGGCAAATAGTACTACTGCTAAAAATCATTATTATCTTCTCTGTAAAAATAAGGGAGCTAAGGAGAAAAAGATCATCATAGGTCTTGGAGGTACATTAGAAGCAAATCGGTTCTGGCACCCTTCTCCACCATTTTAGGGCTTAATGTTATGTCCCTCAATAAACCCCACTTGAATAATGGAATTAGACCGACTCTCACTTTTTGTGGCTCACTAGTAAGAGTTCATAAATATTCATTTGGAAGGAATGATTAGAAAATATTGGGGGGAAAAAGAAGAGAAATAAATTACCTCTCTAACCCCTAAACTTATCCGCTCAAATCCAGGACATCACTGAAAACCTTCATCCTTACAAATACATCAACTTCTTTGTCATTAGACTGGAATATTCCATTTAGAGTATAAAAAGAAGTATGTATAAAAACTAAAACCTGTGATTCTGAGCACTTCCTCACTTCTTTTCTACTCTTCTGTCAAATATGATTGTAGAAGAAAAAAAGGTGCTAGATTGAACTGGAAGACATTTTTGCATTGGTTTCATGATTTTCTATTACCAAAAAAGTCATTAGAAATTGACCAACCTATTGGCTAAGAGCTTCTCTTTTCTAAGTTGTGCTAGTCCCTGAATTAAGGACACAATCTGGAGCCAGAGTTGTTCTTGAAGCCTTAAGAAGAGACCAAGCATATGGGAATAGAAGTAAATTGAATCAAGGAAGCTACTTTGCAAAGGTGTCAAATCAAGAAAATCTTCCCCACTCATTCTACTAATTCATGGTGTTTTCTAAAGCATGTGTGATAGTCATTCATAACATTATAGCACACAGAGTAAATGACTCACTCAGGCTGAGATTCAGTAAAGTGCCAGATCCAGAACAGGAAGCAATGTCTCCTGACCAGAAATCCAATGAACTCTTGACTATTTTCCACATTGTCTTTGTCAGGATGAAAACGTACTTGGGTATTTATCTGAAACTTAGAGCAGGCATTTTCTCTAACAAGTATAAAAATTTTTAAAAACATTTCCAGTCATTTCCAGGGGTGAAGCAAGGATATCCATTATCACCATTATTATTCAATATTATGCTAGAAATATTAACTATAGCAATAAGAAAAGAAAAAAGAAATGGAAAGAAACAAAACTATTACTCTTTGCAGTTGATATGATGGTAAGCTTAGAGAACCCTCAAAGCCTACTAAAACCTAGCTGAAACAACCAACAACTTTAGCAAACTTGTAAGATATGTAAGAAACACTAAAATGTCATTAGCATTGCTATATATTGCCAACAAAACCAAGAGGAACAGATAGAGAAATTCCATTCAAAGTAACTGTAGGCAATAGAAAATACTTTGGAGTCCATGTGCCAAGACACACACACACAGAAACTCTATAAGCACAATCACAAAACACTATTCACGTAAATCAAGATGGATATTGGGTAGGCCAAGTCACTATGATAAAAATGACAATATTACCTAAATTAATTTACTTACCAAGTGCTAAAACAAACTACCAAACTATTTTATAGAGCTACAAAAAAAAATAATAAAATTCATCTGGAGGAAGAAAAGGTCAAAGGAAACAATGAAAAAATGTGGAAGAAATGGGCTAAGGAGAACAAGATCTCAAACTATATTTCAAAGTGGTAATCATCAAAACAGTGTGGTACTGGATAAGAAATGGAGTGGTTGATCAATGGAATACATAAGATATACAATATATAGAAGCAGATGTGTACAGTAGCCTAGTGTTTGTTAAACCCAAAGACCTCAGTTATTGGGCAAGAACTCACAATCTAACAAAAAACAAGTCCTTGAAAACTGGAAAGTAGTTGGGCAGAAACTAGACATAGACCAGCATCTCACTCCACATAGCAAGAAAAGTTGAAAATGAGTACATGGTTTAGATATAAAGGGTGATAGCATAAGAAAATTAGAGAAATTTAGGCAAAAAAGGAAGAAATTACCTATCAGATCTATGGCTAGGTGAGGAGTTCATGACCAAACAAAAGATAGAGAGATTCACAGCAGATAAAATGAATAACTTTGATTCCATAACATTAAAAATGTTTTGCACAAAGTTAATATGACCAAAATAAGAAGTAAAAAGCAGGAAATTGAAGGGAAATGTTTGTAGTCAGTTTCTCTGACAAAGGTCTCTCTTCAAATATATACAAGGAACTGAACCAAGCATTAAAAAATGGTAGTCATTCTCTAATTGATAAATGGTCAAAGGAAAGAAACAAAGATTTTTCTGAGGAAGAAATCAAAGCTTTAATAACCATATGAAAAAGGGCTCTCTATCACTAATAGTTGGAGAAATACAAATTAAACAACCCTGGTATTCCACCTCAAACCCATTAGATTGTCTAAGAAAACTGAAAAAAGAAAAATGACAAATGATGTCAAAAATGACAAAAAAAGAGATGTGAAAAACAGATATAGTAATGTATTGTTGCTATATTTGTGAATTACTCCAACCTTTTGGAGAATAATTTGGAATTATAAAACTTTGCATAAAACTTTGACCTAGCAATAACACTATTAGGTCTATTTCACAAAGTCATAAAAGAAAAAGGAGAAAGCATTATAGCAACTCTCTTTGTAGTAGCAAAGACTTGGAAACTGAGGGGATGCCCATCAATTGGCGAATGGCTAAAGATGATATATGAACAGGATAAAAAACTATTGTGCTGTGAGAAATAAAAAGGGAATGGTTTCAGAAAAACCTTGGAAAATTAGTATAAACTGATGCAATGAAGTAAGCAGTTCCAGAGAACAATATACACAATATAACAGCAATAGTGTAAAGATAATTATGAAAGACTCAATGATTTGCCACAGCTTCAGAGGATTCATGATGTTAAATGCCATCCACATCTAGAGAGACAACCAATGGACTCAGAACGCAAAATGAAACATATTTTTCTCTTTGGTTTTCTTGATTTTTTTTCAGAACATGGCTAACATTTTGCATGATTTCATATGTATAATGGCTGTTGTGTTCCTTGACTTCTAAATGGATGGGGGGAGGGGGGAAAGAAGAGAGAGATTTAAAAACTGAAACTAAAAATAAATTCTTAAAAAAAGAAAATTCACCTAGTTTATCTCCTTTTTTAATCGTGAAAAAATAGAACAGATTGGATAACTTTCAAATTAGGGAAAGTTTTTCGTTGGAACTATTTCTCTCCTTTTATCATCCCTCTTTATTCTTACAAAAGGATCTTACTCTTAGCTAATAATATTTAGGGGCTAATGACATGGTCTGGAACTGGGGATATTCAGATTCTAGTCTTATGCTCTATAGCTATGTTGCTCTGTGACGCTGTACAAGTCACTTGACCTCTCTGGACCTTGATTTCCTCACCTGTAATATGAGATGGACAGACTAGATCACTGGTGTCAAACTCATATAGAAATGATAACCACTGAACTCTTTATTAGCATCCCTACAGGCTGTATATTGACTTGGAAAACCTCATGTCCTATTGTATCTTTAGTTATTTCATTAAACTTTTCCCAATTACATTTTAATCTGGTTCAGCTTGCACTAGGGAGTGTTGTTGATTAAATAATACTTGTGTTATTGGATATGCAATACTTATGTTTGACCCCTCTGGATAAGATTATCTCTAAAATTTCTTCTAATTTCTATTGACTATTGTTATTATTATATAAGGAATACTGCATTGAGTAATAATGACTTAAAGATTACCTCCATGTAGTTGTACTTACATCTTAATAGGGATTCCTGAAGAAACAAAAATAACCCTCTTAGACTCAGAGAAAAGACTCTTCAATGATGGAATTTCAGATAATAGAATGGCAGAAATATTTTTGAGGGGTGTTCTTAGGGAGATCCCCTGAAATGCTGTCATAGAGACTCACATTGTATAGGCTTATGGCATCATTTATAAAGATACTCTTGGGACTAATTGCTTTGGGGACCTTATCTTTTTACAATTGTTTATATTCATTTTTATGGTGATCCCATCTCCCAAACCCCACAAATTACATGTGGTAGGAAAGGAACCATCTTCTGCCCTAATATTTACAAAGTTTCTATTGTGTGGAAGCTGTGAAATGTATGGTTTTCTTTCCATTCCCTACCTTTCTTAAACCCATTCACAAAAGTAGCAATTGGAAAAATAAATAGATGCGATTTTGTCATCTTCTTTCCCTTCCCCCACATAATTTATCCCAAGTCATTTCACATAGGGTTGATATAACAGTAGGTTATAAATTAAAAGTCACAGAGCAGAGACATAAAGAGGGCGGGATAACCAGGGTTATGTCCATGGTACTGAATGCACTTATTTGCTTCAGCATCATAAAACCAACAGAGTTAAATACTTAGCAAAAATAATTTGTTAAAATATTAAAGTATCTAATGATAGAATGGTAGACTGTAGTGAGAATATTTTGCCTGCTTCCCCCTAATTCCATCTTAGCTTCCAATAGTGTCCTTATGTCAGTGTCTCAAGGTATATGCTTCCTCTATACACCCATACCCATAGAAATAAGAGTATGCTTTATATCATTGTCCCAGCTGTGATTTGTGATACTCACTTCCAGTACAGAAGTTCCTTTTTACAACTGTCACCAGGGTATCTTCTATCAAAACCCAAATGGGAGATTATATTTTCCTCAGGTAGAAAAAGAATTGGGATGGTAGTTTAATCTTTTTCCATTATTATTATTAGAAGTCATGATATTTTACAATTTATAGTACTACTTACCTACTTACTAAGAATAGCTTTTTAATTAGAGTCTTTCTTATGGGATGATGAGGTCCCAGGTTTTTATATGAATGATCATCCATTACTTCTGCCTGTTAAACACATGGAAAGTGCTTTTCTGGTTCAGTATATTAGTAGAATTGTGGATAAAATCACGTGCATTAGATATAGGAACAAAAAGACCTACAGGATTTTGCTAATTAGCACATACACACCTATCATGACACTAAGAAAACAACTGAAAGTAACAGTATTTCTCACTCTATCCAAAGAACGTAATACTTCAAGGGCTCACAGTTAGGGAGGAACCAGACTTGTTGACAGCTGGAAATGCTTGTGAACGTCATTCCTATATTCTTTCTCCTGCTAAGATAGCTTCTTTTCTTTTTTTTGACACTCAAATGTCAACAAGTTTGATTTTGTGTAAATAGGTTACCTACACATCAGTCAGTGACAGGAAAACTCAAAATGTTGGGGAAACATTCAAAAGTTAGAATGGTGTTTTTTAATGTTCTTTATCAAAAACTCATTTATTCATTACTTATTCACTTATAACTCATTTCCCTACCTGACAGGGATGTGGCAAGGATTTGTGAAATGTCTAGCAATTACTTTTATCTCAGTGATAGTTTATAAAAATGCTGAAGGCTCCATGTAACACTGCCCTTTGGATCCATGATATGGAGCTAACTTATAAGTGAGAACAACATATAACCACATTTTTTCCCCTGGTACTTCAGTAACTAAATCCTCTTGGAAAAAGCAAGATTAACCTTCCTTATGCCCTCCATGGCAACTTGTGTTATAGCAAGGCTGTAGTGTATGAAGTAGCAATTACCCTCCCAGCAAGGAATTCTACTCTAAAAATGCAAAAAATAAAATAAAATAAAATGCATTAAGTTGACTTGGAAAGATAATTTAGTGGAAATAGTGCTTGCTAGATGTGGAATCAGAGAACCTGAGTTCAAATCCTAGTCCTACAATATAATTCTTGTATGGACCTTAGGCAAGGCACTCAATCTTTTTGAGCCTCAATCTTCTGATGTATAAATTGAAGGACACACAGGGGTGGGAACCTGTCTCCTTTAAGGTCCTCGGGTGTGGCCTTTTGACTGAGTCCAAGTTTTACAGAACAGATCCTTTTATTAAGGGGGTTTGTTCTATGAAACTTAGATTTAGTCAAAAGATTGCACTTGAGGACCTAGAGGGTCACATATGGCCTTGAGGCTACAAGTTTCCCCACCCCAGTAGACTAAATGGTTTCTATGGTTCTTTCTAGCTTTAAATCTACATTCCTTTTCTGATCTGTGTTTTCAGTAATTTTTCTAAAACAGAGTAGAACCACAGTTTCCTGTAGTTCAATCCAGAGCTGTAGTAGCACAATGATATTTTCTTCCCACTCCATGGTACCATACAAAGAAAAAGTAGATTATGCATAGATTTGGGGAAATTACTTAGGAAGGAAGAGCCAGGCTATTGATGTGGTTTAGGGCCATTAAGCTTTTACAAAATCTAAAAAATGACAAGCATTCTCACAGGATTCTCTAAATCAAGCCTTTCTTTCTGTGTTCACCTTGTCATATTTACTTTTCTCCACCTGTTGCCTTTACGTCTGTGTTAATAGTTTACCTATGGTTCAGTAGATTCAGGTGTTGTCTTAAAGGTTTATTAACATTTTCTGATTCATTTTTAAAGTTTCCTGTGTGTCTGTTAAAAAAAAATATTTTAGCTGGCAGTACAATGTCCAGCAGCGACTACTCAGTCATAAATTGTGAGGGGGTCTAGCTAGTGGAATGAATAACCAAGGTCAGCTAGATATATTTCATCAGTTAACTAGAAGAGTGAAGTAAATATTTGATTGTCAGGATTACAATTATAAAGAAACATGTCTATCCAATGCTAATAACACATATAAAACTTATAGATCCTAAATAACCTTTCAAACCTGACAAGTCAGCCACAACAATGGGTCCACATAGTTCTGTTTTACATTAAAGCCATCAGTTATATATGTTGAGCAGGCAGAAAGGGCGAATGTAAAATGAATCCACTGGCAAGAGAGCAAAAATTCTGATTTTCCATAATGATTTTCTTATGAGAAATACTAAACACAAATATGTATTTTCATTTTAATCCAGTAAATATTGATTAAGCATAAACAGCTTCTAATCTAACAGGGAGATAGATAGATAGATAGATAGATAGATAGATAGATAGATAGATAGATAGATAGATAGAGAAGGGAAAGGAAAAGAGAGTAAGGGAATAAGGATTTATGTTATATTTACTATGTGCCAGGAACTGTGCTAAGCTCTTTTAACAAATATCTCATTTCTAATTTTTTTCCTCACATTCACTCTGCAAATTAGGTATTCTTATTATCCCCATTTTATAGTTGAGGAGACTGAAACAAATAGAGGTTAAGTGATTTGCCCAGGGTCACACAGCTAGTAAGTATCTGAGGCCAGATTTTGATTTGGATCTTCCTGACTCCATGCCCAATACTCCATTCACTGAACCACCAGCTACCTCTAGTTAGAAAGATATTAGGCAGAATATGTTTACATACATGCATACATATGTGTATATGTATACATATATACACACATTTATATTCATATATGTATATACACATACATATATATATGAATATAAATGTGTATGTATACATATATGTAAATATCTCATAATACATATATTGGTGATACATCCATATGTACATTATTTGTCTTAATAGTTATACAATACTTCCAGATTTACACATTTCTTTCATCAGAGCAATTCAGTAAAGTAAGAAAACCAGATAGTATTACCACCACACCCCCTTAACAGGTAAGGAAAGTGAGACTGAGAGATTAGGTTATTTACCCAAGATTATACTACTAGTAAATGTCTGAAAAGAAGGCTTCAAATCCAGGTCTCCAGCACCTAAGTACAAATACTGTTCATTATACTATGCTACCTTTAAGGAAGAGAAAATAAATTTATCACTTTTGGTGATTTAATAGTTTGTCTTTGGGTCAGTCTTGTGCATAGATAGAGTTTAGAGGTCCTAAGAGGGCTCACTATTTATAAATACCCCTGCCTCCCATCATACCCTATGCTCCCAGGGTCTGAAATTTCACCATCAAAGATGTATTGCTTTAAAATTGTGTCTTCAAGAATCTCCTTTCAAATGCAACTATCCCAGGAGAATTCATTAAATATTAACCTGCTATTTAAGGCCCTCCATAATCTGAAAGTCATTACAGGGGTTGATGAGATGTGCCAAGGAACACAAAATGAGGAAATGGACACAAACTTCTGACTTCCCAAATTTTCCTTACTTAATATTATAGACTTCTGATTGTGTATCAAACAAATGACTTGCTCAAATCTGGAAAGAATCCATTCTTCTTTAAAGAGTGTTCAACTTCCCCAGTTTTCTTCTGCTGGGGTTGTATAGAATACATCTCTTTCATGTGGCTGATAAAAGATACATTACTGATAAGAAACTGAAATTTTGGGCTGCTAACTGATTTTCCTAAGATCGCACAAAGGAAGCGAAGCCAGTACTAGGAGGAATTCAGTTCTGAGACTCTCAATACCTGATTCCCTTCACCGTCTTTGCCGCTGATCTTTGGTAAATATTGACTAGGGTTTAGACATTCAATATCATATACAGTGCCATTCCAAGAATTCCAAATGCCCTGAAACCTTTGGTCTCTCACCTGCTTATTTATCTTCCATCACAGAGTAAGAGAAGAACTTGCAACTACAATAAAAACCTCATTGATTCGGATTTTACCAATTCAGAATAAGTGATAATTTGATCTAGACTGAAGTTTGCTTTTTCACTGTCTTTGAACAAAGAGTTTGCTGAGCAAATAAACAATGTAAAAATGATTCCAGGGTACATAATTAACCTACCTTCTTCAGGAATTAAGTTGCCCTGGAACACTGTTGTGTTAATTGGTGAGAGCCCACTTTATCTAACAGCTGTTAGCCCCCTGATCATGATTCACTCTGACCATCTTCCTGTCATATCTACAATCATACCATAGCACCCTTTGTCCTTCCTACCCCAAGAACAATAATCAAATCACTACTACCATTGTTTCTGGAAAATGTTTGTTTGGGAGCATTATCATGGGAGCATTATCCTAATCATACCCTATTCTCGACCCATTCAAGTTAAGCTAATCTTTCCTTAAAAGTTATTGAAACTATCCCTGAGGCTTGATTGGCTCAAGATATTAAAAGGTGAAGCTGTTGACATCAGTTCCTGGTCATTGAGGAGTACCAATCATCTTTTCCAATGCTTCACTGCTGGATAACCGTGACCAATTCAGTCAAGGGAGTTTTGTTCAACTGAATCAACCTGAGGTGACCTTACTGAATACCCTGTTGAATATACTACTGCTATGACTAAATAAAGCTACTTTGGTTCTCTGTTGAATAAACCCCAAAGCATCTCATTTTGTTCCATTATCAAACCTAAACTATCAGGCGACTGACCTGAATTAGGCCTAGGTCAGAGCACATAACTTACTGTCCTAATGGCTCATTCACCATCCCTCTGGTTTCACAAAACAAAACATCCTTCTTAGCAACTATTCTCCTATTAAAACAGTGGTTCTCAACCTTCCTAATGCCATGATCCTTTAATACAGTTCCTCATGTTGTGGTGACCCCCAACCATAAAATTATTTTCGTTGCTACTTCATAACTATAATTTTGCTACTGTTATGAATCATAATGTAAATATCTGATATGCAGGATGTACTTAAATTGAACATAACCCACAGGTTGAGAACCAATATATTAGAACATAAGCACCTTGATGGTAGGGACTCTTTAGAACAGTATGTGGCATATTGGAAACAATTAATGTTTTCCCCTTCATTCAATAATCTTTTAATACAATAATACTACTACCTGGAAAGACAATTGAAACTTATTAAAACAAGTCCTGCAAGTCCATTTGCATATTAAAACCATTCATTTGAGTACTATGTTCTTCAAAGTAATGAATTGCCTCAAAAAAAAAAAATGTGTGTGTGTGTGTGTGTGTGTGTGTGTGTGTGTGTGTGTAGAGAGAGAGACCTGCACATACAGAGAGAGGGAGGGGGAGAGAGAGAGGAAGAGGGAGAAGAGAGCTCAGATATTTCTCCCATGATTAATCAAAATTAATGACTTCTATGTCTGCATTTAGTACAGATAGCCAAACATGATAATATACTTCTGCACTCACTCCACCCCACCCCAACAACTTCTATATCCACTGCACATCTAATAGCTACTTATATTTGTTAAGTCTCTAGTTTTTTAAAACAAATTTCCCCATAACATTCCAAGAAATGTTGAGTAGACACAATCCTCATACCTCAAAGGAAAGCAGTGCAGACACCATTCTTTCTCCTTTTTGCTCATTCATCTCCTCCTCCTCTCCCACAACTGTGCTGTTGCCTACTTCAGATTTTATTACAACAAAATTGAAACCCAAGAGTTCTCTGGTCACTCCAGACCTTTCAGGCAAGCAAAAATTATAAATGTAATGTATGTCCCTCTATCATTTGAGACTATGCATTGTGCTCAAATGTATAAATTTGCCAGCTCAGCTTTCCAAGGGTTGATTGGAAGTGTCTTCTAATGTATATTGTAGGCAGTCGAGTCACACTTCAATTTCAGCTCAGATTTTACAGTTTAATGCCTATCCATAATCTAAATAAACAGAGTGCTTCTAGGCTTAGGTTCATTTGAGACATGATCTCTCCTAAGGATTTAAAAATTAAAATACTGACATGGAGGAATGGTAATGTTTTTCAATTTAAAATACTTAAAAATCTAAGTCATAATCATGTTTCTTTTCTGTGCAATACAATTTTTGAATAACTGAGAGGATCATTTTTGAACTATATTTAACAAGTAGCTTGTTTCAGCTCAGATATTAGCTTGATTTACCATCTGCAGAATTACCAATAACATGATGCATTTATTACCCGTAAAAGCTATTAGCAGGTCATTTTGTTCAGTTCATCATATGTGTCTTGAGACACAATCTGGCGTCTAACAGATTTTCATACATTGATGTCGCAGAGAATCAGACTGTTCTTTAATTGATTGTTTCTTGCTAGACTCCTTTTGATTAAAACAGGTTGTGCTATTTGCTTTTGCTCCTACATTTCTCTACTTCAAGTTGGGATCACAAAAGCAGAAATTATTCCCCTTTCTCTGTATTTGGCTAACTCAGTGTGACCATATTAATAATCCCGCTCCAATCAGGGATTTTTTAAATGGTTCCAGTTATTCTAAGCCCTCTCCTCCCTGTTCAATTAATTCAATCCACATAAAGCCTTAAAAACTAATCTTTTTTCATGTGAAGTTGTTGGATCTTATGCCTCAAATGCAGTTGGTAGGTAGGAGTAAAGAGAAAGAAAGTCTTCCCCAGAAGCATCCTTCTTTCCCCCCTCAAAATGTGCCCATATCCTGGCAGACATGACTGAATCATGGTGGCAGTGAGGAATTAATTTTAAACATGTATTTAGACCCTCTTGGAAAGACAACTCCTTCAGACTTTTTAAAAACTCAGTAGCAATATTAGAAATATTAAATCCAAGGATTTAAGCCTAGGGGTTGGATAGCCTAACTTTACCAAGAATAGTGGGAGAGATGAGAGATGGGAAGAGAGAGAGAAAGATAGGTATTCCTACCACTTAGGATGGTTAGGACTGTGTGGCATATATACATTTGTGTATATGTGTATGTGTGTACATACATAATTTGCTATTGAGTCATTTTAGTTGTGTCTGACTCTCCATGACCCCATTTGGGGTTGTCTTGGCAAAAATCCTGGTGTGGCTTGCCATTTCCTTCTCCTGCTCATTGTACAGATAAAGAAACTAAAGCAAACAGCATCAAATGACTTGCCCAGGGTTGCAGCTAGTAAGTATTTGAGGCTGGATTTGAATTGAAGTCTTCCTAACTCCAGGCCCAGTCCTTTATGAGCCACCTAGCTATATGTGTGTGTGTATATATGTATGTATGTATATATGTTTGTGTATACATACATATATCTAAATAGATGCATATGCACATGTAGAACTATATGTATACATATTTAGGTGTGTGTTTGTAAAGCCAAGCACAAGCAGCTTTCCAGAGGACTGCTGCTGTGAATAGCTTTCCAGGTTCTGATTATACAGTATAGTGAACTGTTTATTTATTCAATAACAAATCAGAGCAAAACATTCTCAGAAAATCAAGGTACAGCATTCACATTGTTACAACTTATCACAGAAAATCAAAATACAACATTCACCATGTCACAACTCAAAACATCACTAAAATGGCCACAGAGTTTTCACCAAAGTGGTCATATAGTTTAAAACAAAGTACAATCATTTAGTCAATCAATCACTTAGTAAGTAACTCAATCATTCAATCATAAAGTACAAAAGGTCAAAGTCCTCCACCCATGGGACACACTAAGTTACAAATCAGTCACTCATTATTCAATCATCAGTCGCTACTCAGTAACCTCTTAAGGGGTGGTAGAAAATACATAGGCCATTCCCCCCTTGGTCACAAGTGAATCACAATTTCACCACTACTCAGTACCCATAGAGAGGTCTTTTCATCTTGACTCAGGGCAGGCTTTCAGCTTCCATGGCTCCTCTTCCATGGTCCCAGCTCCCACCCAAATCTAACCAACTGCCACCTTAGTTCAAAGACAGATAGCTCCCAGCTCCTTGTCCAGCTCTCCATGCAGTTCCTGCTCCACATTGGAGCTCACAGTGTCCAGTCCATCTCAAATCCTTCACAGTTTCTGTTTCAGCACCATAGTCATGCTTCCTCAGTCTTCTGCAGCTCTAGCTGGCCCTCAGAAATCCTCAGCAACTCCAGCTGCCCTCAGAGATCCTCAGCAGCTCCAGCTAGCCTTTGGAAATCCTCAGCAGCTCCATTCTCAAAATCAAAATCACTTTCTCCTGTTCTCAAAATCAAAATCACTTTCTCCACAGAAGTTCCAGTCCATCAGCAGAAGCCCAGCCTTCAGATGCTCATCTCAAGAAGTTCTGGCTTTCCCAGCTGGGGTTTTTCCTTATATACAGTATAGATCCTCCCTGTTCATCCCCTTTCTGTTACATCAGCATCAGGGATTGCCTGTTCATCTCCTTTCTGTAACGTCAGCAACAGGGGTTCATACCTTCTGTTTCTTTAGGAGAGGCTTAATTTGAAACTAGGTGGTAAGTACCTGTCTGTTTAGCAATACAAAGGGATTTTCAAATTTCATTACTATTACAGTATTGTGTATATACAAGCATATGTGTATATAGGTGTGTGCATGTATGTATATGTAGTATGTATATGTAGTTGTTCTTTTTCAAAAAGGACCACTGACACCACAGGGTGAAGTCAGCTTGTGCATGAATTGTATTTAAGTGAGGCAGAGCTGCACAAAGTCATTAGCCTTTCTCTCTTCTTGAGTCACTGAAGTCTAGTGTCAGGACAAAAGTCAAGATGACTTTTGATGGTCCAGGACGTAGTAGATGTTCTTGGCATCTTTGTTACCTGACCAGGCTTTAAGTTCTTGTTCTCATCTACTCATTCTGCCAAGGAAAGTCTTCACATGTTTGGGGTAGATATCCCCCAAATTCATTGATGAGTGTGAGGCCTGTTGATTATACTTAAACCAGTTTATCCCATTTGCCAGGATGGTTTACCAAGGTACAGCCACTCACTCTGTGTATGGCTTCTTGGAGCCACAGGTGAGAATTGGATGAATCAGGTGGACACCAAAGGTGAATGAGCAGTCCTGAAATGGGCTCATCAAGCCCTTACACCACAGGTGCTAGTTCTTCTGAACACCGTCTACACTCTCTATTCCAGTGGTTCTCAACCTTCCTAATGCCGTGACCCTTTAATACTCGTATATGGGCATATCTGCATGTGGCTGACCTGCCTGGAGTGTCTCGGTTCCTAAAACCATCAGAAATATGTGTTTTCTGATGGTCTTAGGTGATCCCTGTGACCTCCGTGAAAGGGTCGTTCGACCCCCAAAGGGGTCATGACCCACAGGTTGAGAATCACTGCTCTATATAGATATAACTGTAGATAGAGACAGATACAAAGCTCACTGTCTACTGTGTATACACACACACACACCACAAACATAGATACCTCTCACACCCGGCCACACACGCATATATGCTTTGCACATGTTGTATTTCACAAGGGCCTTGGGAAGTAGTTGATGCTGATGTCATTATCCCCATTGCATAGATTAGGAAAGGAAGGTTGAGAGAAGTTTTAAAAAAAGACCTTTTTATGGTCTCCCAACTCTTAAGAGTAAGAGACCCTATTTGAACTTACTTGCAACAAACTATTACATACATTACTCAGCCTCCTGCTGCCATGTAGTGGCTATAATGCTTAAAAGAGAGGAAGGGGTTAGCCTTCTTGCCTCACAGGCCTTTTTAACCCCTTTCTCATATATGATAAATGTAATAAAAATAAAAATGTGCTACAATCAAATCCATTTGATTAGACTGAGAAGTAGTTTGGGAGCTCAAAACAAAGGGCTGATTCAGTCCTCAAAGGGCTTTTGTTTCCTGATCTTAGAAACATGTAAAACTTTTGATCACGTGGATGACACTACAAGAGAGCATTCCTCCTTTGCCTAGACCTCTGTCCATCAGCAACAAAGGAGATCATCAATAGCTCGTCTGTATTCCATCTCAGCTTTCTTCCTCCACTGTTGAGAAACTTAATCATCCCCAATTACTGTGAGCAGTTGTTCTTGCCAGGTGAAGCTTGTGGTCACAAACACCTATCTAGTTCAGGAGAAACTTTTTTTATATAGAAATAAACTGATAAAAAAAATCACTCTCGACAGATAAGATAATTTTATTAGAAAAAGGGAGCAACTTCTGCCCTAGTTTGAAAAATACGGACAGCTCATACTGTCCTTTGCACGTCATTGCATGAAATACATGCCATTTAAAATTATTTGGGGGTAGCCAGGAATAAATAGATAAAGCACTCCTTACTTTATCATCTTATCACGAATAAGCTTTTGGAGATTGAAATCATATTTACATAAATTGTGTGGTTATCTGTGAATTTCTGAGGAACACTGAATGCCTTAAAGCTGAAATGCATTCTTCATGGTCAATGATTCAAAAAAAAATGATGTAAGGTATGTCTTGAGAAATTATTTTTGTTCTAAAATTTATTTAAAACCAAGTTCTGCAGATCACTTCAAATATTGCTCTAAGTTCTAAAATATAATCTCTGGGTAGATATTTAGTGCAAATTGAAAAAAGCTTAAATGGCTTAAAAATAGCTTCGAAGCATTAGGTAGACACATGAGGCAGTTATCATGTTTAAATGATGTGAGTTTAATGGTCTTCTCATACATTAACACTACACTCTGATGGTGAAAAATGCCTTTGTCTCATTCTGGAAATGTATAAAAATAAGCATTTAAATTTAGTAAACCTTGGGATTTATTTAGAGTTTCCTTACATATGTAATATATTTGAAATTCAATGAGGTGAATTTATGGTGTCCCAGGGTTCATTAGCCACAGTGGAACCTTTCAAATATATGATAAAAAAAAAAAAAGCAAGCACCCTGGGCAAATTACTGCCATGTATGAGTTCCTCCATTCATGATATTCTAATATACATTGGTATGGGGAAAAAACCAATACTTTCTATCTGATGGAATACTTTTAGGAATTAAAGTCAACAAATGCCAATTTTTAGGTATATTATTTCAGTAAAATTCTGGAGAACAAATTTAGAGTGACTCCCATTCCCACAAATATGTCTATGTCAAAAGCTGTTGGAACTGCTAAAAATAATGTACTGTTATTTGTCTTGGACCACAGAATAAGTCATAATTTTAAATGATTCCATTATGGGGGAGTAATATTGTGAGCTAGTTTGCTTCTGGCAAGAGTTGCATGAAATGGTTTGTATTTAATACAAATGTGGGCAGCTAACTGACTGGGTTTAAAGAGAAATTTAAAAAAAGCTAAGTTTCACTTGATGAAAATATGAACTTTTGCAAGCATCCCTTTGGGAAAGAGGGAAAGAAAAAGCAATGTGCTTTGAGGTACTTTTCAGTGTTATCTGGTCCAACCTGGCCTTCAAAGTTATAAAACCTAAAGCTTTCATTCACAGGCTCTGGGCCAGTCATTCATATTGAAAAAGGGAATCAAACTATTTTAAAACAGCAATTGGATGTCTGAAATGTTGTCTGACATTCCTCATGAAGTTTACTTAAATATTATATGGAAAGGGATTCACCACAATTTGAGATCACTTCAGTTGCTTCAATTCAGTTTCACACACACACACACACACACACACGCACACACACACACACACGCACACACACACACACACACAC
>CM053588.1:249527035-249544740 GCA_028646515.1 Pseudochirops corinnae
CCTCAAGTCAAGATGAAAGAAGGGCCTTTCCTTGGGTTTTCAAGGCTGAGATGATATCTTAACCTTGTAACTAAAGGGTGGATGGCCTTTTGTTCTGTCCTACCCCTTCTGAGAAAGTGCTTGGTATGGTATTGTAATTAAGTAGTGTCCTGGGGTGGGAAACCTTTGGCCTTTTTGTGCTCTGTGATTGACTAAATGAATGTACTTTGTTTATGATTGGAAACTATTCTCCATTTGAGAAGAGACTAAATGAATGTACTGCCCAGGAGTGTGCTACTTTGACTACTGATCCAGAGGGGGGATACTTGGACCTTGGTACTTTGCAACTGAATTGAGAACTTACTTGCTATATGAATGAGTTACACTGTATTTTGACTTTCTCTGTTCTGTGAATGTTTTGCTGAATAAATGGGGTTTGCTATGCTGGTAATACGAACCTTGGAAGTTGCCTTTGCTTGGCATTACATCATCTTCCTGATTTCAGGACTGACACTGTCTAGCTGCTCTTTAGCTGCCATGGATTTGTCTTCTCATAAATCTTCCATAGGGCTCTCACTCAATTTGCAAGGATCTTTCCAATGGTCATCACATTATTTGAGCACAAGTATGGAACATTGGCTGTCTATCTGCTTTTTTTCATTCTTACTATAAAGATTTCCTCATTTCTTTTTGTGGTCAGATATCTCTTGGATAATAGATTTTACACCACTTACTTGACAGTATATTGTAATGGTAATGGAAATTTGAAGATCTTCCCCCCCCCTTAATAAGCCTAAATTGAACTCAAGGAACTTCCCTGATTTGAAAATATACTCTGCCCCCTAAGAGGCTTAATGTGGTCACGTGGAACCTGTGGTGGGAAGAGTTTGCTGAAAGGTGGAGCAGAACCCACAGGAGAAGCTTGCTTGAGGGAAGTTTGTTTTTCAGGAGGCACAACTTTTGTTACTTTGCAGTCAAGTGGGTCATGACTGTTGTGATGTTCTCTGATCCTGGAGAAGGTTTTATGTATCTCTGAGGTAAAGTTTTGCTTTAGGGCTCACTTTGGGAAGAGTTGTGTGATTTGGTCAGATGAGACTCTGGGCAGCTGTTGAACTCTGCCAGCTTTGAAAACCCAGATGTTGGTGCTTCTCTCTCTGGTAAATGACTAGGTATGGATGTAATGGTAAAACAGCAAGAAACCCTATCTGTCTGCTTAATTGTGTTATTTTCTCTGTCTGTTTTTTTTTTTCTGCTTTTAACTTCTGTTTGTATTCTCTGAAGCTCAGGGCGCTGACTTTTCCCCCTGAACTAGGTAAATGATATTTGTTTGATTAAAGTAAGATTGTTAACCCTTTTTGAGTTGCTTTCCTTTAGAAAAGCAGATCAAAGAACCTGTGCTAGCAGCCATCCTGGGTATACTAGGGTGCTTGCTGCTACATATATTTATGTAGCATTTTATCTTTAGATGAATAATCTTATTTGAACTTTTCAACAACTCTGTGAGATAGGCACTATAACTATTATTAACCCTTTTTATAGATGAGTAAATTGTAAATATCCTCAAAGAAGACATTTACATAATTAGAATATGGTATTTGAACCCATGTCTTTTTGACTATTGAGTAATATACAAAGCGATTTTTTGAGAATGAGAAATGAGGTGACTTTTTTGCATCTTTTTATTTTAAATTATGTATGTATGTATGTATGTATATATGTGTGTACATATATATATATATATATATATATACACACACACATACATATATACATAATACATATATATATATACAGAGAGAGAGAGAGAGAGTCAGATAAAGCATATTTTTGCATTAGCCATGTTTTAAAAAAAAACAAAAAGTAAGACAAATAAAGAAAAAAATATGCTTCAAGCTGCAATTTCCAAGTTTTTGCTACTAAAAAAGAACAATTATAAATATTTTTGTACATACAGGTCCTTTTTCCTTTTTCTTTGATTAACTTGGTATATAGACCTAGCAGAGGTGTTGTTGGGTCAAAGGGAACGCATAGTTTCCTAGCCCTTTTGGCCCAATTTGAAATTGTTCTCCAGAGTAGTTGGACTAGTTCACAGCTCCACCAAGAGTTCATTACTGTATTTATTTTCCCACATCCTCTTTAGCATTTATCACTTTCTTTTTCTGTGGTCTTAGCCAATCTGATATGTGTGAAGTGGTACCTTAGAGTTCTTTTAATTTGCATTTTCCCAAGTATTAATAATTTGTGCAAAAACTTTTTTTAACTTTATGTAATCAAATTTGTCCATTTAGCCTCCCATGAACTTCTCTATCTCTTGCTTGTTCATGAATATGACAGTAATTTCATCCATGCTCTCCTAATTTGTTCATGCCAACATCTTTTATGTCTAAGTCATTTTGAGCTTATCTTGGTATACAGTTCAAGATATTGTTCTATGCCTAGTTTGTGCCAGACTGCTTTCCATTTTTCCCAGTAGTTTTTGTCAAATAGCGAGTGTCTGGGATCTTTGAGTTTATCAAACACTGGGCTACTGGGTTAATTTGTTTCTGTATATTATCTTCCTTAATCTTTGCCATTAATCAGCCATTTTATATCTTATCCAGTACCAAATTGTTTTGATGGTTACCACTTTGAAATATTGTTTGAAATCTGGTTCTTCTAGGTTTCCTTCCTTCACATTTTTTTTTTTATTTACAGTACATTTCTAATGGGGAAATATCATCATTGGTGACTTGATATTGCCTGTCAATCACCACTATGAAGAAATGACTTTTCTTACTAAGGAAAACTCTTCTACATATATAAGAGATAGCATTCCATCCTGTCTTTTCTAGGAGATTTTCCTCTCTCTCACCCCCCACTTTCTCACTAATTACCAGCCTTCCCCTATCTATTGACTTATTCCCTTCTGCCTACAAAAAATACCCATGTCACCCCCATCATCAAAAAGTCCTCACTTAGGGGGCAGCTAGGTAGCACAGTGAATAGAGCACCAGCCCTGAAGTCAGGAGGACCTGAGTTCAAGTCTGGCCTCAGACACTTAACACACAAACAACTATCCATGTGACCTTGGGCAAGTCACTTAACCCCAATTGCCCTACAAAAAAGCAAAAAAAAAAAAATCCTCACTTACTCCATCTATCCCTCTTAACTATCATCTTATATCTCTTTTCCCTTTCATTACCAAATTTCTTGAAAAGGCTCTACATCACTGTCTCCATTTTCTTTTTTCTCTACTTAATTCTCTACAGTACGGTTTCAGGTCTCATCATTGAAACTGCTCTCTCCAGTGATGGCTTAATTGGCTAATGATCTTTTCTCAACTCTCATCTTTCGTGACCTTTCTGGAGCCTGTGACACTATCAATCACCTCTTCTTATTCATACTCTTTTCTGTCTAGGTTTTCCTAACACTGTTGTCCTCTGGTTTTCATTCTACCTGTCTGACTATTTCTTCTTAGTCTTCTTTACTGTTCCTTCATTCAAATTATTCTTACTAACTATGAATTTTCCCCAAGATTCTGTCCTGAGCCCTCTTTTCTTCTCCGTCTATACTGTTTCTATTGATGATCTCATCAGCTCCAGTAGTCAATAATTATCTCTGTGTATGATTCTCAGATCTATTTCAACAACCCTAACATCTCTCTTGACCTTCAGTATCACATTTCTGACTGCCTATTAAATATCTCAAACCAGATTCCTATATTTTAAACTTAATGTGTACAAAACTGAACTATTATTTTCCCCAAAACTCTCTCCTTGCCTTCTTAACTTTTCTGTTACTCCCATGAATGACACCAATCTCCTCATTCATCCAGGCTCAAAACCTAGCTGTTATCTCTGACTCCTCCCTTTTTTTTCTCTCACTCCAAATATTAATTGATAAGTCCTTTCATTTATACTTTCATAATATTCCCCTTCTCTCCTCTGACTCTGCCACTACCTTGGTGCAGGTCCTCATCAGCTCATATGTGGACTTTGCAATGACTTTCTGATTGATTTCCCTGCCTCAAGTCTCTCCCCACTCTAGCCAGTGCTGCATTTAGCTATAAACATGATCTGCCTTCAGTTCAAGTCTGTTTATATCAGTGCCCTCCCCACCTCCAATTCAGTAAACTCTACTGGCTCTCTATTACCTCAATGACAATATATGCAATCCTATATTTGACTTTTGAAGCCTTCTGGAACCTGGACCTTTGCTTTCTTTCCAGTCTTCACACACTTTACTGTCCTGCATGTACTCTATGATCCAATGATAATTGCATGCTTGTTTTATTCATCTCTGCCTCCTAGCTTGTTTAGCTCCTTTTAAGTCTCAGCTGAAAGCTTGATTCCTGCAATCAGTTTTTCCCATTTCCCCTTTAATGTTAATTCCACTATTCTGAGATTATTCCAATTTATCATAAATTTATCTTGTATGTACATAGTTGTTTCATATCTTCTCAGTTAGGTTATGAGTTCTTAGAGAGCAAGTGCAATTTTTATCTTTTATTGCAGCACCTAGCACCTTGCCTGACACGTACTAGGTGCTTAATACATGGTTGTTGCCTTAATCTGATTTGTTTATACAACTTTCCTTCACCCTCTAGATAATTCACAATTTAAATTCTTCAAAAATTGCAACCAGACGGTAGCACTAAAAGGTCATTGATCTAAAATTTGTCTTACTATAACTTCTACCCATCGGTCACCATTTTTTTGCCTTTTCCTCCACTTTATTTCATACTCCCACCACACCACCACAGTAATGACTTCTTCTTAATTTAAACTAAAAACCTTTAGGGGTTCTGGAAAGGTGTGTGTGTGTACTGGGGGAGGGGGAACGGTGTCACAGCCTGAGGTGTTGGGGGATGAGAGGAGGAGACAAGTCAGTA
The DNA here is from genome assembly GCA_028646515.1 of Pseudochirops corinnae. NCBI lineage: Eukaryota > Metazoa > Chordata > Mammalia > Diprotodontia > Pseudocheiridae > Pseudochirops > Pseudochirops corinnae. The sequence continues at coordinate 249,531,885 of CM053588.1, forward strand.
GATGATCTTGACAGGGTTCTTGAAGTTGCTGGCTTCCTGAAGCTGCAGTTGGGTAACATGGGCTGGTTTTCACAATATACATAGGGACAATAGCCAAAGTCTTCCTGCTGGTATTTTTCCAACATCTGGGCAATGCCACAGTTTGTGAGGATGTAGAGAGCATGAATCAGTCCACACAGCATCTCAGCTGCCTGCTCAATCAGGTCACTCTGTTGGGGTTGTTTTCCCATTCCTCATCAGGTTCCAAGTCAAGGATCGTGTCTAGAACCTGCCTATAGTGGGGCACCTGTTCATTGAGCCCTGTGAGGTTGAACTTGTTGTGGATATAGTCTTCATTCACCTCACAGAAGATTTCATTGCCATGAAGCCCACAGAACCATGAAATCCAAAATACTTCCTCTGAGTGATGCTTCCATCTTTACATCAGCTACCAAGCCAGGACTGGGGAGGGAGAGGGAGAAGTTGCTCCCAGAGGTGGCAGCGGCAGCAGCAGCAACAAAAAAAACCCATTGGTCAATTTTTATTCTATAGAGCAATGTAGCGATTCTGTTTCCACAATATTGATGCTTGAACAGTTATTCTATCTCCATCAAAGCCACATGCATCGTGGATAGCTGTCTGGCTTCAGAGGCATGAAAATCTGGGTTCAAGTCCAGCCCTTTACATATTCTTGCTGTGTTAGCCTGGGCAATTCACTTAGGTTCTCAATGCTCTAGAAAACTCAAATATTATTCTTTTAAATTTTTGTTCATTTTACTCTGAGCTTAAGAAATAAAAGAAGAATTTCCATAACATAGTAGAATAGAAAAAAAGATGATTGAGCATGAAACTACAAATCTATTCTGTGCAACTTGCTATTTCTTTTAAATATATAATAAAGCTGTCGTAACTTTCTTTTTTCCCCTTTTGTTCTTCCCCCTCACTCTTGGGATAGTTACTATTAGACACAAATATGGATATGCATGTAAAACCATGCTATCCATACTTCTATCAGTTCTTTCTCTGGAAACAGATAGCATCTTCTTTCATGTATTCTTTGTAGTTAATTTGGCTTTTTAGAAGAGTACTTATAATATCAGTAATTAGCTAATTACTAGTATTGTTGTGTAGAGTTTGTGATACAGTGGATAGAGAACTGGGCCTGAAGTCAGTAAGACCCGAGATCAAATCCAGCTTCAGACAGTAACTGCATGACCCTGGGGAAGTCACTTAATCTCTGTTTACTTTATTTTCCTCAAGTATAAAATGGAGCTTATGACAGCACTTTCCTTGCAGGTGTGTCATGAAGAATAAATGAGATAATATTTGTAAAGTGCTAAGTACAGTGCCTGGCACATTGTAGACACTCTATAAATACTTATTCCCTTCTCTTCCCCCTAATATTATAAATTACAGAGAAAGTGCTGGCCTATATAGGCAAAGGGAGTTTACTCTCCCAGGAACTACCTATACAATTGAAATCCTAAATTCATTTCCTATCCCATTCCTTATCCCACTATTATCTTTTCTTCCCCATCCTAAACACCCCCAGTTTCTTTAACCCTTCTAATATGACCTAATTTCTAGTTTCTTTCTAATGCTGATCTGCTTCAGTTCTGATTTGTCACTGTACCTTTTGAAGTATGACTCTAAGAATGTAACAAAATATTCTATAATTTATCCAAAGAGTGCAATGTATGGTGGTCTTTTAAAAATTATTATACTAGCATTACTGTTGCCTACACTGCCATTAATTTGGCTTATAGACTGACTGCATTAGCTTTTAGGGAAGTTGTTAACAGTGATTTCTCTCACTTTCCTCCTATTTGTTGAAACCTCTCTTTTGTTCATTCTAAACTCAGAATATGAAGTGATCCCTTTCCTTCCCAAACCTAAGTCTTCTACATGTATTTTCAGTTCTGTCCCCTACATCTTCTTCATGATTTTACTCTATAATTCATTCCTTCTCTCAAGTTTGTATTTATTTTCTCTCTACTAGCTTCTTTCCTTTGACCTATTAGGATGTTCAGTAGTCCCCAATCCTAAAATATTCTTTGCTTGATGCTACTAACCACTAAGGGTATTGTCCTAGCTCTCTATTGTACTGCACTGACAAATGTTTACAAAGACCTATCTACATTTACTGCCTCCAGACCAGAGGTAGGGAAGCTGTAGCCTCAAATGAGGCCCTTTGATTGAATCTAAACTTCACAGAACAATTCCCCTCAATATAAGGATTTGTTCTGTAAAACTTGGGCTCAGTCAAAAGACAGCATCCAAGGACCTAAAAGGCCACGTGTTGTAGGTTCCCCACTGCTGTTAGGCCCTTACCTCTGTTGCAATCTGATTTCAGTCACCACCATTGCACTGAAAACACTCTTTGAGAGTACCATTGGTTTCTTTATACTGAAATCAAATGTCCCATTTTAGTCTTCATTCTTTTTTATCTTTTTGTAGTATGTGATAGTACTTATGCACTCACATTTATAACTCTGTTCTTTCTTAATTTCCAAAATACTGTACTCTTATGATTCTTCTCCTACCTCTTTGATTGCCACTTTTCCCTCCTTTGCTGAGTCTTGTTCAAGTATGAGGTAATGAAGGCCAGCAGCAGGGTGGGTGATGAGAGAAGAGAAGGGGGCATATAGGGGAAACGTGGCAAAGGTGAAATCAGCAGGCTTTGACAACAGTTTTGATATGGGATAGAAGGTTGAAAGATAATAAAGAATCTGTAAAGACTCACAGTCTAGGGTATTGGGAAGATACTGTTGCCCACTATAATGTTAGGGAAGGTAGGAGGTGAGAAGGTTTAGTGGGAAAGATAATAAGTTCTATTTTGGAAATCTTGAGCTTAAGATGTCTACTGGACATCAATTTCAAGATGTCTGAAAGGTAATTAGAGATGGGAGATTGAAGGTCAGCAGAGAAACTGAGGCAGACAAGATAAATCTGAGATTATCAGTAGAGAGAAATCATTAAATCCACGGGAGCTGATGTAATAGCCAAGTGAGTATTACAGAGAGAGAAAAGAAAATGCCCAGGACAGAACCCTGAGAGACACATATGATTAGAGGGCATGGTTTGGAGGAGGATCCAACAAAAGAGAAAAAAAAAGGAGTGACCAAAAAACTAGGAAAGAGTGATGTTCTGAAAACCTAAAGAGAAGAGAATGTCAAGAAGAATGATCAACAGTGTCAAAGGCTGCAGAGAGGTCAAGGAGAATGGGGATTGAGAAAAAGCTACTGGATTTGGCAACTAAGACATCATAAGCAACTTTAGAGAGTATTTTTGGTTTAATGATAAGATCAGAAGCCAGATCGTAAGGGACAAAGAAGAGAAGGAGAGGAGAGAAAGTGGAGGCACTTAATGTATATGGTCTCTTCAAGGAGTTTAGCTACAAAGGGAAGAGGACTTGTGGGGTGATTGTCAGCAAGGACAGAAAGATGAAGTGAGGGATTTTTCCAAGATAGGGGAGAGATGAGTATTTAGGCAGTAGGAAATGAACCAATAGTCAGGGAAAGATTGAAAATAAGTGAAAGAGTTGAGATGGCTAAAGGGATAATCTCTTGGGAAAGATAGGATTGAATGGGATTACTTGAACAAGCAGAGGGGCTCATCTTGGTAAAGAGTAAGGATATTCATCATGTGAAACAAGCAGTAAAGGGGGAGAAAGTGTCAGAAAGCTCCATTGTAATAGGAGATGATGAAGAGGGGAGAAGAAGGAGTTTGTGGTTAATGACCTCAATACAATAGATGAAGCAAGGTTCTCAACTGAGAGACTGGGAAGAAAGGTGGGGTTTGAGGAGGAATGAAAAGATTTGGAAGAGCTACTGCAGAGTGTAGCATAGTGACTTGATAAGGTAGGTTCAGCAGCAGTGAGGGCCCAGTTGACACTATAGAATATAAGTTTGTAGAGGATCCAGTTAGAATGGTTGCATGATTTCCTCCATCTTTGTTCAGCAGCATGTATGTACTCATGAAGATGACAAATGGGAGTGATCAAATACTGAGGCTTTGCTTATAATTGGTGGTATAATAAAGGGGCTAGGAATTTAGGAGAGGAGGACAGTATAGACTTGAATTGGTTCATCAAGGAGTCAAAATGCAAAGAAGAGAAGAGAGTGGCTACTGTAGAGGAGATTGGGAGAGATTGAGAAATCAAAGGATTGAAGGTCACAGTACAGTAAGGTTATGTAAGGGAAAGGAGAGGGATAGGTGAAAAGTCAATAGATGATGATTAGATAAAGGGATTTCAGAATTCTTGAAAATCAAGGTGGTACATTTGTGGGTGATGATAGGATCAAGGATGTAACTATATTTCTGGCTGAGATGGTATGGAGGAATAATTCATGAAAGGTGAGTAGATTGAGGAACTGAGCAGTTAGGATATTTAAAGGAGAATTGGTGGTATGTTGAAGTCACCTAGCTTGAGGGCAAGGGTTGGGGAGGATTGAACAATTGTAAGCCAAATATTGAACTCATTAAGAAGAGAAGGGGAGTAAACAAGGGGGTCTGTAGACAACAGCTATCAGGATTTTGATTGCATGGGTAGACATGAATGGCATAGGAAGAAAGTTCATTGAATGTTGGAGGATGGGAGAGAATCTGGAAGTGGCAATGGGGAAAAAGGAGAATTTCAGTTCCCTTGTCTCTACCTGTGAACCAAGGAAAAAGAGTAAAGGTTCAATCAATACTAGAAGATGTGTCTAAGGAGGTTCTATCATGGGGGAAAACCAGGTTTCAGTAAGAGCTAGTAGATAAGAAGAGTGAGAGAGGAATAGATTTAAAGTGAAAGGAAATGTGTTAGCTTCAGAACAGGAATACTAGCAAATTCAGTGGAAGGACTGGATGGAGTTATCATGAAACTGTGATGTAGGTGGGTTGAAGGAGATGAGGATGAGGACTCAGGTGGAAGGGATGATAATGTATATTAGTTCAGAATCACTGGGATGTAGAGGGGATAACCATGTGTGAGAATGTTCATTACTCAGTGTGTGGTACCACTCATCTACTCTCAAAGGACACTGAACAAGAAGATGAGAGGTCTGAAGTCAAAGGAAAGTTTTTTTTTTTTTCTATTGGAAGTTCTTCACATCCAAGTTGTGAAATTGGATTGATGGTACATGGAAGACACCTTGTGCTTTTACAGATGGAAACAGTTGCCTTGGGACAGATGCCTTGGCCCAGCCTGGGCCCTAGTAGTCTTTCCTCAAGGGACAAGTTGCACCTAACAGGAAATGGAAAGCTCAAGACACTGAGGAAGCTGGTTATAAGGTGGCAGAAGGAAGCTATAAACTTAAGAAGGTATTGAGTATCAAAAACTGAGTCAAACTTCATGGTGATGAGATTTCCGGTGAGACTACTTTTTTCTGGGGCAGACATGATATTCATTGGAATGAAAACCGAACAGAATCCCTGACAGAAAATTAAGTTACCTGTAAAGTTTGGAGCCCTATGAAGAAGTTTCCTGTTACTCTTTCCAGCCCTCCAAACAGAAGGGAGAGTCAACTGAGGGAAATGCCTCAAGAGTTTTTTGGATAGAGAAAAAGAATAATCAAAGCAAGTAACCCGTGAAATGGATAAATCACTGGACTTGGAGTCAGGAAGATCTGAGTTCAATTACTGCCTCACAGTTTTCTGGTAATCACTTAATTTTTCTCAGACTCAGTTTCCTTAACTGGATTGGGAGGAGAGTTGCTTTGGATGGCTTCTAAGGTCCCTTCAAGCTCCAAATCAATGATCCTATGAACAAGAAAAAGATTCTGATATGACAAAGTTAAATCAAAATGAGTGCAGAGATTGGTTAGTGAAAGAACATGACAAAGACTAATAGTGGACACTCCAAAGAAGCACTTTCATCCTATGTCCCGCTGACTAAAATCAAGGATCTTTAGAAGGAGAAAAAAAGTTTATCACTGTGATTGTAGATTTCCTGCTAAGGGAAAGGCATTTGTAGAAACTTACACCATCAGGACAATATTGTCTTTCTGAAATGTGAGTGCAAGATGTACTAGACAGTTTACTGACAAACAAGGCTACTATTAACGATCACCATCATTTCATACAGGAACAAATGATGTTCTGGAAGATACCTTAAGAGTGCCTCTATCGACCTTGAAATCATGGGCAGAAATGGAAGGGTTTGGGGTCATGGTGCTATTTTAATTTCTTCTTCTAATTGAAGTATTTAGTTTTGAAGAAAAAATTATGAAAAGTGAAAATTTTGATAGCATGGCAGGTATCAGAGAATAGACTTTGGTTTTCTGGATAGTGCTTTAAAAAGTGTTTCTTGCTAAGGATGGTGTGCATCTCACATGCAAGACAAAGAGTATATTTCACTGGAGACTTCTTGATCTGATTAAAAAAGATTTAAGCTAAAAATAGGAGGGGAAGAAGAAAAATGCCCTCATGAAATGGTTGAACCAGATTCTATGGAGATTAACAATTATGACAGAAAGAAGAATAACAATGAACAGCGCCTTGTAATTCACAGGGAAAACTGCAGCAAAGTTATTTCACAATGATGTGTATGGACTCGGATGTCCATATACCAATAAACTAAGTAATCAGGTGCAGCTGAGCAATGGGGTGGGCAAGCTACTAGGAGCACTGCCTTGACCTCTTTCTCACTTTTAGGCTTGTTTGTTGGCACTAGAAAAAAAGCAAGGAGAACCAGAATCTCTGGGATGCTGTGTTGGGCTGGATTTTCTTGCTGATGGTGTACCTATCTAAGACACTTCTCTGTAGGAGGTGAAGGGGGTATAGAGAAGAGAGAGAAGGAAGATGGGAGAGAGAGAAGCCTCTTGATGTTAGAATGTTATTGCTTTTTAGGGTTGGTGTTCTTGAGTAGATTTCACAGTGTTTGTTTCCTTGGGTGATAACTGAATAAAGTTGAACTGACTGAAATCTTGAGCACAGAGAACAATAAAGCATTTTGGCAATGATGAATCTGTAGAATGAACACGGTGCTTGAACCATAGAAATTATTTAATAAATGTTTTCTATTCATTTGTTCCTCCATTCATTCACTCATGGCATCAGCTATAGCTGCTTGCTTAGCAATGACTTAAATGGTAATCCTATGTTCTTGGCGTATGTATGAGAGATCAGAAGATCCTGACAGTTTGAAAGTCTCTCACAAAGGCAAACCATGAGCCAAAGGAACAGTTGCAGGAACTGTTTGGAGAAAAGGTTATTGTTTGTCATGTAGTACAACATAACTGCTCCATACAGGAAACTACGGCAGCTTGACTAGCACTTGTCTGGAAGCCTGCCTTCTTTCCTCACCCACATTATGAGACTAGCCAAAGAGACATTGGTTTTCCTAGGTTAATGTGAATGCAACATAGCCTGGAGGATAGAATGCTGCACTTGGGGTAAGGGAAACCTGAGTTTGAATTCTGCCTCAGCTATGACTTGCTATATGACATTGGTCAAGTCACCTAATCTCTGAGCTTCCATTTCCTCATGTGTAAAATGAGCATAATAATAGCATCTACCAGGGCAACTAGGTGGCCCAGTGAGTAGAGCACTAGCCCTGGAATCAGGAGGACCTGAGTTCAAATCCGACTTCAGACACTTGGCACACTTACTAGCCGTGTGACTTTGGGCATGTCACTTAACCCTAATTGCCTTCCAAAAAGATAATAATAATAATAATAATAATAATAATAATAATAGCATCTACCTAACAAGGTTGTTGGGAGAATCAAATGAGATAATAAGTAAAGTGCTTTGCAAACCATAAAATTCTATACAAATGTGATTTCTGGATCCTCTTAGAGGAACACTTTGCATTAGATAGTTCCTCAGAAGGAGAACTATTATTGTTTGAAAACTAAGTTCCTGGTAATATGTGGTCACTCACCGAGGAAATTTGGTGCTGCTTTATTAATGTTTGATATATATAGCAGAAAAGAGTATTGCTCACATATATAGATAGATGCAAACATACATGACTTTACTAGCAGAAAACAGTTTAGGGTAGGATTAATCTTTTATTTTTAATCAGGATTTTTTTTTTTGGCAAAATAGTTCACAATTATGTTGTTACACAGTAGAAAAGAAATTCATTTACACAGATTACTTCAGATAAAAGGTACCATGGGCCAAGAAATACTTGCCATACAATACATTTTACATCTCGAGGCCTAATTTTTCCTACTTGATGGCATCAAAATCACCCCAAATCAATAAAATGTATCAGCATTGTGAATAGGCAAATAAGTGCTAAAAGGGTAAAATTATTTTAAAAAGAAAATGAAAATTAATTAATTTTCACAAATCCCTTCAAATAGAGGAGATTTTATCCATTGGAGTTCTCACTCTTAGGAATGGTGCTACTTTGTGTTTGTTTCCTTATTAACCAGTTGAGTCAATCACTCTGTTTACTTATATACTTCCTTTTACTATTTATGTAGTCATATTTCATCTAACGCTTTCTACGTTTTTCCTATCTTTATCCAGAGTTTTTCCATCACAGAAATAATTTTATTACTAGAAGATTATGAAGGACTACTATGTGATTAGTGTCTATCAATTTCAGAAACTTTAATGACTTTTGAACTATATTAAAAAAGCAAAACAAAAGTTTCCAGCAAGCAATGCTGTGGGCAGTGTGAATCTTTAAGAAGATTTTGAACTGTGGTAGTCCAGGACTGCTAGGCAGGACACTTTTTTTTCCACAGATGACCTGATGGATATCTTTGTCCAATTGGAAAGGGATTTGAAGACCAGGAAGGAAATGAGCCAAGGACGGAAAGGAATGAAGATTGCCTAAAGACAAGCCCACATAGTTAAATGTCAGCTGGCGATGACTGGATTTTCTGTGTCGGGAATACTGAACTCCATGTTACCTGAGATTTAAGTAGAGGGGCCTATTATTATTTGTTCTGATATTACTGGTGAATATATGATGTAAAAGGCAGAAGGTAACCCTTACAGGAAAACAGGAGAGAATTGGGACAAAGCTTAGAGGAATGATAATAGGAACCGTGACTGGAGAACAGAGTAATGTATTTTCCTGAGGTTTGGTTCACAGGGTGGGTATGTCACCTGCCCTTGCACCCCCACCCCCCAACCCCAAATGCATTACAATAATAGGAACTCAATTTTAAGATCACTTGGGGAAAGAATTTAAAAGGTGCTAAGCACCCGGAAGTTTCTGAGATGGGAGAGGACTGACTTCTCTCTCTCCCTGGCTGTGAGGATTTGGGGTTAAGGAGAAGTCACTAGAGATAAGACCTTTAAGTCTAGTCCTTTACTCTAGGTGGATAGACCATAGAAAGAGAAGAAAGTGTAGGAGCCATGAGTTTATCCCTCTTGGCAGATATCGGAAAGTACAAAGAATAGATGGAGTTATCAAAGTAGCTCTTAACACCATTCAGCCCCTTGAGAAAAGGGGAGGAAGGAAAATTTACTGATAAGATTCTGATACTACTGGACAGGGAAGCTCTGAGACAGATCATACAGACTTATTTATATGAAACTGCTGGCCCTAGCAAAGAAAAGTGAACAGTTAAAGCCCACTGTAACTATCAAGGAGAGACCTTTGCAGCTGAAAGCATATTCTCTGTCAAGGTGCCTTTGCCCCTCTAGGAGGCATCCTTCACACCCTGTAGATCCCAGGAGATAGGGACTGAAAGGGAGAATGTGGAGTAGACCTTACTGTTGTCACATTAATGAGTGAGTATAAGGCATCTGACCTATGGTGCAGGCAAAGAGGACTTATGGGCCATGTGTTCTGAAGGACCACTCTCATTTCTCTCCTATTCTGAACCTGGTTTGCCTTGCAAGCAGCAGATAAAAATGGAGAATACCAGAACCACAGTTGGTATTCTGAATGGGCCATTATGTTGTTGTCAAGCTGATTATCTTTGGGAACAAAAGTGAGAAAGAACAAAAGTGAGATTTGCTCATGCATGAGTATAGCTCTGGAGAACTACTGTTCCTGGATCGCTTTCCCTATGTGTCTCAGAATAATATATATTTATGAAATTGAATTGAATTCTGCTTGGCCCTTGGGGGCAGAATTTGGATCAGTGAGGAAGGGGCATAAAATTATATATATATATATATATATATATATATATATATATATATATGCATATGTATATGTATATATATATGTGTATACATATATATCACTATATAATATAAATATGAAGAGGCAACTCTAGGCTTGATACAAAGAAAAATCATACTAACAATTTGAGCTCTCCAACACCAGAAAGGGATGCCTTGGAAGAAAGTGAGTTCCTTCTTAGTAGGGGTCTTCTCACAAAGTTGTATGACCAAGTTTGGGGTGCACTGTAGAGAAGATCCTTGTTCAGATATATGAAGTTGGTCAGACGGCCTCTGTAGTCTCTTGTAGCTCTGACTCTGTGATTCAGTAACCTACTTACCTCCTTTTCTGTTCATACATTCCCTTGATGTCTTTTATGTTATTTTCCATATAGAATCTAGTTTTATTATATGCTATAATCTAAGTATGCCATCATAGAATATTCCATTGCCTTCTACCTACTTAATAATTTAGATAATTTTTGATATGATGGTATTCCATGAATCATAGTTGCATAATATCAGTAGAGGAATGTTGGTTCTAAAATGGTGTTTGAGGGAGTGAGCAACTTGAAATCTTTGAAAGGGCTAACCAGTTTCTCAAATGGGACCCAGCCTGATCCCCTAGTCCTATTCAATTCTGAGTATGGCTCATTGTCTATCTGCGGTGTCTGTTCAAGATCTGTGTTGTTGTTCAGTCATTTTTAGTTGTGTCCAACTATTCTTGATCCCATTTAGGGTTTTCTTCGCAGAGATACTGGAGTGGTTTTCCATTTCCTTCTTCAGCTCATTTTACAGATGAGTAAACTGAGGCAAACAGGGTTAAGGAACTTGTCCAGAATCGCACAACTAGTAAATATCTGAGGTCAGATTTGAACTCAGGAAGATGCGTCTTTCAGATTCCCAGGTCAGCATTAGATCCACTGTGCCACCTAGCTGCCACTATCAGATCTATATGCTAACAGACTAACTCAGTACCTTCCCAACTACATGGCATAAGATGGACAGAATGCATTTTTCACTTACTTTTTTTGCCCCACTGTGGACAGTTCAACTAATCTTTTTGAATGACTATGGATTTCATTGATGTGGCTTCACTGACAAGGATTTCATTGAGTGCTTCAGGGCTTATTACAATTGGTACCATATTATCTGCAAGTAAGATCATTTCAGGAAATGGTTTTCTTGATAGGACATCCTATTTATACTCTGTGTAGGGCACAAGATCCTAGAATCTTAACAGCTGGAAGAGATCTCAGAGGCCATTTCATCCAGTCCATACCTGAATCTGAATATGCATCAAGGAGTTAGCTTTTGCCTGAACACCACAAATGAGGAAGAAACTACTTACTGAGACAACTGATTCCATTTTTGAAACCCATATGTGTGAGTATACACATATATTATCTCTATTTCTATCTATCTATTTCTATCTGTCCATCTGTCTATCAGTTTAATTTTGATCCTCTCTAAGTGAGGACAACAACTAACCACCTTTGGAGTAAAGCAGAACAATACTCCCTTTAGCATCACCGTCTTTCAAATAGACAGCTATGTGGTGCGATAGATAGAACAACGGACCTGAAGTCCGCAAGATACCTGAGTCCAAATCTGGCCTCAGATACTTACACCAAGTAACCCTGGGCAAAGCACTTAACTGCTGTTTGCCTCAGTTTCCTCATCTGCAAAATGGAGATGAAAACACCTTCACAGGGTTTTTGTGAGGATCAAATAAAATAATAATTATACATCATTTAATTTATTTCCTAGCACATCACAAGCACTAAATAAATGTTGCTTTTGGTATTATTAATATGTTTGAGATAGCTATCATATCCCTCTAAGTCTTCTTTTCTTTAGGATAAACATTCCCAATTCCTCCCTTAGATTCTTTTATGGTAACATATCAAAGCCCTTCCCTTCAATCTTATTTGTCTCCATAGATACCTCCTTTTCCTTGTACTTCTGAAGTTTACTTTCTGAACCCAGGTATCATCTATTAATTTAATATTATTACTTTTTTCTTATTAGTTATTTCTCAATGTTCTACCCTGTCATGATCCTTTGAAATCTTGGTCCTGTCTTTCAGTGTGATAGCTGTAACACCCAGTTGTAACTCTCAGTTTTGCACAATCTATAAATTTATAAAGAATGTCATTTATGTTTTTATCCTAATAAAAAAAATAAACCATTAGGTTCAATCACAGTTACTGCAACCATCTCACTTACGTCCTTCTTACAAGTTGACATCTAAACATTAATGACTCTGCTTTGGACGTGGATAATCAACTGTGTTTGAATCTATTATCACCTGGCCATATCACTACAAATTTTCCACAAGGATCACACGAGGCTGTATTAGATGCTTTATTAAAATCTATATAAATTCCACCTGCATGATTTCCTTGGTCTACCAATTCAGTAACCCTACCGAAAAAAGAAATAAATACAATATGGTATCATCTATTGCTGATGTTTTGGGGGTGCCACCACTTTTTCTAGATGTTCACTGATGATCTAGGTAATAATATATTCTGTACTTGTTCAAGGAATTAAACTAAAAATCAGTGGCCTATAGTTTGTTGGAACTGTTGTTATTTGCATTGTTGTGGTAACTGAGTAAGTGTGTACAGTGTTTCCTTGGTCCTAGTTTGCATCAGTTCATAAAAGTTTTTCCATGGTTCATTGTGTTGTTCATATTCATTTACAGTAGAGTAGACTCATAGTATTAGACATTCATAGTTGGAAGAGATTTTAGAAGTCATTTACTCCTTCATTTTAAAGATAAGGCAACCAAGGCAAAACAATTTTAAAG
>CM053588.1:249545240-249594077 GCA_028646515.1 Pseudochirops corinnae
AACTATTGTACAATGTGAAAGTATTTGCAGATCCTCTACATGATTGCATGCCACCATGGAGGCAGGGAGGGAGGGAAGAAATTCTGAAACTCAAGTGATTGTGGAACTGAATCTTGTAAATTAAAAGTAAATGAGTAAATAAAAAAAATTTAAAAAAAAAGAAGCACAATACACAGTAGCAAATGATCAGACAATAGTAATTTAGCATTTGATAAACTCAAAAATCCATGCTTTTTGGGTAAGAACTGAACATTTGACAAAAATTTCTGGGAAAACTGGAAAATAGTTTGGCAGAAACTAGGTGTAGTTCAGCATCTCACACCCTTTACTAAGATAAGACCAAACTGGAAAAATTATTTAGACATAAAGAATAATATACATAAGATGGGGGAGCATGGCAAATGTACCTGACAGATCTCTGAATAAGGGAAAAGTTTTTGACCCAACAAGAGATAAAAAGCTTCACAAGATGTAAAATGGACAATTTTGATTGCATGAAATTAAAAAGCTCTTGCACAAATAAACCCAATACAGTCAAAATTAGAAGGAAAACAGGAAACTGAGTGGGGAAAATCACAGCAAGTTTCTCTGATAAAAGCTTCATTTCTCAACTATATAGGAAACTGAGCCAAATATATAAAATAAGAGCCACTTGCCAGTTGATAAATGATCAGAGGATAAGAACAGGCAGTTTTCAGAAGAAGAAATCAATAATCACATGAAAAAATGCTCTAAATCCTTACTGATTAGAGAAATGCAAATTGAAACAACTCTGAGATGCCATTTCACACCTATCAGATTAACTAACATGATACAAAAGGAGAATGACAAATGCTGGAGGGTATATGAAAAAAATTGGGACACTGATGCATTGATGAAAGAATTGAGAACTAGTCCAACCATTCTGGAGTACAATTTGCAACTATTACCAAAGGGCTATAAAACTGTCCATATCTATTTACCCAGAAATACCATTACTACATATGTATCTCAGAGATATCGGAGAAAAAGGAAATGGCCTATTTGTGCAAAAATATTTATAATAGCTCTCTTTGTGGTGGAAAAGAACTGAAAATTGAGGGGATGCTCATCAACCGGTGAATAGCTAAAGGAGTTGTAGTATGTAATTGTGATGGAATAATATTGTGCTATAAGAAAAAGGATGGTTTCAGAGAACCTGGGAAAAAATATAGGAACTCATGGAAAATGAAGTGAACACAAGCAGGAGAGCATTTGTATACAGTAAGAACAATATTGTAAGGATGATCATGAAAGACTTAACTACTCTGTTCAAGACAATGACCTAAGATAATTCCAAAGGATCCATGATGAAAAATATTATCCACCTACAGAGAGAAAACTGATGGACTTTGAATGTAGATTGGATCAAGCCTTTTAACAACTTAATTTTTATTGTTTTCTTTTGCAACATGGCTATCATGGAAATATGTTTTGTTTGATATACTTGACGTCTAATTGTTTGCCTTCTCAAGGAGGGGGAAGGGAGAGAATTTGGATATCAAAATAAAAAAACACAAATTTTTACATGTAATTGAGAAATATTTAATGAAAAAATAATTTAAAAAAGAAAGAATATCAGGAGCTAAGAACACTTGTAATCCTTCATAAAAATAACTGAGCATACGATAATTGAAGTTAATACCTAGTTAGAAAGAAAGATGATTTAAAATAGAAAGCTGTTGACCCAATAGTGGCCTCTTTTCGGATAAGCACCAACCTCATTTAGCCTCCCCATGCCCCCTCTGTGTGACAGCTTCTCCTGAAGGAGCTTCGTGTATTCTGGCATCAACCCCTAAAACAACTGGTTTTCCAGAAGCTCTATTTTCCTACCACAGGACTGTGTCTCAAGATCTTCACACTCAGGTGGACAAGTGTCTGAGGTTTCTCTTCTGCTCAACTGAATTTGTCTTAGTACATCTTATATAATTTCACATCATGAATTACAAATTGTTTGAAGCACCATTTCCTGCTGTTTGATCGGGGTGTCCAGACTGCTAGGAGCTACAATAGAGGACAGTGTAGACAGTGAAAAACCTTGAAAAAGACACTTGATAAGTAATCAAATTGGAGTAAGAACTTAGGTTAGATTTTCACCTCTGTCACTACATGTGTGACCTCAAATGATTCACTTCATCTTCGGAAGCCTCAATTTCCTCATCTGCAAATAAGGAGTTTGGACTAGATGACCCTTTAGGTCAATTCCAAATCTAAAGTTATGCTACCATATTTCTGATTTGTGTCCCATGAAGACTAACAAGATGAAAACAAAAACAAACCAAAAAACCCAACTATAGTTGTCTAATCTTCAAGAAAACATTTAAGGGAGGCGTGAAAACTACCATCAAATAATTGAAAAGATATCATGTGGTGGAAACTAGGGTTAACTAGGAAAAATGATTAGGCTTAATATAAGGAAGAGCAGCTCAGATAGAGAAATCCAGGGTGCCCCCACCTAAAGTCAGGACAGTTGTGAGCTTTAGTAGCTCAATATAAAAGAAAATTATTTAGAAAGGAACTGAGCTTCTTCATGAGGTAATGCTTGCCCCATCACAGAAGATAAGCTGTATGAACTCCGAGGTCCCTTCCACCTCTGATTCTCTAGTATTTCATGACCATTTTTGCCATATCACATCACTTTTTATCACCTACATGCAGAAGCTGAATCTCAGGTATTAGCAATGCCTTAATTTGGTGACTGATATTCAATCATACATAGATCAAATACAAACAAAGCACAGGAAAGAAGGTTCTTGAGATGTTATAGCTTGTTTGCCCAAAGGACACATAGAGTTTTTTAAGTGGACTCACTGGGGGGGAAATAAAACAAAAGGGTTCACTGGGTTTGCAGTTTCTCCTTCCATGAACAAATCCTCCGAGGTTACTGAGTGCAAGCTGTTCATAGCAATTGAAGGCAAGAATGTATCCTAAAGAACCATCTTGTAATAAAAGCTTCTGCACTTACAGATGCAGGTGCAGCCACCTATTTTACATGACTTTTGTTAATGAATGAAGAAGAGGAGAAAGCTGTGAGAGTTTAATTTATTTTAGAAGTAATGGTTTGTACAGTAATTATAGAGAGGCAACTGCATGTCACATGGAATCAGTAACAAATGCAGTTGGAAGAGTTTATCTGGGGTTTCAGCACTGTAATCTTTGATTTTTCAAAGTTAATGAATTTTCTTGTAATGATGTATCTATAAGATAACATATACAAGAATTCTCATTTGAATAGTCAACAATCCCTACTTTAAGAAACCTTAAAATTAATATTTTGAGATTTTTTTAATTTAAAGAGGATAAGATTATTTATTCTGGTTTACAAATCAATTTTTAAACCTGTGAAAATATCTAAAAATTTAACTTATAATTGTTCAGTTAAGTTAGATAAGTCTTCGTGTTTGGTTCTGGAGTCCTCACATAAATGAGGAAAAAGTATGATTGTAGATCGGAACTATGAAGATTAAGTTTCTACACTTATCTCATCCTATGATTCTTCCCCCTCCCCCCTTGACATTGAGTTGAATAGACTTCCTGGAATATACATAAAGGTTGTCTGTATAGCCCAACAATTGAATGCTGTCGTCTTCAAGCCATCCAGTTTGGCCATCTTAAAAGTTAATCATGATTACCTCTTGATCAGTTTGCCTCTGGGAACATCTGGCTTCATTTCAATTGAGTTCAATAAATGTAAAGGGACAGACTCCAAAAATACAAAATAATGAACTCCGTCAGCCATATTCCAGTCCTCTTATTTATGCCGAGTCATCTTTGCTTCAGATGCCTATGTCATGTGATTAAGCTTCTAATTCTAACCATTAGGTGGCTGGAATGCTTTTGGAAAAGTTGGACAACTCTCAGGAAGTGACATTTTGAGTACTTTCTAATCAACATTAAGAAGCAGCAGTTGGCAAACTAATGCTGTTTCTCCTGCTCTTTAGAAAATCTTTTATCTGGTTGCCTATCTCTAGTCATAGTCTACTGACCACTGCCTGATTTCATCATTAGTACTTGTCAAAATTTAACTTGCATTGCCTTTGGTCTTTGCCCTTATCATGCCCAATCTATGTTTCTCTATGCCAGGAAAATTGTCAGTGCCAGGAAAATTGTCACAAGCTGGTCCTTCCAGCCATAACTCCCCTTCAGGCAATTTAGCTGTTAATACCTTTCCCTTATTGCCTTCTTATTGGATGAAGACAGGTAATATCACCCTCTCTCATTCAGCACTACAACCAGTCTCTCAAGTTATATATCAGATTCAATCCATGTTAAGTAAAGCATACATATTTTCAGTACAATGGAGAAAAAAAATAGAAAATAAAAGTTTAATAATGCCCTCAATACATTAGGGTCCTAGAAAGGTCTGCCACAAGTGCACCTTAACTTGGTTATAGGATATTGAATATTACTTGTCTTCAGAGCATCATTGAAACCAATCTCTTCAGACTGAATTTATCTATGTTATTCTAGCAGTCCTGGTCCTGAAGCATTCCCAGTGGATTGGTAGTATTTTGTCTCTTGGTCTCAGTTTATATAGAAAGATTTCTATTCATCTTCCCAAGATGCCAAAGGGAAAAGATTACTTCCTTAACTTTCATCATGTCTTACTACTGTTTAAAAAGTCTTTATTCCCAAAATAAACAGCAACAACAAATCCCACAAATTATATCTACTTCCTGTGGCAACTTGCATAGAATTTAAAGAGATGAATTATTAACAGTTTTTATTAGTTCTTTATCTCAGAGTTTTCTTGGGGGCATATTTTTTAGAACCAGGAGCAGTTTATCTAAACAACTATTTGCTGTTGTTTAATCATTTTTCAGTCATATCTAACTCTTCATGACCCCTATTTGGGGTTTTCTTGGCAAAGATGCTGGAGTTGGTTTCCCATTTTCTTCTCCAGCTCATTTTATAGTTGAGTAAATTGAGGCAAACTGTATTAAGTGGCTTGCCTGGAGTCAGACAGTTAGTAAGTATCTGAGACTGAATTTGAGTTCAGGTCTTCCTGACTCCAGGTATGGCGAACTATTTACCACACCACCTAGCTGCATCATTAATTATTAAAATGGTAGCTTATATTTTGGATGTTTTGGTTTATTTAGTCCCTGCTTCCTCATATCTTTGTGTTAGATTTGAGTTTAATAGAGTTTCTATAAGTATCACATACTTTTAAGACTGGAGAGTACATGTGGGATTTGTTTGGTTCATTCATTCCATCTCCTGATTCAGAAAAAGAACTATAGAAGTTGCATATTGCAATCTTTGATTTGAAAGAGTAATTTGCTCTATGGAATGCTAGACAAATCGTTATTCAAACCCTCTTGGAAATCTTAAAGTATGAGAGGCTCACTAATCCACAATTACATTTCATTTTGGGGCATCTTTAATTATTATAACATTCTCCCATTTACCAAGATAAAATATGTTTCCTTGCAATATTTACCCATCAGTCCTAGTTTTGCCCTCTAGAACTACAACTATTAACCCATCTTCAATATGACAGTCTTACAATTATTTTAAACTAGTTTTTGTGCCTTCCCAACTTTTCTGTTTTCTAGGATAAATATTCAGTTCTTTAAACTATTCTTCATGTAGTATTATTTCTAGAGTCCATGATATACAAGCTTCAGGGTGTTGTCCTTTAAAGGAGTCTCCCAGAAGAGAACACAACCTTCCAGATGGTTGATGAGCACATAGTGCATCAAGACAATTACCTCCCTTGATCTAGACACTTGTATTACTGCAATTCCAGATTGCATCAGCTCTTTTTGGCAGCTACATCACACTGCTTGCAATCAGATAAAGCCAACGAACTGTTTTAAGCAGGTCTCTCCTGTTCTACATCTCTGAAACTGACTTTTCTTAACCTAAGTTCAGAGTCTTACACATTCCTCTGAAATTTCATCTTGTTAGTTGTGGCCTGTTAGGTTATTTTCTAGTCTTAATTCTGAAATCCAGCAGATTCCCTGCCCCTTCCAACTTAGGTCATCCCCTCTATGCATTCATTCACATTTTTGATAAAAATGTCAAACAGGACAGTTAAGTACAGAGCTTTACAGTATTTGATACCTCTCTCCCAAGTGTCATTGACCTATCATTCAACTTATGAATTTTCCTATCTGAATGATCACCTACTGTATATTTTTTCTGTCTTGTACACAAAAATTTCATGAGAAACTTTGTGAAACACCTGACTGATTTCAACATAAATTACATATGTGGAAATTCCTTCATTTAACAATCTAATAACCCTATCAAAAAGGGTAAATGAAATTATATTAATATGCAGTGTGGGCATTTAGAATAGAAAATGGTGATCTGCAAAACCCAGCATGGGTTCAGTAATAACAAGTCGTTCATTTAATAATTTATGCCAGATGCCACATTGGGACACAAGAAAGGTTTTCCAGATTGATGCCAATTGCCTTAGATTTCTAAGAAAAGGTGATTTGACAATTTCTTTAATAACCTACTCTAGAACAAACCTCCTGCTAAAACATTTTTCTCAAGGTTATGAGAATAATAATGTTTCAATGAACTTTTATGTACATAGCATCTTTTAAGAAACTTATTTCATTCTCTGAATGTGGTATATAGATTAGGGTTATTCAAATCCATATATAAATGGATCACTCCATTGTTTACATTATAGGTTATAGAATCCTACCTAACCCCATTCTCTGATGTCCTGAAAGTAATGACACTTGCTCCCTTACAGATACCTTAATTGTTCCATGGTCTGGCACAAAATGGCAAGATTAACTATATGGAAGTTTTAAGTATCAAATTTTCCTCATGGACATAGTACTTCATCCCTCTAGAGCTGTATTTGAAAAAAAAAATAGAAAGAAAGTAAAGTTGGCCTTAACTCACTCCACCCTTTTTTTTTTTTTTGCATCTTCTGCATTCAGTTTTTTGTTGCTGTTATTTTTTATTTTTGTC
Organism: Pseudochirops corinnae; assembly: GCA_028646515.1. NCBI lineage: Eukaryota > Metazoa > Chordata > Mammalia > Diprotodontia > Pseudocheiridae > Pseudochirops > Pseudochirops corinnae. The sequence continues at coordinate 249,552,201 of CM053588.1, forward strand.
ACCATCTGCGTTTAGGTATCCAGGGCTTTCATGTGGCTGGGTCTTCTCCTGTAACTTCAGAAAGCAATCTCATAAATTAATTTGAACTACGATGTTATTAAATATCCCTAGGTGTTTTTATTTTTGAAAAGTTGGGAACTGATAATAACAATACTTAAATCAAATGAATGACTCTCTAATTGTAGAATTCAAAGCACTGCAGAACCTCAACGGAAATACTTTTGAACTGAGAGGGTCTTATGAGACTATCCTTGCCCTGACCCCTCAACTACTACTCCAATACATTTCTCCACAATTTTCAATTCAAGTAGGAAAAATATTACAGCCCTTTACACATAGGTAAAATGGTTCTTTCCTTAAGCTAAATGTGGATCTATGTCAAGTTTCCTTTTCCCTCTGAGCTCAGAGAATACTCATTCCCAGCTATGGAAGCCAAAATTGAGCTGATTAGCTTGCTTATTAATAACAACATTCCTGGGAGATAGGGAGAGAGAGATATTATTATGTCTTTTATATGTGGAAGAAATCTTTCTGTAAGAGAGGCTAAATTAATTGTTTGAACACAGTTCTTCAAAGGTCTATCCTAGAGTTCCAATTGGGCTTGATTCCCAGTTCAGTCCTGTGTATTATGTTGCAACTGAATAGTCAAATAAACAAGCAAGCTTATTTCTGTTGGTAATAAAGGAAATATTTCATGATTCATATTATAAAGAACTGTGTTTATTTAAATAAGCAGAATATAATTAGTACATTTTATGTTCTCATTTTGCTAAAGAATGAAGAGGAAAATGGTTACTTACAAAAATCCCATTATAGAACTCAACCCTGAAATCTTGTATTTCCTAGAACAACTTAGCAGAAGCTGGGCAAAACTCAATTATTTTCTGCCTGCAGAAGAATGGACAGACAAAGATTTTTTTTTTCTTTTTACTGTCATCCTCAGGGAAATAAACATGTACTGTAGGCTAGGTTATTGTGAGGAAAGCAGTTGTTCTAATAGTAACTTATCCTTGTGATTGTACCTATCTCCACGAATAAGTTATGGATTTAACTTAAGTTGAAACAAAGTCAAAGGTTCCCCTTGTTTACCTGCAGTAAAAAAGATGACCTCATCTCTCTATTATCATGACTCTCCAATTGGACTCTAACCCTAAACCTTAACTTGTTGTTCTTGGCTTAAACAAACAGAGGAGCTCAGACAAATTCCATTCTTATCATATACAACTGGTAGCACAGGAGTGTTGCTAAATCAATATTGCATGCCATAAATTATCGTTGTTAATACACACCAAAAAATATCTTGAACATTCAAATTCAAAGCATTTGTAGAGGTTAGGATACTTTTGAATTTTATGCCTGTACTGGTTGGCCTATGTAATAAAGTAACAATAGAATACTAACTAAAAATCCCCATCAAAAAATAAGTAAAACAAATATATGGACCCTACCACTCCTGACAAAATTATATGGGCTTCTCTTTATAGAAGACTAGCACCTGAAACTCAGTTCTCTAGCTTGAAGGAACTTGAAAACTACATAACACATTTTCTTTGCTTGGACTTTAATAATGAAGTCAAACTTTACCTTATATGGAACAATGACTAATCTGAAATGAGAAATTAAATAAGACACTGTTTAAATACTGGTGGAATTTTCTTTTGTAAGATTCACCAGAGTAATGTGCTTATAAATATCTCAGGCAAAGTTTGAAACAGAAACTATATAGAAATGTAAGCTTGCTCTCTCTCTCTCTCTCTCTCTCTCTCTCTCTCTCTCTCTCTCCATACACACTCATATGCACACACACATGCATAATGACCAAACATAGCAGACAAAATGCAAACTATCTTAAAATGTCATTTTTCATTCATCTCTTCTGCAAACATTGGAATGCTCAGTATTAGTTCTTCTGTGTAGGAGATATGGGACCAGAGGGAAGTCTCCCAGCCTCTCAGTTACCCAGTTATTCAGTTACTCCCTCTTTTTATGAACTAGTAATAAAAATGCTTGCAATAATCTACCTATCTGAGGTGGTTATAAGTAAAGCTTGCAAAGCATGCTGTAATCTGCAAACCACTATATAAATGCTAGCTGGTTTTGTTTGTTTTGTTTTTTTTTAATTTTATTTGAAAGGCAGCTTAATGTAGTGGATAAAGGCCTGGCCATAGAGTCAAAAAGATTTGGGATTCAAGCTCAGCATCTGAAACTTATTGGCTATAACTGTAGGCAGAGTACTTAATTTCTTAGTGTCCTTAAGCAAATCTAAGGCTGTGAATCGCAGAAATGTTATTGATCTCCATTGATTAAGGGAGTTTCTTCACTGAATATTCCCTATAGTGATGAAATCATGGGTCTTTCCTTGCTTCTAACTCTCTCTCTTCTCTTCTCTCTAACTAACTCTCTTCTCTCTCTTCTCACCCCTTCTGTCAGTTTCTAGGGCTTTCTTTCCCTAGAATATCCCCCTACTATGTTAGCTCCCTTTTCCCACTGGTGAGTTACTTTTGACAGGGATGTACTAGATCCAGTTCCTACCAGTTCTCTAGAGCAGAACATTAAATTTTGTGTGTGAGCATTAATATCTGACAGATTGGCAAATGTTACAAAACAGAGCTTGATTTATTTTGTAGATCATTAAAACACGTCAAAGTAATAGAGAAAAAATTTTAAGTGTGCCATGATACATATATACAAGCATGTATATATATAAATATATATACATATATACATGCACAGACATAACTGATTGCTAAATGTTTATCAGCCCATCTTTGTCCCAGGTCCTCAATTTTGAGGATGGGCACAGGTTAGCCATACTTCATCCTTCTTCTGGCTGTACTTTTGACTCTCTACAGACTTGAAACCCCATCCCCTATGTTGGCACCTTGGCTTTAAGTTCCCTTTTGTGTATTTTCTGCCTCCATTAGATTCTAAGCTCTTTGAGGTCAGGCCTTTCCTGTTAACATTTCCAACATTTACCACAGTGCTTAGCACAGATAGAGGACATACCTATTGTTGTTTGCTTGTCATCTTCATAATTTAAAAAAAAAAACCCAACACTCTCATTAAGAACAAAGAGATTGTAATTATGCTGAAGGCAGGGGGTACTTTTTATATATCCTTTCATGTCCCTTAGCTCATAATGGCTTTCCAGTAGTAGCGTGGTAGTGATAGTAATGGTGGTAATAGTAGTTTTAGTACTAGTTGTTGTTACAATAACTAATACTTTAAAATTGAGTGAAATCCCCACAAACCCCTAAGTGGTGGGCATATGGTTAGACTGCTCAATAAATGCCATTATTATCTCCAAAGTGATAGGTGGGTAAACTTGGGATATGGAGGTCAGTGCCACTTGCTGAAAGATGCTATTAGGATACCCCACAGAGCCTGGTCTCAAATTCTACCCAACTCTCCAGTCTTACTGTCTTCCTAGTCGAGGTTGGTGAGCTTAGTACCCCAGAGGATACTAAGTATTACACAAATGGGGGGCTTTACAATTTGCATGTCTATACACCTACTATGCATATATTCTGCTTAGTTTCAACCAAGAGGCATTTTTAACTCTTGTTCTAAGTAGAGTGCAAAGACAAAGATGGTTCCAGAGACAGACTAATGTTCCCAAAAGTTGAAACACTTGACAGTATATAGTCATATGGAATGTCTTTGAGTTTAGACCCCTCAGCAACATAAGATAACCAAATTTCCATAAAATAGGGTTCCTTGCTTTAAAGCAGTGGTTCTCAACCTTCCTAATGCCACGACCCTTTAATACAGTTCCTCATGTTGTGGTGACCCCCAATTATAACATTATTTTCATTGCTACTTCATAACTGTAATTTTGCTACTGTTATTAATCGTAATGTAAATATCTGATATGCAGGATGTATTTTCATTGTTACAAATTGAACATAACCCACAGGTTGAGAACTGCTGCAAGTTTAAAGGAAGGATGAAGGCAACTTTGCCAATTAGTTTATTTGCCTCTAGGGGGAGAACATTCTCTACTCCCTTCTTTCCCATAGAAAACTCAGTCTTCACTCTCCCTAGTCCCTATTCTCCTCTGCCCTCCCTTTCTGGACTATGCTTCCTGGGACACTCCTTTATTGTTAGTCCTCTCTTTGTCCTAGATCCCTTGATTTCATTTTCTTTCCATCTTCTATTCCTCACTAAAACCAAGCTTTCTCCTGAAAGCTTACACCATCTTTTGAAATCTTTCCAAGGCTGGCTTCTTGTTTTATTATACCCAGTACACAGGACTAGGAGAAGTTGATAAATTTCTTGCTCCTGTTTGTCATTTTCAGATACTCCTTCTGAAATTCCTCTTTTATAGACCATCTCATTCATCCTTGTTGCTGTCATCTGTAGACCTAAAGTTCATTTTCCAGGTAAGGTCAGTAGCTGCAGTTCATAGACAATCCCCATCCTTTGCAAACACCTAGAATCCCTTATTCTTCAATCTCCTTAAATGTCATGATCATACAATCATAAGGTCATGAATTTAGAATCAGAAAGGACTTTAAAGACCATCAAGTCCAACCCCTTAATTTTATAGATGAGAAAATCGAGGAAGAAAAAGTAAAATATCTTGCCCATAGTCATACAGCTAGTATCAAACACAAAATTTGAACCTAAGTCTTTCAGACTCAAAGGCCACTAAACTGCATTTTGACAGGTTCCTTCTATTTCCTGTCAATCTCAGCAGGCACAGGAAGAGTGATCATACCTATACCCAAGGTCAACTGAATTTTCCCCATATGCTATCCCATTCCACAGTACTCATGATGAGTAAACACACCCTGCTGAAGATAATTTTGGTGTGTGATCCACCATCCATTGGAAAGGATGAAATAGCAGAGAAATTTTATGACGAACTTAACAAGATCCTACAAATTAAGCCAACAGACACTTTCCTACACTGTAATTTCTATGTGAAAGTAAGTATGTAAAAATAGCAAAAACTGGGTTGGACAATATCATTTGTAATCAAGAAATTAAAGGGCAAAAGGCTTAAAAGACTATTTAAAAATCCCAGGCCTAAAAAAAAACAAACAAACAAACTTCAAGCAGAAACACAGAAGGCAATGGTTGTGACAAACACCAGATGACATTTTAAAAGGAACAAAATCAGCACTCTCTTAACAAAGTACAATTGGTTAAAATGAAGCATTCTAGAATCATTTGTCTCTACTGAGTCAGATCATTGACTGCTTCGGGTAAAAGTCAAAGTAAATGCCAAATTAAATAAAAATACTGAATGTTAATCCTTTGCCCAATAAATAATCACCATGTCCTCTGATTTCTATCCCCTAAGCCTTGCCCCTTCCCATATATATAACTTCCCTATATGTGTTGATTTCCTCTATTAGAATGTAAGCTCCTTGAAAGTAGGGACTATCTTGTTTTCTTACATTTGTAGCCTAGTTTAAACACAGTGCCTGGCACATAGAGGGAAGATAAAGGGAATAAGCATTTTTATAATGTTTTATCACCCAGACACCGAGCTAAGTGATTTCTTACAAATATTATGTCATTTGGTCCTTACAACAACCCTTTTGAGTTAAGTGCTATATTCCCCATTTTATAGTTGACTAAATGGAAACAGATTAAACAATCTGCCCAGCATCACACAGCTAGTAAATGTCTGAGGCTGGATTTGAACTCAGGAAGATGAGTCTAAGCCTGGTGCTCTATCCACTGTGTTACCAGCTGCCTCTATAGTAAATGCTCAATAAATGATTTTTCATTTTTTTGTTCACTTTTATTTTCCATTAAAAAGGAGATGAATGCAGCAGCTCCATCCTAACCTTTTAAGTAAAGTATAGATTCAAAAAAGGAAAAGAAAAAAAAAACCCACAAGTAAAGGTAATGACTTTATCACCATTTTTTAAAGAAAATGTCAGGCGGAGGAGCCAAGACGGCAGAGTAGAAACAGCACTTCCAGGCTACTCCGGCTCCCACCTCCTCTGATACATGTAAAAAATGACTCTAAACAAACTTTAGAGCTACAAAACCCACAAAGTGACAAAGAGAAACAAATCTCCAGCTGAAGGAAGCCCAGTAGGCTGGCAAGAAGGGTCTATCACAGTGGGCTGCGGGAGGAGGGCAGTCCCACCTAAGCCATGGGTTTTAGCCCCAGGGTGGTCCCCACCAGGCTCTGCTACAGCACCCTTCATGAGAGTAAATCAGCAACAGCTGTAGTGGTTTCCAGACTTCTCAATCCATAAATGGCAAAGACAAAGTAAAAGGTCAGTGTGGAATGTGGTTGGTCCAGAGGGAAATAGAAGAGTGTAGTCCTACTGCTACTCCCAGAATAAGAGGAGGAGGAGGTGCAGTGGCTGCAGCCGCTGCCATGTGGCTGTTTCAGAGCTCCTGGCCTGCAGATAGTAGGGGGACCAAGTGACCATTCAGAGGCTAAACACTCTTGCTTTGACCTGCATGAATCTGGATTGCGGTCTTGGCTGGTGGTCCTGGGGTGTGTGACCAGTGAGCCAGAGCATGTGGGGGCTGTAGAGAGGGAACCCATCTAATAGCTCTGGCAGCTGCAAAAACCCCAGCAATTTGGGCCATAGCTCTCTCCATTCTGGAAGCAGAGCTCAAAAGTCAAGTAATTGGCTGCCAATATGAGCAAGCAACAGAAGCACAAACGGACGGTAGAATCCTTTTTGGGAGATAAAAAGGATCAAGGCATGGAGTAGGAGAAAGACAGCAAAGTCAGAACTCCTGTATCAAAAACCTCCAGGAAAAATCTGAACTGATTACAGGCCATGGAGGAGCTTAAGAAGGATTTTGAAAATCAAGTAAGAGAAGTGGAGGAAAAATTGGGAAGAGAAATTAGAATGATGCAAGAAAATCTTGAAAAGCAAGTCAACAGCCTGTTAAGGAGACCCAAAAATACACTGAAGAAATTAACACCTTAAAAATAGACTAAAATGGCAAAAGAGGCCCAAAAGGACAATGATGAGAAGAATGCTTTAAAAAATTGAATTTGCCAGATGGAAAAGGAATTTGAAAAACACACTAAAGAGAACAACTCCCTCAAAATTAAATTAGAGCAATTGGAAGCTAATGACTTTATGAGACATCAAGATAGTATAAAACAGATTTAAACAAATGAAAAAATAGAAGGCAATATGAAATATCTCATTGGAAAAACCACTGACCTGGAAAATAGATCCAGGAGAGATAATTTAAAAATTATTGGACTTACCTGAAAGCCATGATCAAAAAAAGAGATCCTAGACACCATCTTTCAAGAAATTATCAAGCAAAATTGTCCTGATATTCTAGAACCAGAGGGCAAAATAGAAATTGAAAGAATTCACCAATTGCCTCTTGAAAAAGGTACCAAAAAGAAAACTCCTAGGAATATTATAGCCAGATTCCAGAGCTCCCAGGTCAAGGAGAAAATACTACAAACCATCAGGAAGAAACAATTTGAGTACTGTGGAAACACAATCAGGATAACACAAGACCTAGAAGCTTCTACAATAAGGGAATGAAGGGCTTGGAATATGATATTCCAGAAGTCAAAGGGGCTAGGACTAAAATGTAGAATCACCTACCCAGAAAAACTGAGTACAATGCTACAGGGAAAAATATGGTCATTTGATGAAATAGAGGACTTTCAAACATTCTTGATGAAAAAACCTGAGCTGAATAGAAAATTTGACTCTCAAATACAAGAAGCAAGAGAAGCATGAGACAGTAAATAGGAAAAAGAAATCATAAGGAATTTATTAAAGTCGAACTATTTACATTCCTACATGGAAAAACAATAATTTTAACTCATAAGACTTTTCTCAGTATGAGAGTAGCTGAAGGGAATATACATACATACACACATACATACATACATACATATATAATATATATATATGTAAATATATGTATAGGAGGATGTATGTGTATGTAAATATATATGTGAGTCTGGGCATATGTGTGTTCATGTATACACAGACAGAAGGCATAGGATGAATTGAATATGAAGGGATGATATCTAAAAAAATAAAATTAAGAGGTGAGAGGGGAATTTATTGGGAGAAGAAGAAAGGGAGCTATAGATTAGGGTAAATTATCTCATAAAAAAGAGGCAAGAGAAAACTGTTACAATGGAGGGGAAGTGCAGGAAGGTGAAAGGGAATGGGACAACCTGATTTTCATTGAATTTGGCCTAACAAGGGAATAACATACACACTCAATTGGGTATCTTACCCTACAAGAAAATAGGGGGCTAGAGGATAAGAAGGGGGAGGATAGAAGGGAGGGCAGATAGGGGGAGAGGGTAGTTAGAAGCAAACATTTTTGAAAAGGGATAGGATCAAAGGAGAAAACAGAATAGGTAGGGGGTAGGATAGGATGGAGGCAAATATAGTTGGTCTTTCACGATTTAACTACTATGTAAATGATTTGGGTAACTACACATGTATAGCCTATATTGAATTGCTTATCTTGCCAGTGGGGGTGGGTGAGAAGGGATCAAGGGGAAAAAAATCTGGGACCCAAAATTTTAAAAACAAATGTTTAAAAATTTGCTTTTGACATGCAACTGGGAAATAACATATACAGCTACTGGGGTATAGAAATCCATCTTGCCCTACTAGAAAGTTAGGGGGGTTAAGGGGGAGGATACGAGAGAGAAAGATTGGGGGAAGAGGTATTCAGTAGGCTTGCTATTTTTGGGTAGGGTAGGGGAAAGATAGGGAGGAAAAAATTGTAACTCAAAATCTTGTGGAAATGAATGTTGAAAACTAAAAATAAAAATTTAAGGAAAAAAATTTTAAAAAAGGAAAAACAGAAAATTTCAACTAGTGCTCAATAGTAGCCACAAGGAAACCAAAAGGCACTAGAAACTAGTCAGCAAGTACTTTACTGTATTTCCTCAGTGGGAAGCACTGGGCTTCCTGTAAAAGGTGGTATTTTAAGTAGGACTTGAAAGAAGCAGAAATAGAGATGAGAGGAGAGAGCATTCCACATATAGAGAAAAGCAGTGAAAATGACCAGAGTCAGGAGATGGAGCATCTTGTCTGAGGAATAGCAAGAGAAGTCAATGTCACTGGATCAGAGTATGTGGAAGGATGTAAGAAGAATAGAAAAGCAGTGGTGGTGGTGGTGGTGGTGGTGGTGGTGGTGGTGGTGGTGGTGGTGTGTGTGTGTGTGTGTGTGTGTGTGTGTGTGTGAACAGGACCATATAATTCAGTCCTGTCTAGCAGTCAGGCAATCAAGAAGCATATATTAAATGCTTACGATATGCCAGCCACCATATTAAGTTTTCAGGAAACAAACAAAGGCAAAAAGCATTTCTTGCTTTCAAGGGGCTTACACTGTATTGAGGGAGATACATGTAAATAACAAGATATATACATCTACATACAAGATATATACAGAATAAATGGAAGGTAATTACAGAAAGGAAAACATGACTAGCTGGAGGATGGGGAAAACCCTTATCAGAAAGTAGGTTTTAAGCTGTCTTAAAGGTAGGGAAACTAAGAGCTGGAAATAACAGGGTAGAACATCCTACACATGAGAGATAGTCAGTGAAAAAGCACAAAGATGGAAGATGGAGGGTCATGTACGAGTTACACTGTGGCTCGAACACAGAGTAAGTGAAGGGGAGGGCCAAGGCCCTAGCTCTATGCAACCAACTTTCTTTCTGGCCTTCAGGACAGAAGAGTCTGAAGCAGTCCTAGCATATGCAACTTTCCATGTCTATTCTCACCTTCGGGCAGTTATTATGCTTAGAGTATTAGCATAGGTTGCTTGTAACTAAAATCTTCCTTCAAACTATTCTTTGATATGAGAGAAAACAATAATGTTTCAAATGATCAAATATGTGGCAATCACATATCATCATAAATCAATGAGCAGTCATTAATTGCATCATAAATCAAAAAAGGTTGAGTCCTAAAGAAAATCAATTGCTTAAGTTCACAGAATTGCAGCTGAAAGGCATGAGATTTGAATTTAGTCTCCAAATCCAGTGTTCTTTCCATGGAAACAAATATGTTTAGCCTTTTATAGGGTGACAAAAACCAGAAAAATAAAAGTCACATGTACATAACAAAATAGAAAAGGTACACTAATGGACAGTCCATGAAGGCTTAGGAGAGTCCAGAGAAACAGAAGAATAAAAATAATGAAAAATGTCCCTATTTCATACTGCTTATGCATAGTGTTTAGAGTAACAGGATTATGGGATTACTTTTTTTAACCAATAAATGGAGGTTAACAGCTAAACAGGCTAGATACAGTTGTTTATATTAACTACATTCCATTCTGAAAAGAAAAGTTAATCATAACTCACAATTGGGTCTCTAAAATGCTTCTCAGCCACATTAGGGTTTTACTCATCAGCTTGTCTGAGCAACATAAAATGATTCAGCATTAGGTAAAGGTCTTAGTAAGGTCTTTTTTTTTTTAAGTGCTCAAGTGTTTATTAAGCCAAACTTCTCTTGGTGAAGAAGGTATAGTGATCACTCATAGTTGGGAATTTGCTAAATGTCCAAGAGACACAAGGACTATTGCTTTTAGCTATAGTCTGGATTATTCAGGTAAAGAGACTATTAATTCTTAATTTTAGGCTAGCCTTCATTTGGAATTTCTAATTTTTTCAAGAGTTAAGAGATATGAAGAATTCAGAAGATTTCGCTTATTTCTAAGTTCCTTAAAAAGGGGATTTCTTAAAAATCCCAGGAAAAAAAAAAAAGAAGGCATACTCATGGTTTCAGAAAAGAACTTGCTGTTCACCAGTATTTTCATAGCTACAACCAAGGACATCATAGCAAGTTGTTGGTGAAAGCAGAACACAGAATTATAAACACTCAGAGCTAGGAGGAACATTCGGGGTACCCAATTCCAAACCCCTAATTTTATATTTCTGTTATTTAATACTTTAGATGCTAGTTTTATTCATATTGATTAGTTAGATCTTTTTGTAAAATAGCTGATTACAAATTGTCCATGGAACTTATAGAATTCTAAATTTTAGATGTAACATTAAAATATATTATTGGTCCTCCCTATATTTTTTATACTCCAAGGAAAATTATGTAGTCATGAATGAATGTGAGTCAATAGCTATTTGGAGAATAGGCATATAATATTTACCAATTTTCATTACAAAAATTGAAAAACTGCAAGGTGGAGTAGAAAGATTTATGCATTTATTATCAGATTGGATTTAAATCCCAGATGTCTACTCGCTACTTATTTGATACTGAGCAAATAACTATGTCTTTGGGTCTCAGTTTTCTCATGTGTATGAAAGGATCAGGCTAGGTAATCTGTAAGGTCCTTTCTAATACTTAAACTTGCCATACTATGTTTAAACCTGGTATTTAATAAATGTAGTGATTCATACATTAAAGGTAAATCACACCTATGTAAAATGAAAATTCACCTTAGTTACTGACTCTCTCTCACAAAAAAGATACTGTAATACCTAATTCTTAGCTGTTTTGAAGTTGTTAAAATGTGCTATTTTGAGATCTGATTTGTTAACATCAATTTTCCTTGTATAAGTCTATGAGTATTTATTAGGCATTTACCAAGTGGCAGACACAATATTAAACACTTGGAATAAAAATTCAAGTCAAAAAGAAGACAGTCTCTGCTTTCAAGTTGCTTGTATTCTAATGAAAAGAATACACAAAAGGAGGCTGAAAGGGGGAAATGGGGAGAAAAATGGGAAAGATACCTGGCAAGAAGGCATAGCAGAAAATCTTCCAAAGATTCAGCAATGCAACATAGAGAAGAATGAAGACATGGGTAGCCTGGATGTCCTTTTTTAAAAAAAGAGGTTCTCAGAGGCTGCTATGGTAAAGGCTACTTCTAAGGTCTGAAATCCAGGGATGATATAAGCTCCCAGGGTGAATAAGTGTTGGGGGCATTGTAGAAAATGCCTGGAACAGTCAGGAGGTCAGCTGTGAGGGGAATGTCTAACAATGGAGAAAAAGCTTCTCAATAACTGAAACATTCTTTAAGTGCCATATTTATGCAAGGAGTTGTGGGATTTGGACATGAGGGCAGAATTACAAAGTAGACTGCCCTCAAGAAACATAAAGTCTTTTGTAGAATACATTTATATCAGCAGGGAAATACAAAGTAATCTGAGGACAGGGAGAACACTAAAAATAGCAGGGGCAGAAAAAACTCCATGGAGAAAGAAAAAACTAAGAAGATATATTTTGAAGATAACTTTAATAAGTGCATGATTACTAGAACATTCAGCTCTAGAGTACACAGAGTGAAAAGTACAGTGGACTCAGTCCTGGGTAATGAGCAAGAACTGAAGCTGGAAGGAGCTGGGGCTGAATCAGTATGACATAATGATTAGGGTTAATCTTCTGGTAGAAGAAAAACTAAATACATATATATACAAACACATTATGCATATATTAACATGTCTGTGGTTACTCCATGTTAGAAAATTATTACAACATTTTAATACTAATTAGGGATAGAAGGAGGGGAATGGCAGTTCAAGTAATTAATGTACCTAGGGAGAGTTTAAAAAATCCTAGTGGAAGTCCAGGAAAAGTGTCATGGATCAAAAAAAAAAGTAATTAATCCCCCTTCTACACACACACATACACACACACACACACACAGTCCACTCCAAATATTATTTCTATGGTAATTAACAAAAATAAAAGTGACTATTGCAGAGAAAAGATTGGCCATGGTAAAGAAAAGGTAAATACAAAAAGATTTTTTCAAGTAAGTGCAATAGGAAAGCCCAGAGAGTGTGAAAAGTAAAATGCAAACTAGAAATTAGGCATACCAGAGAAGGATATGAGAAGACTCTTGCAAGAGATTCCAAAACCCATAATGAAAGGTTCTATAATTATAGAAAAGACAGGAAGCCAACCAGAGAACAGTAATCAATCAATGAATAAACATTTATTAAGCCCCTACTATGTGCTCGTACTGTAGTAGGGGGTAGGGATGCAAAAAGGGGGAAAATATAATCCTTACTCTCAAGGAGCTTGCAGTCCAGTGGGGATTACTTGATCTTGTATGTATTTGGGGGTGAAAAAGACATAGTAGATGAGCTGAATGAATTCTCTACCTCCATCTTTACCAAGGAATAGGTTAGAGCACTGGTTCTCAACCTTCCTAATGCCTCAACACTTTAATACAGTTCCTCATGTTGTGGTGACCCCCAACCATAAAATTATTTTTGTTGCTACTTCATAACTGTAATTTTGCTACTGTTATGAATCGTAATGTAAATGTCTGATATGCAGGATATATTTTCATTGTTACAAATCGAACATAACTCACAGGTTGAGAACCACTGGGTGAGAGAGATTCCCACTCCTAAATTATTCTTTGAAGTAGACTGTCTTTATAAACACTTTGTCCCAAAAGTCTCAGTTCAGTTTGAACAGCTTAAGACCTTTGAGATGCCTTGTATTAATTCAATTAATGTTTCAACATATGTTTATTGAGCAACTACTATGAGACACAATAAAAGCCTGAAATAAAGTTGAAGTTACAAGAGTAGAGAGAAGAGTAAGATACAAGACATCTTGTGGAGATAGGAAGGGCAAGAAGTGGGAACTGCTTGAATATGTGATGTGAGGGAGAGTGAGGAGTAAAATACCAAAGTTACTTATAAACCTGAAATATTGGAAGAATGGTGGTGACCTCAACAAAAATAGGGAAGATTGGAAAAGGGGTGAGTTTGGGAAGGGAGAGAAAATAATGATTTCAGTTTTAGACATGGTAAATTTGAGATGTCTCTGAGACTTCCAATTAGAAATGTCCAAATAAGTGAATGATTTGGATCTAAAACTTACAGAAAAACAGGAACTGGATTTATAGATCTACAAGTTACCTCCATAGAGATGATCATAAAACCCCTGGGAGATAATGAAATCATCAAAGAAAGAAAAGAGAGGAGGGCCTAGGAGAGAGCCGTGGGGAACACCCATATTTAGGGGCTGTGACATGAGTAATAAGACATCAAAGATGATTGAAAAGGAGCAGTTGGACAGGTAGGAATAGATCCAAGAGAGAGTGGGGTCATAAAAAACCTCAGAGATGAGGAAGAATCTGGTAGGAGAATTTAGTCAACTATGACAAATGCTTCAGTTAGGTTGGAAAGGTTTGGGACTAAGAAAAGATCATTAGATATGGCCATTAAATGATGGTTCATAACTTTGGAGAGAGTAGTTGCCATTAAGGTGATGGGGTCCAAAGCCAGGTTATTGAAGAGAGATAAATCCATTGGACATCCTTGACTTGAATCAGTAAATTATAGTATGTGTGTTGAGAAAGACCTGTGTTATTATTCATGACAGTTCTACCAGAGTTAGGGAGGGGTACAAGGGTTCCAAGATTGAGCATAGGCAAAATTGTGAAGTTTAGTTTTGGCATGATCACAGTTTCCTCTCGTGGTCAAGGCCCCTTCTCCTCCTCCCTCATTTTATCTATCCTCCGAACCATTTCTACTAATCTCTAATCAGGATTTACTTGATAATTAGTAAGGGCTTGCATGGTGAACTTGCAGGGATATTTGCATTTGAAAGAGTGAGAGGAGTGAGAGAGAAAGAGCACACCTAACCTGTCTCCTAGGTACCTGAGTCTCAGACTGGGGTTCATTTAACTGATGAACACCATTAATTATGACCTTAACATTTGTAAACAAACAAAGACTTGGCATATTACTCAAAAAGATACCAAGCTTTATTCTTGACCCAGTTGACAAACTAAATGCAGATAAATCACTGGGACAAAATGGTGTCCAAGAATTGTCAAGAAATTCAAGGGTAAAACCATGGAGATGTTGTCCCAGATATTTGCCAGAGGATTGATGAATTACAACTAAGACTCCCATACACAAAGATGAGTCTTATTTCACTACCAAGTTAATTGATTAAACCTGTAAATGAGGGGTGGGCCTAAGATCAGTATTCAGTTCAGGTTCTATATAAGGATGGAACAAGGTATTTATAAGTCATTGAACAGTTAGGAAAAGGAGGTTTCTTAGTCCAAACATAGCACTGGTATGCAATAAGAAATTCAACACCCCCACCATTCTTTTTGGAAGCATTTTGATTCAACAGGGCAAGAAAGGTATAGGGATCCCTGTAGTCTTCAGATATGCACCAGGTTTGACCAGGAAGTTTCATCAATGCAGCAAAAAGCCAGCAGGCTTGCATCAAAGAAGGCCTAGTTTAAGCCTTGATGTACTATTGGGCCAATCAAGTGCTGGATTAGTTTCCTTTTCCCAACTTATATTGGGAAGAGAAAACCCTAGTGGATATTGATCCTATTACACATGCCCATTACACATAGTCTAGAAACAATTACTGAATAATTAAGAAGTAATAATGATCTGTTTGGAAATGACAACATTTTCTTCAAAGAAAAATCTTTTATTAATTCAGACAACAAACATTAATGCTATGACATATAGTTGGTACTAGAGAAAATAAAAAAATTTAGATAAGACAAAGGTCCCTAACCTCAGAGAACAGTCTGAAAGGAAAATTAAGCACAAAATATAGCTAACTATTATAATAAAATATTCTACAGTAAGGATATTTGGGAAAGTAAAGAATAAAGTGTCATCTAGCATTCAAAAGAGAAGTCATTTTTGTAAGTACAATATTTGTAAAGCATATGTTAAGAATCTGAGTACAGTTGAACCTAGCAATTACATCATAGGACCTTAACTTAGGATTTAGAAGGTCTTAGAGGTTCATTGAATCCAACTCCTTCCTTTTATAAGCTAGGCAACTGAAAGAGAAGTCAATAGACTTGTCCAGGATCATAAAGCTGTTAAGTATCTGAGGCTGGATTTGAACCAGGTCTTCCTAACTCCAACTCATACTGTATCTACTGTACCACCTTGGCTTCTGTGGCAACTGCCTGTTATTTAAATCATTGTTAAGCAAGGTAACTGGAACTAGATTATTTGAGAAAAGTAAGTAAGTATGTCAACAAAAGCCAAATACTGGATATAACTTATTTAGAATTTCAAATAACACAGGTTATTTTAAAGCAAATAAATGGAAACAAAGACTCAGAATAAATGAGAGTTTTCTTTTGTTTTTCTAGGTGGAGAATGGTTAACTGTAGGGTGGCAGTGGACATTATATATCATGTTATCAATTATTTGGAAGTATATAATAGAAACTCCTCAATTATGCTAGGAGGCAATGTGATACATTGGAAAGGTCAGTGCTTCTGTAATCAGAGAACCTATATCCAAATCTTGTCTCTGATGATTACTATTTGTCCAACCTCAGGCAAGTTATTTATCCTTTCTGGGTCTCAGTTAGTCGCCTTGTCTGTAAATTGAGGGAGTTTGATATTTGTTATTGTTCAGTCATTTCAGAGTTACTGTGACCTCATTTGGGGTTTTCTTGGCAAAGATACTACAGTGGTTCGTCATTTCCTTCTCTAGTTCATTTTAAAGAAGAGGAAACTGAGTCAAATAGGATTAAGTTGTTTGCCCAGTGTCAGATAGCTAGTAAGCGTCTGAGGCCAGATTTTAACTCAGAAAGAGGAGTCTGCCCTAGGATTTGATTAAATGACTTTAGTTACCCTCAGCCCCTATGCCTATGATCTGACAATACTTTATATTTAAGGTCATATATCTTCTAGGTAGGGACATAACAAGGCAATAGAGGTGAACTGGGTATGACATCATAGGTTTATGGGCCTACTGAAGAGCCTTTCTCTATCCCCACCAGTAAATCTACTCTTCTATCAGGCAGTCCCAGAATCCAGCTTCCTGGCCTTCTGATCTCTAAATAGTATCCCTTCTCCTCACTGGCTATGGTATTAATGCTGTCTAGATTTCCCTAGGAGAGAAGATAGAAGTATTTCTTCTACTCTTATTCCTTAAAAATGATATGACACAATTCTTTTAGATATGTTCAAAAAATAATTTTACTACTGGACACTAGAGACTAACATACAGAATGATTGCAATTAGAGGTCAAATGGGGAAAATTACAGCATTTGTTTACTCTTATTCTTTCATGGAAGTTTTCTTCTTTCTTAGTCCTTGGTGGATCATCTCATTCCCTCCTTTTACTAGATCCTGTCAGCTAGTATAATTTTTGCCAGGGAAGGATGTTAAAATAATTCCTTTGGGTAAGAGAGTCACAATCCTTCACACACACACACACACACACACACACACACACACACTTTTTCCCAGACACCTGGAGGCTTCACAAATGTATTCTTTGCTTACTGGCCATGATGGGCCTGAGAGGAAGGTTCACTTATGCCTTTTGGATTTCTATATGAAAAAGGACAATTCTTTTTGCCCACCTTTTTCTCCTGTGTCTTACCCTCAAAACTTTTACAGGTCCCCTTTCTTGGTTAGGTTGAGGTTAATCAAGTAACTTCTTGAATCCATATCTGCCTCTTTTTATGAAATTTCATTATTCTATGACCCAATACTTGTCTTTTGACCTCTCTTCTCTAAAGGCTTCCTCTTCTCATCCAAACTCATTCTTTCCTACCCTACAACCATAGTATTAGATAGGCAAGTTTTCAATTTAGATTGCCTAGAACCAGGTGGCATAGCCAAGATGGCAGAGAGAAGACAGGAAGTTGCCAGAACTCTGCCCAGTTTCCCTCAGAAACAATGTTAAATCAAGCCTCTAAACAGATTCTAGAAAACCAACAAAAGATCAAGTGAAACAACTTTCCAGCTTAAGATAATTTAGAAAGACTTCAAAAAAGGTCTGTCTCACTTGGGTAAAAAGGCAAGCCAGCTGAAAGCTCTTAGCTCCAAGCACAGATCAACAACTGAGGCCCCTTGTACTCAGCAGGCCAGTGGCACAACCCCAACATAGAATGCAAATGCCAGCCCCAGAATCCATGCAACCCCAACAGAGTAAACAAGTTGCCAGCACCTAAGGCCCCAGAGCATAAAGCCAGTGACCAGGTCCTTTGCCCCCAGCATAAGAAGCTTGGTACATGGCCTGTGTGCCCCAGGAGCAGAGCTCAACTTTAAAAGCCATGAAATAGGACCAAAAAAAAAAGAGTAAGATGAGAAAAACAGCCTTGACCATAGAAAGCGACTATGGTGACTGGGAAAATCAAAACACACACTTAGAAGAGGACAACATTGTTTAAATGGCTATATGCAAAATCTCAAAAGGGAATGCAAAATGATCTCAAGCCCAAAAAACCTTCTTGCCTCAAAAAGGATTTTAAAAGTCAAATCAGAGAGATAGAAGAAAAAAATTGGGAAAAGAAATGAGAAGTATGCAAGAGAGAGTTGATAGCTTGGAAGAGGAAGGTTAAAAATTGACTGAAGAAAACAATTCCTTAAAAAATATAATTGGTCCAATGGAAAAGGAGGTATAAAAGCTAATTAAAGAAAACAATTCCTTAAAAATTAGAATTGAGCAAGTGGAAGTTAATGTTTCTATGAGACATTAAGAATTTGTCAAACAAAGTCAAAAGAAGGAAAAAATAGAAAAAATTAAAATATCTCATTGGAAAAAAAATTAATCTGGAAAACTGATCCAGGAAAAATAATTTAAGAATTACTAGACTACCTGAAAGCCATCATCAAAAAAAAAAGAGCCTGTACAGAATCTTTCAAGAAATTACTGAGGAAAACTGCTCTGACATCCTAGAACAAGAGAGGAAAATATTCATTGAAAGAATCCACTGATCACCTCCTGAACGAGATTCCAGAATGCAAACTCCAGGTAAGATTGCAGTCAAATTCCAGAATTATCAGGTCAAGGAGAAAATACTGCAAGTAGCCAGAAAGAAGTAATTCAAACATCAGATTGCCTGGAACCAGAATACCACACTACTTTCCATCTATTTCCAAACCATGTCACTGATTATACCACCTCCTTCCCCTTTCTTACCAAATCTATCTCTCCTATAAACCTTGACTTCCCCAATTAGAATATAAACTCCTTTGCTTCCTTTTATTTGTACCTCCAGTGTATATGGAACCTGGAAAACACCAAGTAATTAAAAATGCTTTCCATTTAGTCATTCATTTGACCCCAGGACCATGTGATTTAAGCCACCATCTTCCTTTATATCTCAAGGCTTCTTAGCACGGGATCTTCTTCTAGATTTCTATAAACACCAAAATATGTAGTCATCAATAAAGTAATGGGACCAATTATAAAAAAAGAAAAATAACCCCCAAATCACATAAAAGGCTTCAAGCAAGGTTTAAATAAATCCAGAGATGATAAATCCAAAAGGAAGCATCCCAAATGCTTATTAGGTGAGGACAGAATGAACAGGGATGTTTAGGTCAGAGAAGAGAAGACTGGTTGGGTGAGGGGGCTGGAAGGGAGCCATGATTTGTCCTTAAAAGCTGTTATGTGGAAGAAGATATTAAACCTGTGCTGCTCAGCCCCAGAGGGCAAAACTATGAGCCCTGAGAGGAAAGTGCATAGAGGCACCTTATGTACTTAAGTAATTCTGGCTTAAACAGAAGGACAAGCTTCTTAATAATTAGAGATATCCCGCACTGGAATGGGCTGCCTTAGGAGGTAGTGAGTTCCTCCTCACTGGAGGTCTTCAAACAAAACTTGAGTGATCACTTGTTGGGTGTATTGAAGTGGGAATGAACTCTGAGGGAATAGATTGGACAAGATGGTCACTGAGTCACTTCTAAATATGAAATTCTATGTTTTTGTGGAATGAAATGAAAACTAAAATGTTTTTTGCTAACCTTTGATATTAACAACAAGAAAGATTATTATGATCTACAGCATGTTAGTGGCATAGTACTGGATTTGCAGTTTCATGTGCAATTAGCTTTTAAAAAATTATTCTATGTTATGGAAATGCTTTCTTCCCTAAAGGCTTCTTCTTCTTATCCAAATCCATTCTTCCCTAGCCTACAACCATAGTATCAGATAGGTAAGTTTTCAATTTCGATTGCCTAGAACCAGTGGGCATAGCCAACATGGCAAATAAATATTTATTCCATAAATTTAAAAATAAAATAAAGTAATAAAACTTTAAAAAGGCAGAGGTGCCCTTAGAGGTCACAGCATTCAACAACTTCATCCTACAGCCCAGAGAAGTTAAGTGACTTGTCTAAGGTCACGAAAGAATAAGAAGTAGAGCCAGATTTGGAACCTAGGTTCTCCAATTCTAAATCCAGTGTTCTATCTACTACAGCAGGGCTTCTTAGGTTCTTGAATTAGATTAGAATGAAAGTAACTGTTTTAACTGTGTAGGAAGGAAGGAAACATTTATTAAGTACCTACTATTTGCCAGACGCTATTCTAAGTACTGTACAAGTTTTATCTCCTTTGTTCTTCACACCTGGAGAAGGTAGTTGCTACACTTATTTTATAGTTAGGGAAATTGAGACAGACAGAGGATTAAATCACCTACCCAGATAATAAAAGTTTGGGTCAAATTTTAATTCAGGTCTTCCTGACTTCAGGCCCTCTATCCACTGTGCCAAATAGCCGTTTCTAGCAAACATATACACGGTCTTAAAATTAAAAGAAAAAAAAAAGTTCTCAACTATCACTTGCTACAATTTAAATTCATTTCCTTTTGCTTGGACTTATGTAGAAATGAAAAAGAGCTCTGTCATTTTGTTGGTCCATAGAATCAGGATGGACCCCATTCCCCAAAGTACAGTGCGCTGTCCAACCCTGCAATCTGAGGACTTCAAGTACCTTTACGCAACGATAATATCAACAACATCAAAAACACATGACAACAACAGTTTAAACTTCCACTTAATCCACCATAAACCCTAGTTCTTTTTATGATGCATTTATACAATCATTTTCACTACATAAACACACATATGTATGTATGTATGTATGTATGTATGTATGTATACTTAGTGAATTTTCTGAGTTTTTTATTTGCTTCACTTTTCAAACTCATATTGTTGACAGATCATTTATCATTTATCAAAAACATTTTGAATTCCCTTTCTGTTTCCTTGTTTGTATTCCAAGGAAACTTAATAAGCTCTTTCTCACTTTTCTAGCATTCAGAGAAATGGTAAATATAACTGAAACTCACACTAATCCCAATGAAATAATCTGTAGAGTTATAGTTTTTCTCTTTTGAGAAATTGGCTTAGGAGGATCATTCTATCTTGCTAAGAAGTTCTCTTTACTACTTTGGAAGCAGAAAGGACTCTCCTCCCCTTTAGAAGGTATCAAGCCCAAGGATTCATGGGTCCAGCGGGACAGCTCACTGGAAGGGAGATTCTGATTGGATACTTTTGGCTACGGCAGGGATCTATATCTGGAAATTCCAAAATTGGTTTACCAATTTGTGTTATTATACCATGAGATCAATGTGAGGATTTTATAGTTTATATATTTTTTTCTTTTTGATAACATCAATTCCCAAAAGAACTATTTTAACATGTTTTGATAACCATCCCTACCCCTACCAAATTAGAAGATCCTCAAAGGTAGGGATTGTGTTTTATCTTTATATCTCTAGACCTCAAGACCATAGTTTTATATCTAATAAGTGGGGCTTTTAATCAATGTTTGTTGGGTTGAATTGATTGTACATTCTGAGCTTCATCTAGGTCAGAAATTGTATAATAAAGAAAGTAATATTTAAGAAATCTAATTATCTTGGATGCTTTTATGAAAAATAAACACACCTTTTTTTTTTATTTTTAAGACTAACTTGTATGTTTAATGTCCCTTCTAGCTCTAAAGGCCATAATGCCATCATCCTATTATCCTAAGTAGATAAATTTGATACTTTAGCTCTTCACAACTAATATTCATTTTGATGTATTGAGTACCTACTATGTGCCCAGCACGTGCTTCTGAGTTGGTGCCTTCCAGTGCTGAGGCTTTATTGTTTTGTGATCTAATATTCAACATGCACTTGCCATTCATTACAGTAACTTGCTCAATAACAGACTTCCTTCACCACTATTAAACAACACCTGACATTTTTTCCCAAGCAGAAATCTATTTTTTGTAGACAAAAAACAAGGATATTACCCACAAATTTCATTCTTGTGTTGACATAGCTTTTGAGTTAATAAACAATAAGTGTATTATGGTGACTTTCCTAAACACTTCTTCCATACATCCTTCCCTTGGAGATTTAGGGACCTACTCTCCAGTGTTTTAAATCAAAAGTATCTAGAATTCACCCTGTTGTTCCACATACAAATGATAAAGGTATAGCTTCTCCCCTTGAATGACATTCATCTTTAAGTATGATATGAAAGTAACTTTTAAAAGGTCAGCTAAAACATTTCAGGACTAGCTTTAATGAGAGCCAGATGGCTGCCACATGACGCTAGAATTTTGACTACTCGGTTAAAACAACAACAACAAAACCTCCAATTCATTAAGTCGAACATTTCATTTTCAAATATTTGCCACATTCTTTTTTTTTTTTTACTCAGAGACCTTAATGCAATAGAATGTGACATCATAAAAATTGACAAGTAGGAATGGGTCTAGAGGATGGTGACCTGGACTATAGGGGACCTCAAAAGCATGTTATATGAAGCAGAAGTGAGTGAAATGGGGATGTTTAGCATGAGAAACAGAAGACATGAAGGAAACATGATAACCAACTTAAAATATTTGAGGGTCTGTTATGTGAAGGGGGAGGGGGTGCTGTTCTGCATGGTTCCAATAAGATCAACAGATAGAAACTATAGTGAAGTAAATTTTGACTTAACATAAGGAAGAACCTGAAAATTAGATATGTACACAAAAAGAACTGCTATTTCATGAGAAAATGAGTTCCTTGTAAGTGAAGGCATCATTAACAAGAGCTAGGTAACTTTCTGGGGCAGCTATGGGGCACAGTGCATAGGGTGCCAGGTTTGAAGTCAGGAAGACTCATCATTATGAGTTCAGAGCTGGCCTAACACACTTACTAGCTGTGTGACCCTGGACAAGCCACTTAACTCTGTTTGCCTCAGTTCCTCATCAGTAAAATGAGCTAGAGAAGGAAATGGCGAACCACTCCAGTATCTTTGTCAAGAAAACCCCAAATAGGGTCACAAAGAGTCATATACAACTGAAAACGACTCAACAACAACAGGTAACCATCAGATAAACATGTATAAAGGACTATTGCATCTATACAAATACTGAAGTAAATGACCGCTAAGAAGACTTCCAAATCTGAGACCCTAAATTCTATGAAATTAATAGGGAAACACACACACACACACACAATCACTGAGATACATTTCACAAGAAACTAAGAAAATAAGCTTAATTTTCTACCTCACATTGGTAAGAATGAAAATTTCACAACATATGGTCTATCTTTCATCTATCATTCAAATAGAATAGTTTGTCAAGTCAACAAATGACTGATTCTGTCATTGTTATAAAAAATATATCAGCAGTAATAAAATCTATATTTTAACAAGACTGACAAAAATGGTGAAAAAGTCTAAATTCAAAGGAAACTATTTCAAATTAAGAAATGGAGATTTTTGCTATGGTCTTGAAGATCATTGAGGATGAGAATTGTTGAGGATCAACTGATAATTTGAATTCAAAGGTTTTTCTCCTGACACATTGACCAATATTATCAAAATCACACACAATTTTTGAGTGAAGAATCATACATTTGGCTCATTCCAGAGCTCAGGTTAGGATTTAGTTTACCTGATGTCTACTTGAGTGTTATTACTATTGAATTATCTTCCAATGAGCAAGTTTTCACTTTCTCACCAGCACAACCAAATGGTAACATAAACACAGTTGATGCTTAATACATTGTAATTGATGTCACTTTTGGTAGGTGTTTTATTTCTCAGAGGTATCCACATGCTTACAACCAGAGGCAAATATGCAATCAAATAGCTTTCCCCAAACCATGCCTGACCAGGTGATCGTATACAGCAATGGACTCCAATACCACTGTCATTGGTAGACTGTACCACAGCTAAGCAGAGTCAGCCTTCTTAAGAAGGCAGTTTGTCCTCAGTAGTCCTAGGCTTTCTATTTAAGCAAACTTTACTATTCCCCTCCCCTAAGAGAACCAATTTTACTCATATACTGTTTCTATCAAAACCTGCTCTCAGGAAAGTAAATGATAAGACTCATTTATGCTAAGGGGTAAATGGTTGGTAATGTTAAATGTGTTATCCTTTCAGGAATATGCTGCTTGGGTTGTTGTGGCATTAAGGCAGGTAAGGAGTTTTCTCAGATTTTTCCAAAATCACTTGCTAATAAGATGGTTCTGGAAGCCATTTTTATATTCTACAGCAACTATTACATAGGATATTTCACAGAGACTTCCTCTCATGCTTTGACAATTGAATATAAGCTACTGGCAAAGGGTAGGGGGGGGTAGTGGCAAGATGGTGCAGTGAACAGAGCATCAGCCCTGAAGTCAGGAAGACCTGAGTTCAAATCCAGCCCTCAGCCACTTAACACTTACTAGCTGTGTGACCTTGGGCAAGTCACTTAACCCCAATTGACCTACCCTCCCCCCTTCAAAAAAGAAAAGAAAAAAGAAAAAAAAGAAAATGGGGGATTGTTTCTCCTCATCGTTGTCATCTACATTGGCCTCTTCCTCCTCTCCATCCTCCTCCTTTTTGTATCCCCAAAGCCTAGCTCAGTGTCTGGCACATAATAGTTGCTTAATGAATACTTGTACGTTGAATGACTGATGTAGAATAGAGTAAGCCATCTAATTGATAGGAGGTAGCCTCAAAGGCCATATCACTCCCAGCATACCATTACTCATTACCCTGAATGTGGTTGACAATGAAATTTAAGCTTCTGATTCTTATTAAGGCTGACTATTGAAACTTGATTAGCCTATAATTACACACTGCTTGAATCAAGAATGTCAAATAATGGGGCAAGACCTGGATGGCTGGGGAATCAACTTACAACCTATATTCCTCCATGAACACTCTGTTCAGACAGTATTCAGTCATTAACTGCCCCACATTTAACCTAATAAGAACTAGTGGGAGGACATTTTCTGTTGAATCCAAATCTCGAGTTCTCCATCCCTAGAATTCCAACTAAACTTATGTACTCAGGACATATATGGATATTTATATTACTACTATATGTATGCATATATAGATATTTATATATCTATAAAACACATACACGCACACACATGCACACACGAATAATGTCTCCACAGAAATTCCCTAAAATCATACTTATACTTTAGATTGTCAGCAATCAGGGTATCTGGAGTTTCTAAGGCTTATTTTCCTCCATCAATTGTTTTGATTGATTTCACTTAAAACAAATAAAAGAAAATGTCCCCACTGCATTCCAACAAATTTCTTTTTCCCCACCCATGTCTTCCTCCACTATCCTTTCCTTCCCTTCTCCCTTTCTTCCCTCCTTCATCCAGTCTTTCCTTTAAGGTGGCATAGCATATATAGAGTAGGATCTGAAGTCAGGCAGAGGGTCTGGGTTTGATCTTTCCTTAGACATTTAGTACCCTATCAAATCACTTACTTTCTCTGAAACTCAGTTTCTTCAACTGCTGAATGGGAATGAAAAGTAACTGTCACAGACTTGTTCTGAAGTTCAAATGAGAGAATATACTGAAAACACTTACCAATCCATAAAGTACTCCATAAAGTAAACTCTTCCTTCCCTTTCTCTCCTTTCTCTGTATCAATGGTGCCACTTAGCCAGTGTAAGTGAAGATTGTACCTTTTCTTTTCCATTTTTTAACAGATAGCTTAGGTATCATTGACAGGGTAAAATGAATTTTTTTCTCCCTCATTTCCTTTGTTTACTGATGAAGTACCTTTTTTACATACTTATATGAATATTGCCAGATGTATTTAAATGTACAGATAAGTAAATACAGGGGCAGCTAGGTGGTGAAGTGGATAAAGCACTGGGCCTGAAGTCAGAAAGACTCATCTTCCGGAGTTCAAATCCAGCCTCAGACACTTACTAGCTGTGTGACCCTGGACACGTCACCTGTTTGCCTCAGATCTCCATCTATAAAATGAGCTGGAAAAGGAAATTGTAAACTGGTATCTTTGCCAAGAAAACCCCAAAAAGGTGACAGACAGTTGGACAGGACTGAAAAACAACTGCACAACAACAATACACTTTACTCCATTTAATATCTATATGGAATTATGTATCATTATAGAAAACATGGACTTACAATGTGTGACATGCATTTCCATTTCTTGGATGTGAGAATTCCATGATGATCACCAGTTACATACACTCAAGACAACACAAGACAAGTTTCCATTACTGAGAGCCATAAGACTTGGGCTGCGCTGCCAATTGTGCCACACTAACCAACTGTGTGACCTTGAACAAGCCAGGCAGTGAACTTCTCTAGGCCTCATTTATAAAATATAAAATAAGGGAATTAGATTTTCAGCTGTAGAACTCTATCATTCTAATCTAACATTCTATATTTCTAATGGAAGGTCGCTGTTAGCTCTAAAATTCTATTGTTAGGCGTTTTTACAGTTTGGGGCAAATATGTCATTTATCATTTTATGTTTTTCAAACAACTCCTGCTTGACCATGATGACCATGACATAGGGAAGATCTTACTGATGTTGTTACAAGTTTTGATGAAGCTGAGAAAAATTCTTCCCATTCCTCCACTCCTAATTAGGAAATGCATGAGATAATGAACACCTCAAGGTAATCACGTTTCTCAAGCAAGAGTTCTACAGGTCTTCTAGAGCACCATTACCACATTCTATCTTTCTACTCAGTGAGTCTTAAGGTAGTATAGCAAGAGATCGACTTGATTCACAGAAATGTTAATATTGCGATATCTTCATTCTCTGCTTTATATTCTCAAACTTTTGAAGAGGAATATTATTGTTTTTGACATTATTTTACTTTCTTGATTCAAGCATGGTGTAATTATAGTCCTGATCAAGTTTCTGTAGACAGAGCCTGAGTCCAAAGAGAAAAGCCACATATGGAAACTTTATGGTTAATCACAAACAGATACAACTTTTCCTTAATACATGTTCCAGTCTGAAAATTATTCTGATTATTGAATATGCACAATAGTAACAAAATATATGTGTGTATTTCTGCATCCATGGGAGGTCAATACAATGTACAAATATTATAGCCACTAATTATCAAATTTTAAATATAATTTCTACATTTGAAATATTTTTAACATCAGTTCAGTTCATTCAAATAAGTTCTTTAAAGAGTCTTGTCTATCATATTTTAGACATTAAATGATTGTGTACATTGCAAAATGATATATATGGACATATACATTATGAATGTAGATACATATATTCATAAAAGAAGTGTTTGTATATATATATTTATATATGTCTATACATGGTTTCTATCATCTATCTATCTGTCCATCTATCTATCTATCTATTTATCTATCTATCTATATATCAAGAAAGCCATTATGCTTGTATGGAAAATAGTATAATCTTCAGAAATAGAATTGCTGTTTCATGGACAAGCACATGCTTACAAGCATACATTCAGATAAAGGCTTATAACATGGGCTACATTACTTTAAAATAATCAGTCAAATTAGTGTGGGGAAAAAAATAGTCATTGAGATAAAACCCAAAAGAATAACCTAGTACTAAAGCTATCCCAAATTTCTTAGTTAAAAGAGACAATAGTTATATATTGGGGGGGAAAAATACTAATACAGAGATAGACAGTGAATTATCCAAAAACCATAAAGAAAATTTATCTATATCATGTCATATATGTGTGTGTATGTGTTTGTACATATATATGGATATTGGAGGCATCTATATATTAGAGGCCCTATAGTCATATACAGAATATCGCTTTTGAGCATTAATACAAAGAAGACACTATATAAAGGAAAACTCTTAATGGATTATAAAGAGAAAGAGGAATGTAGGAAGAATGGCTTTTTTGAAATGAACACTTGGAATTGAAAAATCCTTTCCTTAAAAAAAGACATCCAAAGAAACAGAAAAGGAAGGAAAGGAATAGTTTTCTTTGGTGTCAACAGCTATGGGAAAATAAATTAGAGTCATGCAGTTAATACTATTACAAAGCAGAAGAATAAAATATATTTTATTTTTAAACTTCTAAAAAACTAACAAAATACCCTTTAGGGTGGGATTTTGCTAGCTATAAGAACTCAAGTCTCTATTTCTATTATTACTGACCTGACAATTCATCATGATTTATTTCTTTAAAAAAAGGTTTTATCAGAAAGGTAACACGAGACTGTTTTTAGACTAGAAACATAGCCAGTGTTTTTATCTACACAACAAAAAATTCTAATGAATCAGTATGTATTAAGTACCTTGTGTGGACCCAGCTTCATGTAGGGTGTTACAAGAAAAACAAAAAAGAAAAACTTTAATCCCAACTAATAAATGATTATGTTTTAATTAGAAAAATAAGAAGGTCATACATAAAATGACTAAAGAATAACATGTAATTTCAGTTCTCCAATGGGGGATTATGAAGTTCCTACTATGTGCCAGACAGTGGGCTAAATGCTTTAACAAATATCTCAGTTGAGTCTACAAAGTATTTTATGAGACTAAAGTTCTATAGACTTTCACAAAAGGAAGAAAACATTATTACAGCCTGGAATTGTGTATGGAGAATGAAAGTAGTACACTTGACATTGAAGGAACACATATATTTGAAGAAATGAATGGTGACAACACTCCAGATTTGATGTGGGGGGACAAGGTGGAAGGGAGAAGTGTATTGAGACCAGGGAGGTAGGACTGAGCAAGAACTGTGAGAGATATCATAGGATCAGGAAGTCAGAACTAGAAGAAATCTTACAGTTCAACTTTTCCTCTAATCCAGTTCCTTTATTTTACAGATAAGAAAACTGAGTTCCAGAGAGGTTAGTTAAGTGACTTAGCCAGGGACACAGAAGGAGTAAGGAAATCAACTAGAAACAGATGGTGTAAAGGTAGTTATGTCCTGGAGATACAGGAAAGAATGTAGCTCAGTCAAGGACAGAAGGATGATGCTAGTTTTGAACAAAATGTATTCTTTCCCTGTTATCAGAGCATGTTGAAAGAGTAACACAGTTCAATGTAAGAGGCATTTTGAAAACTCTTATTTTATCATCACTATTTGTATTACTATGGTATAAACTTCATGAGGGCAGAAATAATGTCATACTTAAACTGGAAGTCTTTCCTCAGTGCCTAGCACAGTGCTCTGTACCTAAACAGTTCTGTAATAAATACTTGAATTGAACTCCTAAAAAAATGTTAAAAGTCATTTTGTCTGAATGGTCTCTATACAATTCAATTTAAAAAAATGGAGCTTCAACAAAGGAAAAAAAGGAAGTCAGATGAATAATAAGTTTGTACCTTAACACAGATTTTTGAAAGAAGAGGGGGGAGGGAAGGTTTCTTTCATTGGACCTACAATAGCTGCAAATTAGGGAAATTAGATGACAATGATTTGTCTTTTTCTAAACTCACCATGTCAGAAAGAGTGGGATATATATAATAGAATGTTCTCCTTCCAGCACAGCTTATCACACCAAGTCAGGCGTTTTATCTGCATTTAGGATCCCTGGGACTGAAGTGAATTCCTCCGAATGTGTTAGCAGGTGTTCCACATTGCTTGTCGCCACCCTACTCCCTCTCTCCCATGCACTCCTTGCCTGCAATCCTCCTCACAAGCCTATCTTTAACACCAACTGCCATTCAAACCAAATTGTTTAGTGGGTTTCATGAAGTAGACAGATGGGATTCTAGGAGAGGAGACCACCAAAACTGTGACCTAATCTGAGAATTAAACTCATATTTTAGAAATAAAGTATCATTTCCCTGAGCCTGTTCATAGAAAGAAAGAAAGATTTCCCTAGATCATTTTTCCCCCTAAGGGTATACTA
This sequence comes from Pseudochirops corinnae, assembly GCA_028646515.1. Classification (NCBI taxonomy): domain Eukaryota; kingdom Metazoa; phylum Chordata; class Mammalia; order Diprotodontia; family Pseudocheiridae; genus Pseudochirops; species Pseudochirops corinnae. The sequence goes on from CM053588.1 coordinate 249,582,009, forward strand.
TCATTTTCCCCCTCACTGCTAGAAATGTAAGCCTGCCTCCAAATTCTTGTTTATATATTACTTTAATTGTTACCTCTTCAAAAGTAATTGAGTCATTGGAAAGTGAGATAGACACAAAGCTGTTAAATAGCTAAGTCTCTCAGATTTATTGTATATTTGATTGACTGGGGAAATGACTTTCAGTTGACATCTGAGCCAACAAGTTAGCTGAAATAAAATTTTGCTTAATACCTTTGCATCAATAATCCAGGCACAGCACCATTGATTGAGAAAGTCTGATCAATAGAGTATTACCGCCTGCCTAACTGTAACTTTGCCAGACTTTTTTGCTAATTCGGCTGATGACCTTCGTACCACTGCTTTTCAGGTTCACTGTTTCTTTTCTCTTACTTTGAAATTCAATTTGCTCCATTTGCTGTTATTTAAGGAATTTACACACCCAATTGATTTCATCCTAGCTGATAAAATAAGAGTATAGGATGAGAAGGATCGCATGAGATGGTGAGGAATCTTTTTGCACTCTTAAAATATTTATTTAGGAAGCCTTTTTCTATTAGATCAACCCAAGTAAGATGGGGAGATGGAGAAGGGGAGAAATCCAGGAAAAACAATCTACTTGAATGCTGATGAGTAAAAGAAGAAAGTAACACTGTAGTATTTGGATAATACTAAAAGAGAGGGCCCAACTGGGCAAGAGAGAGCATTAATATATCTAAGAAAAATACCATTAAATAAGAAAGCTATGAAGGCAACAGCACTACCATGAAAGCAGGCAGAATCATAGATGTTTAGCAGTGGATGTGGTTTTAGAGATCTTCTAGTTCATCACTCCTACCCTTACTTAACAGATGAGGACACCAAGACCATTTTTCTTGAGGATTACACTTATATTTACCCTTTCTAAATAGCCCATGATATTGTGGGGTTGGAGAGTGGGAGTCTGACTTGGAATCAAATGATCTGATTTCAAGTGCAAGCTTTATAACTTATTTTTGTTGCTGATCAGTTGTTTCACTTGTGTTTGACTCTTTGTGACCCCTTTTGGTGTTTTCTTAGCAAAGACAGTGGAGTGGTTGGCCATTTCCCTCTCCAGCTCATTTTTATAGATGAGGAAACTGAGACAAATGGGATTAAGTGATTTGCCCAGTGTCACAAAGCCAGAAAGTGTCTGAGGCCAGATTTGAACTCGGTTGTTCCTGACTCCAGGCCTGGCATTCATTCTATGATTGTTTCACCTGGCTGCCCTGAAATTTACTTAGCCAGGAGCAAATCTTTTTGGTCTCTAATACTCAATTTCCATATTTATAAAATGGAGATAAAATTTTGGAAAGGTTTGTTTTCAAGAAAGCACTTTGTAAAACACTATGCAAATGTGAGTAATGATTTATTAATATAGTTGGAAGACGAGGGAACATTAAGATTGGTTTCTTTTCTCTCAATTAGACTATTTGACTTTGTGTGCATGCATTCTTAAAGTTTTCCTTTTCTAATGAAATCTCTGTCAAACTTTGTATCTCCCCACAGAGTCCCTTGGTAATGTTTTTGTAAGGAGGTTTTTTGTTTTATTTTGTTTTTTGGTGTTTTTTCCCCCCAGCCCTACTTTTGCAAACGGACAATATGATTTTAATATTTAAGAGGGGACTTGAACTGTTTTTGAGAAGAAAACTTTCACAAGTGATAGATTTCAGAACTTAGAACTGCTAGCCCTTATTGAAAGTGAGGATTGACAGCATTACAGCTAATTCACATTCCTCACATAACTTAACGTTTACTTGCAAGGAACTGATACACTGGAATACTCTCATGGGATCTGGTAAAGTACCCTTTGCCCTTCTCTCCTTAAAACTTAACAGATCTATTAGCCAACTATTATGATGTAAAGCGAGGTGAATTTTTATTAAAAAAAATAAACTAATATTTGTACAGGTTAGGATTTTATTTCTCATAGTTCTTTAGCCTATTTAACACAGTAGAACTGACTATTGCTTAACAGTTGTGGAGCCACAGCAAGTTGTTACTTTTTGTTCAGAACCCCTACGCAAGAGTCCTTTCTTTCTTTAGGGCTGAGCTTCCCTCTCGAGATAGCCTAGGCTAGGCCATCTAATTAACAATTGTAGCACTCCTCTAAGATCACCAGGAGCTTGAAGAACTCCCAGTGTGAAAATTCTTTGTAGCAAAAAATCTTTCAACCAAATTCTCTTTCCTTTTTCTCATCGATCCATTGGCACTGTCATCTTTGACACTCTATCTCTCCACTCCAGGTATTTTCTCCAGCTGCTCCCCTCACCCCCCAGCCACTATGCATGGAATTCTTTCCTCCTCCCCTCCTCATCTCTTCTTCCTGGTGTCCCTGGCTTCCTTCAAGGCCCTACTAAAAATTCATCTTCTCTAGGAAGCTTTTCTCAACCTCTTAATTTTAATGTTTTCTCTCTTTTTCTTATTTCCTTTTCATCCTGTGCATAGGTTGTTGTTAATACTTATTTGCTTGTTTTAGGACCAATATCTCCCATTAGATTGTGACCTCCTTTAGAAAAGAATTATCTTTTGCCTCTTTTTGTATTTCCAGTGCTTAGTGCAATGTCAGGCACATAGTAGGTGCTTAATGAATGTTTATTGACCAACTACCAATCAATGTATAACAAAATTCATCTATGATTTAGTAGATTTAGTTTTAAAGTGTTGACTGAGGTACTTAGCAGTTAAGTAACTTATCCAATATCACACAGCTACAAAGAATCAAAGATGGGACTTGAACTCTGGTCTTTATAACTCTGAGCCCAATATTCTCTCTCTCTCACAACATGGTGCTTCTGACTCCTTCAGAAAACCACATACAAATTTGGTTATACCACATAGGATAAGCAATTTCAAACCAGAAGAGACTTTTGAGATTATCCAGTTAGGATTCTTAATCTGGGCTGCATAGACTTGTATTTCATGGGGTCCATGAGCTTTAATGGGGAAAAAAGTACATCTCTATTTTTTACTAATCTCTGACTGAAATTTAACTATTTCCAGTTATGCATTTAAGTAACAACAGGAATTACAAATATTTTCATCATTTTACAGTTGTTGATATATTGAAATATAATTTCTATGAATTTCTAGTTTGAAATTACTATGACTATTAGGTCGGCTCCTATTTTGCAAGTTAAGTATAATTTTCTTTTTACCGAATGTACTTCATAACTGGTTTCCTCTGTAATCTTATGTAATCTTTATGCATTTAAAACATCTTTTTCCTGAGAAGAGGCACATAGGCTTTACTTGCCTTCTAAAAATATTCATTAAATGCCAAAGTTAAAAAATACCTGATCTAAACAATTCTTAAAGACTTCTGAACTCTTATCAACACACTTATGGTCTAGGATGCCAGAGTACTCATGATCAAGCATTCTACTTACCTCCTGACTGAGACTGAGAGACTGAGAGAGTCAACTGAGATATCTACATCTATATCTATAAATCTGTAGATCTCTATCTATCTGTAGATGTAGGTATGGATATATAGATTGGAGATGGCCAATGCAAATATTTGTTTTGCTTTACTATGCATGTTTGTTACTAGGGTTTTGTTTTTGTTTTTGTTTCTTCTTTATCTTATAAGGAGAGGGAGAAGGAAGGAAAGTAAATTTTAGTGGATTAAAAAAAATATTTTTTTAAATTAAAAAAATTTTTTTTTAATTTTTAAAAAATTTTAAAAAAATTTAAAAAAATTTAAAAAAAAACCCTTTTTCAAAAGAACACCTATCTAGTCCAACCCACTATATCTGAAGTAAGTAAGGCCCCAGAGAAGCTGAATGATTTGCCCAAAGTCACAGTGGTAGTAAATAACAAGACCTAAAAAAATAATAATAACAAGACCTATAGCTTAAGCCAAGTCCTCTGACTCCAAATCCAGTCATCTATTAACTCTTCCAGGCTGAGATGTCAAATGGATAGGCCATGGAAAACTCAATGACTCCATTTTGCCTGGGCTTGCTTACTTTGCCTCCAGCAACATAAAAACAAAACAAAACAAAACAAACAAAAAAAAAACATTACTGAGCTATTCTTATCAAATCTCAGCTTTCTTGGGTATATCTAGAAGTAATCTATACTCTATCCTCACAGGCAAAGCAAAGAGAAGACTTTAGACATTACCTAGTGAGTTCCACCTTATAAAGTCAATTCTATTAAAAAAAAACAATTTAAGTATGAGAATGTGAATTCACTAAGATTGACTGAGATTAGCTCATTTCACAAGATAAATGTTCAGAAGTCCTCTACTCTCCATAGAATCTAATAAAAAGTAACCATCAAATAGCAATAAGGTAGGTAGATGAAAATTTGTCATTTTAGTATTATGCAAGTAATGAATCCTTTCACCTTTTTTTCCCATGTTTGTCACATAGACACAGTTCTACAATGTTGCATTAAAACAATCATACATATTTTAGGTAATAATTCACATAATGTTTCATAGGATTAAAAATAGTTACTCTGTGAAAGGCATTTGGAGATTTAAAACTTATCAGCTATATAGTTCATTGCTAATATATCTGGGCTATATCTATATTGGCACAGACATATAATGAAAGCAACAATGTTTCAAAGTTGACATTTTTAATGTAAGAGAGAGAAGTGTGACCTAATGCTAATTACAGATGTCAATTATATTTGTGTTGTTTAGGGCACATTATGTCATTGGCACTGTATTAAAAGAGAAGAAACTATAATTTGAAATTGTTCTAGAGAGTTGTTATCTATAGGGGAAAGATACAGTGGATAATATCTACCAGCCCCACAGCATTGGCAGAAAGCTTAGATAAACTTGAACTAAAATCAGTTCACCAGAGCTAAGAAGACTCTATGAAGAAAGTTGAAGAAATTGATATGAGTTAGTCTAAAAATAAGAACAGTCAGATGACTCTTGTTGTCTTCATATATATTAAAAGTGGTCATTAATAGGATGAGATCCATCTGTTCTCAAGTGCCTTAGGATATAACAGGAAATGATTCAAATTGCAGGGAGACAAATTTAAGTTGACACACTTCAGACTGGGCTCAATCTCCCAACCTTATCTGAACCAGAAGATCAGTCTACCAAAGGAGTACTCCTCCCTTCAGTGTTCTAAAGGTAGCCCTGATAGATGAGGTGTGTGTGTGGGGGGTGTTCTAATATTGTCATTCATGAGCCCCCATCTGGTGTGTTTCTCTCCAATGTAATTTAACCAGTTAATATCTTCCCAATATCAATTTAACCAATTAATTTAATTTAGTTTAAGTCAAATCAATTGACTTTTTAGAAAGGGCTATAACAAAGATCAAAGTGCAACAGTTTTCCTACTCTGCTCCTCCCAAACCTGGGACATGCCAACTTAGCCCCTGGTAAAAATGTACTCAAACTTACTTTAGAAATATAGCTGTGGGAAGAAGGGGTGTAGTTGGAAGTGACTTCTTGACTTTGGGAATCATTTTGATTGCCAAAGGGGCATTTGAGTTTTCCTTGAACCTTTTGAAACTTACGGGGCTATAACCTAGTCTGTTCAATCTATGCTCAGTCATCTAAGACCTGGGAAGAATACTCACAAAAAGATAAATCAAACATAGGTGGCATGTGTTCACAACCACACGGCAGCTAGGTGGGGAGATAAGATACCTATGTTAGACTACCACTGCCTCTCTCCCTACCTGGAAGCCCACAGCATTTCATCTTCCTCACTCAAAGCTTCCAGGAAAGAAAGAAAGTTTATCTATTTGAAACTGTTGTATGCATGTTCAGTTTCATCTCAGTAGTCAGTTAACAGGCTTTTTATCTCCACGTAGAAAACCAACAGGAAACAGAGATTCCTGAGCCTGTTTTGAAGTAGAGAGGAAAGGAGTCCTCCATTATACATTTCCAAAAGTAGTATAACCAAGCCTCCCTGTGGATATCAACTTTCTCTAAATACTAGGACCTCACTGGCCAGTCTCCTCTCCCCCATTTAATACACATAAAGTAATAACTTCTTGACAGCAATGGTTTTAAATTCTTGAAACATGAGAAGCTACAAAGGACAAATGGGTATATCTCCATCCTATGAAATGAAATCTCTAGTGTTAAGATAGGAGAGATGTAAGCATCAATAAGAATGGTTTGAAACTCTTTCCGATAAAGAGTTATGTTTATCTACTTGATTGCAGAATGATTCAGGAAACAACTCTCTGTCACACATTTGTTAGTTTTTAAGCTCCTTATGATGTGGCACAGTACATAGAGTGCCAAGCTTGAAGTTAGAAAGACCTGAGCTCAAATCTGGTCTCTGATACTGTTAGTTGTGTGACCTGGGGCAAGTCACCTAATTCTGTTTGCCTCAGTTTCTTCATCTGTAAATTGAGCTGGAGAAGGAAATGGCACACTACTCTAGACTCTGTGCCATGAAACCCCAAAGGGATCACAACAGAAATGACTGAACAACAAAGCTCCTTATGAGTAGAGAGAAAACAAATTTATTGTATTTATATTCTGGTCATTAGTACAGTGTCTAGAACATACAAGAAACTTAATAAATAAATAAATTTTGATTGTGACCATTAGTTCTTTCTTCCTCTTGAAATTTTCTTACCTCTTACAATAGCTTTTCAGCCTTTCTTGCTATTGGTGCCTCCCCTGCCTCACCCCAAAAAAATGTCTTGTATTTATTTTGTATATAATTTCATATGTACTTGTGGTTTCTCTAAAACAGCAGTTCTCAACCTGTGGGTTATATTCAATTTAAATACATCCTGCATATCAGATAGTTACATTACGATTCATAACAGTAGCAAAATTACAGTTATGAAGTAGCAATGAAAATAATTTTATGGTTGGGGGTCCCTACAACATGAGGAACTGTATTAAAGGGTCATGGCATTAGGAAGATTGAGAACCACTGCTCTACAGGGACTATAAATCCCTTGTGGACTTTTTAATTTCTATATTTATATTGCTCAGTGTCCAGGACAAAGCCTGACATAGAGTAAATGCTCAATGAATGCTTATTGGTGGATTGATTGAAATTATTTTCTTTTATTTTGTGTATTCTTCATGTTCCTCTACACATATTTTGATTTCCCCACTTTGACCCTCAGTAGAATGACAAATTACTTGAGCTCAGAGACTGTTTTGTATCCAAAGCCCCTAAAACAATGTCTTGCGAATGATGTTGTTCATCCTTCCTACTTGAAGAGAACCAATGATCTCATGATGTTAGGGTTAAGGTACGGTATGTCCAATACAAGCTCAGAAGGCTCAACCACAGATTGGGCACACATTTGAACATTTGGGATGAAGACGTCTCTAGATTTCTGCATCTCGTATTTCCTTTGTGCAGCTGTGATTCTTCTTTGCTCATAGAGCACATAAGTGCTTAATAAATAAATGTTTGTTGAATCAAAACAACAGCCCTCCTACAGAGTGGTACAATCAGAATGGCTCATTTTTTTTCCCTAGGGCTGGATCAACAGACAGAATACCTTGACTGGTTTCACCAAAAGCTATAGTTAGAACAAATTCACAGAAGGGTTTTGTGGAGCCATATGTGCCCTCTTGAACACCTTTCTAGCTTTTCGATTCTGTGGTATTCTTTTTCTGACCATGAAAGAAACACATTATTTAGAGAGTATGCACTGAAAACATGCCCAAGAGGCAGAGGGTTGGAGAGATGTTAACAATAGAGAACACAGTTGTTGTTTTTTTATTGACATTATGAAAAAGTATTAGTAACTTTGATGGAGAGGATCTATCATTGCCTCATTAAAAATAAATAGATAAATTATTCTGGTTAATTTAAATCCCCTTTTGCTTTGACTTTGGAAATTTAAAACTTGTTCCTAGGTAGATTTAAAGGAAACCTCCAACAGTAACTTAAAAGAGATTCTAATCACTACATCTAATTACAAAGAAGAGAAAAATCACTATAAAAAAAAAGCTTAAAGTGCTATTGAATTCAGTGGGAGGTGTGTGTGAGCATCTTGGAAAGGAATCTAGCCACTTGGTCTTAAGTATAATGAAAGAGAATAATTAACAGTAAGACTAGAAGCCATTGCTATCTTGACAGTCTGCAGAGACAGAATTGAAGACATTTACTTCATCACTGAAAAATGAAAGAAAATGGGGCAGTAGTAACAAACAGTTCTTCAAAACAAAAAGAAATTAAAGCAATTGTATTGAATTAAATTTTAAAAAAGGAACCTATAACACCCTTTATGTCAAGATTCCTTCCAACAGTGGTGAAGCTTTCTGATTTTCAGATTTTTCATAGAATGAAGTCGATTCTTTCAGACTTATTCAGCCTCATCAAACTGGGTCTCCCACTGGGAAATATCATTAAGATGGCAGCTCCCCCAATCCTCCACCTGAGAAATGGTAGTTGAATTCTCAGATTTTTATTCCCCACTGCACTCCCTCATATCCCACTGATTTCAAAGAGAACTATACATAAAGAAGGGGAACGTAAGGATGTGGAAAAGAATAAGCTTCAGTTCCTCTTTTCCTAAAAGCTGGCTAGAGAAGTCCTTTTGAAAGACTACACATTAAATTCCAACACTATGCAAACAGGGTCATTCTTTTTCTATATAACTCTATCAGGCTAAGTCTATGTGGCCTAAGAAAATCAACTTTTTATGAACAAAGTAATAACAAATTTATTTGAGTTTAAAAAAGATACCAGAAGCATAATGGCACAGTGAATATAGGATAATCCCAGGAATTAATCAACAAGTCAAAAAGCATTTATTAAATATCTATTATGTGCCATACACTGTGCTGAGTCAAAAAAAAGCGAGTTTTAAATATTACTTTAGTCATACTAGCTGTATGACCTTAGCAAAACCATTTACATACTGAGACTCCTTAAGACTTTAAATTATGGAGGAAGTATAGATTTATAATATGATAATTCCCTACATTGTTGAAATTAAAAGGTCAGGTCCCAAACCAAACAACAAAATAGCTGTCTAACTCTTTTATTGGCTCTTTGCAGTAGAATAATAGTTTTCTGTCTGTTTTGGTAAATAAAGTTGTAGCAGAAAGCAGATCAAGGGTACATGTAAAATACGACAAAATTAAATTCTATAGGCCTAATAATGCTAGATAAATAGCCTATACAGTCTAGCTACTTAAACAAATTTTTCTTCTTCTATACAATGTATATGTTCCTAAACAGTTTTGTATTGATAGATTTTGGGGGAAGAAAGAGCACTCTGAGGTAAGGAAATTATTAGGATACTTCATCCATGAAAGCATAACTGATCCTCTCCAGCTGAAAGTGATTTCTCCTCAAATGCCTCAAAGCATTTTATCAAGACCTTTTCTTTGCACTTATAACATTCACCTTGTATAATACCTGTTTATGTGTGTAGCTGCTCAGCATAGTAAATACGGAACTGGACTTAATCTGAGCTCACATCAAAAACTTGCTAGATGTGTGACTCTGGGCAAATTACTTGACTTGTCTGTACCTCAGTCTCCTCACCTTTATAATGAGTGCTTTGAAATCTATGACTTCTAAGGTACCTTCCAAATCTATTAACTCAGGATCTTCTACTCCTAGTTAGATTGTAAGCTCCTTAAGAGGAAAGACTACGACATTCGTCATCTTTGTTTCCAATCCCTTACATAGTTATATACCCTCCCACCCTACCCACCACACTTTGGAATCCAAAATGTGTGTGTGTGGGGGGGGGGGGTGCTTAATCACAAAGAAAGAATAATATTGAGGAAAAGGTATGTTCAGTTAAAAAGATCTAGCTTTGAATTATATTAATTTAAACAAACCACTGGAAAAAAATAAACGGGAAATGAGTAACAGGTATGACATAAACACTCAGTATAATGTTGTCCAGAAGTTAAACGATTATTAATTAATTGCTACAATGAGAAAGCTAAAAGAGCCCAGAAAGTGCCTTAGTCAGGAAATATTTGACTTATTTGTCTAACAGAGAGAATTGGCTTCCAAAGGCAATACCAGATTAGTATATAACCTCATTTATAAGATCTTTCAAAGAAAAATGATTAATAGACAATTATGAGCAATATCATCTCATAAAACAGGGATAAGCAGTGAAGGATAAAAACAGTCTGAGGAAAACTTGGCAAAATATCCAACTAAGCAAAATCATCCCAAGGGCATTCAGAAATGAAAATAGAAAAAAGACCATAAACAGAGGGAAATGGAAAAGATTTGCAAAAATTATTACAATAAACTGTCTTCTCCATAAGCAGGAGATGCTTTCAGATGAAGTAAAATTAACCCAAAAAATAACAACGTAAGGGAAAGAAGCCTGGATGGATCTAGTGAACATGTGTGTGCATGTGTGTATAAATATATATGTATGTATTTATTATTTTATTAATAATAAGCATTTCTCATACTTTAAACACTTTAAGGTTTGAAAAATGCTTTAGAAATATTATCTCATGTCATCTTCACAGCAACCCTGGGAGACAAATGTTGTTATTATTCCCATTTTACAGTTGAGGAAACTGGAACAGGTGGAGGGTAAGAGACTTGCCCAGGGTTATACAGCTACTAAGTCTCTAAGACCATATTTGAACTCAGTTCTTCTTGACTATAGACCCAACACTCCCAGGACAGTTCTTGGCATACTTTCTTTCTTTTTTAGCCAATATATTTCTTGTGTTTATGTATCTATATCTATGTGTGTGCATATGTATGTAGACGTTTATAGGTCTGTCTACATAAAAGCATGAAAATGTGTACATGTGTCTATCTCTAGAGATAACTATGTATCTATGTAGATTGACAGAAAGATTGATATAGATACAGACATAGATAAATGGATATAGATTGATATAGATACAAATAGACGTTAATAGAGAAAGAGATATACAAAATGGACATAATAAGAGTATATACCTCGTAGGGTTGTTATGAGGATCATAAAAGATATTTGTAAAACACCAAGCACAATGCCTGGTACATAGTAGGCACTAAATAATGCCACCCCACCTGGTATATGTATGCATTGCAAGCTACAATACATAAAATACATAAGCACTTAGTTGGCCTATATTTGGACAGGTCACTGGTTCTTTTTTCTTTTTTGAATTTTTTCACACTAAATATATAATATTTTCTGTTACTATAGATGGGAGCACCTGAAAGAGATGTGGCAAAGTTCTTTGCTAATAATTCATGAGCCACCATGATGCTTTTGAGTAAATAATTAGGTGTCATTAAAACCTGCCACTTTCTACTTTTTTAGAGAAACCAAGCTTTCAGTGATTTCCATTGACATAACTAGACTTACATCTATTGTCTTAATGGGAAACAAACTTTCTGCTTTGCATTTGATCCAACTTGTGATTTTGTTGTAGTTGACTGTTTTCAATTACATGCCACCTTTAAAATTTCTATTTTGGTATAATTGGCCTATTAGTTGGATTTCTCTTATCAAAGTTAAAAAAAAAAAAGACTTTTTCAGATTGTATTCTAAATAAATTCATCTCCCATTCACAATCATTCTTGACATGGGCATTATTCTTGTCATCTATTTTATTATTACTTTGTTTTCTTAGAGTTTGTATAAAATATAGATTTTCCAATAACTTTAGATTCTTTAGCTTTTCCCTTTTCAAATTTAAGTAATTATTTGATTTAGGATGTCATTTCATCCAATTTTTTCTTAGGAATTAAGTGATTTCTCATAATTGCCTTATTTATCTGTAAGATGGAGCTGAGGTAACCCTTAACAAAAAGTTATATCCTTAAATTTAATCCCCTTTAAATGTTTGTTTTCAATTTTATTATGATATCATTATAGTGTGAAATAAAAAGCATTCATATCTTAAATACATTTCTTGAGCAGTTGTGATTTGCCAACTTTCATAGTCAGCACCATTTGTACAAAAGTCTTTCCACCATGTTGAATAACAGTATTTCTGATTTGTTAAACAGTGAGGCTGTAGAGTGGATAGATTGTTGGGCTTGAAGACAGGAAGACCTGAATTAAAATCTGTCCAATTACATTCCTTTTTGATCCTGGTCAAGTCATTCAACATCTGTTTGCCTCAGTTTCTTACTCTATAGAATGAGGATAATAATA
>CM053588.1:249594177-249621250 GCA_028646515.1 Pseudochirops corinnae
AGAGAGAGAGAGAAAGTTTCTCTCCCAGCATCTGGAAGCTGACTGAGAACTGAGTTGGAGTTTTTCTTCAGACCAGAATCTGGTGAAGGCTGAAGTTCCTTCTGGGTCCTAGGGCCAGCTGAACTGCTGGAGGACTGAAGAAGCATGACCAGGATAAGCCTTTGTTTGTTTGTGGCTTGGCTGATTCTTGAGTTCCTGGCAACAGAACTGGTGAAAGTTTTGAGATGTGTTGGACCCTGTGAACTTCATTGTGTACCAAGAACTGCCCAGAGGACTGGATGAGAACCTGGGAGCTGTCTGCCTCTGAATCCAGATGACTGTTTGGTGGATTCAGGTAGGAGCTGGCACCATGGAAGGGAATCCAGGAAATTTGAGAGGCCACCCCAAGTCAAGATGAAGAAAAGGCCTCCCCTTGGATGCATGATGAAATTGAAGTTTACTAGACACCAAGGTGTTGAGGGTTTCTGTTATTTTCTAATGATTGTATTTAGTGATTAATAATACTTAGTGACTGATTGCTAGACAAGTGACTGATTAAGTTAATCTATGATTGCCCCATGAGTGGAAGATTGATTATTGTATTGTGAAATTACTGAAGGTTTAAGTAAGAAGGGTTTCCCCTCTTAGGGAAATCAGATGATTATTCTTTTGTTCTTTGTTCTAAATATTGTGGCCACTATAGTGAAAACTATGGGGCCATTCTAATGTTAAGCTGTTCTGTGCTTACAAGTTACAAGTGCTTAGCACAGTGCCTGACTGGCTCCTAGTAAGATTAATATTATAATAAATTAGGGATTATTATTGGTCCTTTTTATCTTGCCTTCTTATGGTATCAGAAAAGGAAAGGTTGCTATTTGTTCAGATGTCCTCCATGTCAGGCTAAGCATCATTAAAGTTCTAAGTAGGAATAGCTCGAAGTCCTATGGCCCCCTCCTTTCTATTACTGAATAGATCCATAGAAGCAGTCATGTCACACTGGCTGGAATGCTAACACAGTCAGCAGTGTCACCAAAGCCCAATTGACTGAGGCTTCATTATCCTTGTCAACACTTCATAGCTACCATTGCAGTCTCAGGGCATAAAAAGTGTCCACTGAACATTGTCCTGGCTAGCATTCCCATATTTTGTTGTTGCCCCCTACACCATGGCTGATAAGTTGGACTTTGATGAGATCAGCATCATCATCATCATCATCATCATCATCATCATCATCATCCTCATCACTGTCAACTCTTCTTAGAGACAGACTAGCAGGACTTTAGATCTGGAAAGGACCTAAAAAACTATCTAGTTCAACCTCCCAAATTTATAGATTAAAGAAACTGAGACCAGACCATATGACTTGTCCACAGGCATATAGCAATTATCAATAGAGATAGGACTAGACTCCTGAATCCCATTCCACTAAATGCATAGGGTTAAAAAAAAGAAAGTAATAGCATTAAGTCAAAATACCTAAGTTATTTTCATCTTTCTAAATATCTTTGAATCTTCTAAACTGAGCATATGGAATAATAAATCCTTTACTGTTACAATAGCCTTTATTTAAAATTTGTATGATGTCTTTATTTACAAAATATTTCTATAAAATGAATAATTTGATTATTGATGAGATATTTATGAACCATTTTCAACAAGATAATAACAAATATTTATTGGCTATCTCCAATGCCAGGTGCTAAAATCAAACTTGAAAGCTATATATATAGAAATGTGACCATTTATAGTAGGTACAAAACATAGTTTGTATTAATGGTAGGTATTGGTTTTCAAAGACCTAGTTCAAGTCTCAATTCCTTTAAAATGTGTTAACCATTTAACCCTATACAAATCATTTACATTTCTGAGCCTCAGTTTTTTCATCTACAAAATGGGGAGAATAGTACTTACACTGCTTACCTCATTACATTTTTCTAATGAGAGAGCTTTGCAAACCTTAAAGGACTGTGTGTTAGTTATTATACAATCATATTTATTGTAATTTAGATTTTTTTAAAGTAGAAAATGAAATAAGTAGGATGAGTCTATCTAGATATACACATACATAGATATGGATTCATAAACACAAGAAAATATAATGGCTGACAAGGAAAGAGAGCAAGCCAAGAAGAGCCATGAGATGCTGGGTCTGTACTCAGGAAGACCTGAATTCAAATGTGGTCTTAGTTAGTAGCTATGGGACCCTGCTTTGCTAATTAACTTGATAACCTTGGGCATCCACTCTTCTGAATCTCATTCACATCAATTGCAAAGTGAGAAGGTTGGACAAAATAACCTCTAACATCCTTTTCAACTCTTATTTTGACTCATTCATTGCCAATCAATTGTCCAAAACAATATATATCCACATACATGCATGCATACATACATACATACATACATACATAGTACATACACATAGATAGATAGAAAGATAGATATAGATATATAGTTTATCAGGAATGAATATTTAATGTAGTATATAGTTCCTTCATCACCTCTACTCTTCTCACCCCCCCCCAAAAGAAATAAAGATAAAAATAAGCTGTACAAGTACTGATAGGGAGACTTGGGGAAATAACAGTTCATGTGAAATTACTAGGGTTCTTACTATAATGTGAGCCAAAAATGTGACACAGCTACTGGAAACACTAATGATTATTTTTAAAGCAGATAATGATTTCATTGGTGTACAGAACTCCTGGGGACAAACTCCCTCAACTGAAATCAGCACATTCTCTGAACCTTAGAGTTTTAGAGAGGGATAGCATGGCATAGTGGATAGAGAACTGGCTTCAGTTAAAAAGACAGGTTTATGTCTGACCTCTGATGTATACTGTTTGGTTCTGGGCAAAGCATTTGGACAAATTTTAAAACAATGCAATCTTAAGCTGCATTAATAGAAATCTGTTGTCCAAATCAAGGGAAATAATTATCACATTGTAAACTGTACTAGGTAAATTACCTCTGGAATATTGTATTTAT
The DNA here is from genome assembly GCA_028646515.1 of Pseudochirops corinnae. Lineage (NCBI taxonomy): Eukaryota > Metazoa > Chordata > Mammalia > Diprotodontia > Pseudocheiridae > Pseudochirops > Pseudochirops corinnae. The sequence continues at coordinate 249,597,142 of CM053588.1, forward strand.
AACCCCATTTCAAGATGAACAACAAATTAGTGTACATTCAGAGCAGGCTAGGATGATAGAGTATTTGGAAAGGTTCTTAAATGAGAGATGGTAGATGGAACTTTAGTTATTTTAGCTCGGAGAAGAATGGACTTACTGCAGACATGACAGCTGTCTTCAAATATTTGAAGGGTTGTCATGTGAAAGGAATAGAGTTGTGCTATGTTATCTCCACAGGGCAGATTTAAGAAAAAAATGGGTGTTTGTTTTCTAATGAGAGGCATACTTCAGCTTAACATAAACAAGAATTGTCTAACAATTAGAATTGTCCAAAAGCAGAATGAGTGTCCCTGTGAGGAAGGCTAATATCTCTTCCCTTATGGTTTTAAGGGACCTAGAAGGGCTGGGGGAGGGAGAGGGAGACTTTCTAACTTATGAACCCCTATCAGTGTTCACCCTCTAATTACAAGTAGATATCATTTATTCATCCAGGCTTAATTAGATTTTAGAAAAGGGCATTTACAGTTGCTATAAAGTTGACCCCCCCCCAAAATCTGTCACCCACTCTTCCACCAATACATATAGAGTTGAATGAAGAGTGGCACATTACAACAAAAGGTCAATCACAGTTCCTAGTTTCTGGAAGTTCTTTTTTTACTCTTTGAAGGGCATTCCTCAAATGCCCATTAAACATGATTTTTTTTTTTTGCTGAGGTTCTCAAAGTCTTAAAATTTCCATTCTTATACCACCCAATCTTTACTTGTTTTACATTGCAGCTATTTGGAGTCACTTTAGGACTATGATGACAGTAGGAACTCCAGAATCTTCTGTCCTTCTGAAATTTATTTGGTCCTTTTTTGGCCAAAGGGAATAGGGAAATAGGTGGAAGATTGCTCATCTCCTCTCCTTATTCCCAAAAAATTCTTACTTACAACCTGACTGGAAGGTTTCTACCCTTAGCTTCCAGATGCTTAAATCCTTGATGTCAAACTAACTTGTTGATTTTATATAGTCCCCTTAGAATAGGACCAAGTCCCTCAACCAGTAGAAACAGACTTTCCAGGTGACATGGTTTCACTTAATTTAATAATTTTCAAGGACTTATAAGTTGAACTAGGACTTTTTCCCTTGTTCTAAATCCCATGATTGCTTGATTGATTCAACAGGTCATGTTCACACCTCTGATTGTTCTCACCTGACAAAAGTATGAAGGCACAGTATTTAGTCACTTACTTTAAGCAGGTGAAGGATGATTGATTGATTGAACTAGATTCCACCCTTATACTTTCCCCCTAAATTTTAATATCTGATTTCCTCAGAAAATGAGCTAGAGTATGTTTGGAAAAGTACATGATCCCAAATCCCATACAGTCTTGGGAAAATAATTGCATGGCACAGTTCATAATCAAATTTAGCAATTACCTACCATTCATCCAAATTTCCAAATCCACAGGAAAACAAATCAACAAACCATTGTCATTTGGTAAAGTGTGAATAAAGTAATGCTTCTCTTGGTGCTTATAAAAGGCCTTCTTTACCTCCAAAATAATAAAGATCAGAAAAGGAAGAGGAAAAATCTGGTTCCATGAAGATTTCCTTGAGCAAATAACATTCTCTCCACAGGGTTTAAGGACTTGAGATTGACTTGGATGTTACCCTCTCATTGTTCAGATGAGAAGGCAAGCCAACTTGGTTTCATGCTTATGTAGAATATTAGTCCACAGGATCCAGGAGGATACTGGAGTCCTTGCCCTCTCCCTCTCCCACAGAGGGACCTCTCAACTCTGGACTTAATCAAATATTAAATGTTTATTTTTGTTATCCAGTCATTCAGACTACATCAGGTTTTCTTGGCAAAGACACTGAAGTGGTTTGCCATTTCCATCTCCAGTGGCTAAATGTCCCTCTGCCCCTCTAAAATGGTACTAACTTAAGGAGAGACTGGGCTGTTCACCATCTTCTTTTTACTTGTATAAAGGCTCTTCTTCTCTGGATCCCCATCTTCCCCACCGTACCTCTCTCTGACTGCATTTAATAATTGACTTACTTAAAAAGTGAAAAGAAAATCAAGCTTCTTATACTCAAAGAAAAGCCTAGTCCCTACAAAGATTCTAGAGCATGTGGCATGTTCTCTTCAAGTAGATTAGGGACCTAAGATTAAATGGAAGTCACCTTCTTACCCTTTAGATGAATTATAAAACTGCCTTCAATGAAATCTCTTTTATAATTCTATCGGTGCACCAGGTCACTCAACTCAAGTGCAGACAAAATTTCTGAGTATCCCTTTCTGCACAGATTTCTCTAGAGGTCTCTGTACCACAGATACACACCCTCCCCCCACCTTAGAGTTCCAAGCAAATTTTTTATGGTCTCTATACTAACGGACAACTGAAATGTCTCCCAATGAATCCTTGCTACTGCAAAGGCAATCCAAATTGAGTTTCCAATTAGTCCCTTACTAGGATAAGTAAGATTGACTGAAAGAATATATGTTCACAAAATCCTTCAAATAGGTGTGGGAGTCCTCCAAAGGAATTAAACATTTGGGGTTAATTATTCAGGGTTTCTGGCCCAGCAGAATAACATAAAGATAACATAACATAACATAGCATTTTAACATAAAGATCTCGGAGAAGCTTTCTGGAATCATGTCACACATAAGTATTCTTGGTCTGATTAAGAAAAATAATGAACATTTCTGATGTAGGCACTAATATTTTAGTGATGCAAAAATCTATAATGCAACATACATAAGAATACAGTAATGCAACAGATACTAGTACTTAAACACTCCTGGGTCTTTAAAAGGCAGTTGCTACTCATTCCCTCAGAATTCTATGGGTATCCTGTGAGTTTAAGGGTATTCCTAGTACTACTGCTCAGGAGTTCCCACTGGTATATGCTCCCATTAATTATTAGTCGATACCAATTAGCCAGACAGTGCTGAATAGGTTTTAGTTATTGTCTTCACGAACGGGGTAGAATAAGAGCAGGTGGTATAAAATCATCCTTTCAAAAGTCTGAGACACAATCTTTCATAAGTATGCATGGTCCAGGAGAAAGTGGGCTCAAGCTTAATGCAAATGAGGCAAAAAAGAATAGGTCACAACTTCCAGATGTCCTCTCCCTGGTCATTGATAAATCGTCTGGAGACATGATGTAACTTTCTGCTGCGCTCTTTGTAAAGTTACATTTCCTCATTATATATAATTTTACCTTGGTTTATGATGCAAACACTTCCACCAATCACTGCTTTTCCTGGGTTGCTGATAGAATGACAATGTAAAGTCCAAATCCTTCAACACTCTGAAGTTTACAAGGGTATTTTACAATGGAAGAGCTGCAGCGTGGGAGGGAAGAGTGGGGAAGGACAAGACAGAAGCTCTACTCCTCCTCTACTCCCCAAATAATTCTCTCTTAGAAGATTGGCCTCTCCTCAACACTGCCAGACATTCAAATATCAAGGTTACAAGATGGCTTGTTATTTTATACAAAACCTACAAGGTGTGTTTGCTAATTTTCATTAGTTTAACTAATAGATATTAGTGTTAACTTGTTTGGTTGGTGATTCATTCAATAGATGTTCACACTTGGTGAAAGTATAAGAGTTAGGGTTACTTTTAAATGGAATGAGGCGATTAATCCAAGCAACCTCAAACTTTACAAAAGGGCAATAATGGAACTGGGAGAGATTTTAGTGGTCATTAATCCAGCTCCCACATTTTTCAGATGAGGAAACTGAGTCCAAGGAGAAGATAAGTGACTTGCCCAAAATCACAAAAGTAGGATGTGGCAGATCCCAGATTCCTAATCAGATCTATGAGTCCAAAACTTTCAAACTCTTTTCAGTGTACCACATTGCTTCACTAAGGAAAGCTCAACTTGCTGTCTGCTAAGGTTACTACCAACTCCACAATTCTGATTCCTGAGTTCCATTATTTTCATATTCACTAATTATGACTATAATTACTTATTGCAGTATAATTTCCTTGTAATCTATATCAGATGAAGCATATATGCATTTCTCTGTAGCTCATCTGAAACACTGATGAACATTGCTTCCTTGAGATATGGGTTATATTATTCCAACGCAATAATCATAATGACAGATTACTCACTAAAGTGTTATGTATTTCATTGAAATACTCTGTATATAGTCAACAGAAAGATAACATTAAGTAACTCTCAAGTCAAAATTTCACATTGAATGCCTAGGTTAATTAAAATAAAAATTTTAATCAAAATTTTACATTAAATACCTAGGCTAAATGAACTCTCTAGTAAATATAGTACTTTGAAACAGAAAGTACTATTTTAATGTCAATCTACTAATTAAAAAAGACAATCCAAACAATAATATTCTGATGAACAATGCCATATGAAGAAAAACTACAGTAATAGAAAGGAAACAGTTTAAAGCATTTCTGTGTGACAAACTCCTTAACATGCTTTAATCTTGAGAAAATGTTTATTTGCTGAAAGAGAGATACTGTAGAGTTTGAGGAATGGCTGCTAAGTGACAAATGGGCATTTTCAAATAGATGGCAACATATCCAGAAAGTGCAATCATGCCATCATTACCTTGTAAAAATGTGTATAGCGGTAATAATGAATACAATGATTATAATTAATAATAGGGCTGATGAATAAATTTTAAAAACAGAGCTGAATAAACTAATAGGCAAAAACATAAACCATGTATCTATATACATTCAATATATAAATAATCAGAAGCATATTATAAATAAAATACCTTTTCATAATCTTTGATTCTTGTTTATTTTAGGTACTGTTTACATTTGTGGCTATACCACCTCCTGGCTCCAGTAATGTAACACTTAGCAATTACACAAGTTTTAATACACTTGGCCCTGAGCTTAAATAATGATGAGCACCTCCCCCCCCCATCACCAAACTCCATTTAACACTTCCAAATAAGCAATAAGTGGTTTGGCAACATGCTGTATTTTTTTCCCCTTTAATAATGTGGTCAACAAAATGCTATTAGTGCAATTTACAGTCATTGAGTCAGTGTGAACGATTAGAAATTAGGTTAAAGGTATTTTTAAAATATTGTTTCTCCTTCACCCCAACCAAAGAAGGAAGTGAGAGCCTTAATTGAAATAGTTATTTATGTACAATATTAGTGCTTTTATGGGTAAGGTTTTGTCAGCATTTCTGTTCAACACCCTTGTTGTTGGGGTAAAGAATTCTATTCCCAAAAAATAACCTCAAGACATATAAAGAAAGTTTTTTAAAGGTCATTAGATTCTGTTTGCATTCAAGGACATTTTGTCAGAGATATCTCAATTGAGATTTTTTTTTAATTGCTACAAAATTCTAATTAGATAAATGCAAATTAAAACAGTTCTGAGGTTTCATTTCAAACCCATCAAATTGACAAAGAAATTGTCAATTGATAGAAATACTAAATACTGGAAGGGTTATGGGTTTTTAATACAATTCTGATAGAAATGTGATTTGATTCAACTGTTCTGAAAAACAATTTAGAATCCTCCAAGTAAAGTTGCTAAATTGATCATAAAATTCAGAAGTCAAATGGAAAGAAATATCTCATGTATTGTAAAATGTCTGCAGCAAACATTTTTGTGGTGGTGAAAATCTGAAAACAAAATGAATGACCATCAATGGGGGAGTATCTGAAGAAATTACAGTATTTGAATATAGACTAGTATTATCATAAGAAAAGACAGGTATAAGAAAATTAGGGAAATGAGAGATTTGGATGAACTGATACAGAGCGATTAAAGCAGAACCAGAAAATCACAATATATAATTACTACAATAACAAAAACAAAACTAAAGTATATCAAAACTAGTAAAGCAATGGCTAATCATGATCCCAAACAACAGCAGAGTGTATGATGAAATATGCTTCCATCCTCTAGGTATCAAGGTAGTGAATTAATGTGAATATTGCATCTGCAATTAGAAATGGTTGTGTGTTGATATCCAACTATCCTCCTTTCCCCTTACTCTCAGCTAAGGATCTTACTTCTTACTTCATTGAAAGAATAAGGGCTATTTGACTTGAACACTCTCTAATTTCTTTCTCATCTCAAAACTTCTTGACATCATTTCCCACACTTTTAAAAATCACAGTCTCTGACAAAGAGGTGGCCCTTCTTACCAATTCCAGTCCCCCTTCATGTGCCCTTGATCCCATCCCCTTGTCTTTGCTATCAGATGGTAACCTCAATCTATTTTCCATCCCTTCCTATATACTGTTTCCTCTTTTACTGCTTTTAAAATATTTTATCTTCCTCGTTCTAAAAGAGTCTTTGCTAGATACTACCACCCCCTCAAGTTATTGATCCATCTCTGTCTTCCCTTTCATAGAGGCAGGTAGGTGGTGTACTGGATGGAGCACTGGACCTGGAATCAGAGTTGAAATCTAGAATCAGATATTTACTAGTTGTATGAGCTCGGGAAAGTCATTTAACCTCTATTTGCCTCAGTTTCCCATACTGTAAAATGGGGTAATCTTACCATCTTGTGAATTGCTTCAGCTTTGATACCCAAAAACTCCTGAGCTTCTTCAATTGCCTGTCTCTTCTGATTGGAGGGTTAGAGGGTGGAACAGTGAAGTCCTCCTAGGGCTTCCCTATGTATAGGGCTCAGTCTTTTCCAGAAAACTTCATTTACCATTCATCTACTTCTTCACTTGATTTCAATTATGTGAACATTCTACCCCTGAGCTGGGTTCCCTCTGTCCACCCACTTTATCTTTCTTTTGTGCTTTGTCTTTCCACACTAAATTATAAGCTCCTTGTTGGCAGGTGCTGCCTTTCTTTTTCTGCTTTATGTCCCCAGCACTTAGCCCAGTACCTGGCACCAACTATGCACTTTAAAAATGTTTATTGATTATAATAACACCTACATCTCAGGATTATTGTGACGGTCAAATGAAATAATATTTACAAAGAGCTTAACACAGTGCCTGATACATAATAGGCACCATATAAATGGTTATTGTTTTTCAGCCAAACTCCTTGAAAAATGTCAACACACTGCTTCCACTTCCTCTCCTCTTTCTCACTCCTTAGTATTTTGCAATCTAGCTTCTGATGTCAACACTCAAATGAAATTGTTCCTCCAATGTTATCAAAGTTTTAATTACCAGTATGGTGTTCTTTTCTCATTCTTAACCCTTCTCAACCTTCTGCTGCATTTGACATCGTCCACCCCAATAGAATGTAAGCTCCTTGAGGACAGAATTCTTTATTCTTTGTATTGTCAGCACTTCCCACAACGTTTGGTACATAGTAGTCAATTAAAAATGCTTTCTTGATTGATTCAGGGGCATATTTTGAAATGACTGTGGAAAAAAAAGGGATTGACAAAACTGATTTTTAAAGAGGGCATTTTGAAAACAAGAATTTAGATCAGTTTATTAGCACTTTGAGTTTAAAACTCTCGTTAAGGATTTGCCCTACATGATGAAATGTAACTAGGAGTCTATAAAGTGAGTCTAATGTAGCCAGTGCTCTTGCATTTTATGTTTGTCCAGTATACCCTTCCCCTTTCTATGCCAGCTTGCTCTATAAGGCCATAATAAAATTGAGTTAGGAGAAAACATATGGTGAAATTGGCAAATCTGCCTCACTTGTCCAAATGGTTTAAGGTAGCAATTTCATGACAGTAGCAAAATAGCTTTATCTAGGATCACATACAAAGAAATTCTTAAACTCTTTCCCAGATGGTTGCAGATATTCTCAGTTGAATCAGTAGGAGAGAAGAGAGATTGAAAGAACCTCTGGTTAAGCATAGGGAATGAATGTGAAATGTCCTGGGGTACTGAGAGCTAGTCTCATCCATGGTGGTAGTCCCCTTCCCTGTACTATGCAGTACTAGGCATCCCTCATCTTGTCCCTCTGTATGTACAAAGCAGAATTTTTGCTCTGGAAGCCCAAACTCCTAGATTCTTAGACCCCAAAAGAACTGATATCAGCTCTCAATTCTGGTCATGCAAAGGCTTTGGTTCCAAGTCAAAAGTGATTCTTCCTGTTATTTATATGTGAGCAATCAGTGACTGAACTAGAAATCTCCCTTTTCCCTTGCTGCAACTGAACTGATTCCCACAGTGAAACTCTCTCTAAAAACTTGCTGGGCCAGATTAATTCTACTTCAGGGAAGGCAATGTCCAGGACCCAGTGAACTTTGCCTGACAGAGAACATTGGTTCACAGAAACCTGGCCTGGAGGTGGGACGGTGATAAGATGTGGAACTAAGGTTATACAATGTAAAATTAAAGTTGAAAATGGAAATACTATTTTTTCTAACATAGCCCACTGAGGGAATGACAAACATTGCTAAGACTCTAAATATTTAGCTGATAGGAATAAATAGTTGTGGAAAGGGAGAGGAAAAAGCAAAAGAGGAAAGGAAGTTATTACTTTCATTGAGCATTTACAACACAGCTCATTTTATGAGGACTATGTCTTACCCAGTAGATTCAAGACCCAAAGTACTCAATTCAGATGAGTAGATTTAATTAAATGATATTTTTGCCTATTGAAAAGATTAATTTTAAAATTCCTAAATATTTTGCAAATATTTCATTTGCTTTTCTTTTCTTATTTTTTTGCAACTTATATGTGTGTGATATTTTTCCACCCCCTCACTCCCAAGTCTTTGTACTGTAGATTGTAAATCTTTCGAGAAAAGGACTATAGCTTTTCAATATGAAGCTACCATTTTTATTATTTTAGCAAAACACAGTTTGGAGTCGTACCCATATACATGACAGCAAAGAGATTTTTTTTTTTTTGAAAAAAGATAAATCTACCCACTGAGTATGCTGTGATCAATGGCCACCTCTGTGCCAATGTATAAAGTTAAGTGTTGCTACATTTCTACCACCATAATACTGCATATGATAGAGGCTTAATAGTGTTGAAATTGGAGACAGAAGAACTGGACTTGAATCTTATCCCTGTTGCTTAGAATCTATACAAGACATTTCAATTGTCTTCGGATGGATTTCCTCAACTGTGAAATGAGGAATCTAGCTGGGGTGATTTCAAATTAACAAGTATATATCAAATGTCTACTGTGCGCCAGGAAGTATGCTCAGTGCTAGAGATATAAGGAAAGGCCCTGTCCTCAAAAAGCTTGTAATCAAATGAAAGAGACAACATGCAAAAAGCTATGTATAAAAAAGGTACATAGAGGACCAATTGGAAATAATCACAGTGGGAAGGCACTAGCATTAAAGGGAACCAGGAATTCCAAGAATGGAGACAAGCCAGTGAAAAATGTACAAACTTGGAAGATGAAGTGCCTTGTAAAAGGAGATCAATGTCATTAGAATTTAGAGTTTGTGGAGGAAAGTAAGGTATAAGAAGACTGAAAAGGTAGGGAGGTTACAAGGGCCTTAAAAACAAGAGAGGATTTTATACAGGGTATCCCAAAAGTCTTAGCGCAGTTTTAAGTTTTAATAGTTTGAAATTACACTATTTTTTGACCTTGATCCTGAAGGTAAAGAAAATGCATAGGAATTTGTTGAAGTTTGGGGGAAGGGGAAGGGGAAGTGGCAATAATCAGACCTGTACTTTCGAAAGATCACTTTAATAGCTAAGTGAAGATTGGATTGGAGTAGGGAGAGAGAAGGCAGGGAGGAAAAGCAGAAGGTTAATGTGACAGTCCAAAGTGAGGTCATGAGTAACTGGTAGGTAGTAGTGTTAGAGAAGAGTAAAGGGCATAAAGGAGAGATGTAGTGAATTTAGAATTGATAGGATTTGGCAAAAGATTGGATGTAGGGTGGGGGAGGAGGTAGTAATAAAAGAGTGGAGAATGATGGGTGTCACATAGACTGAGAACTGAGATGAATAAGAGGATGGGGGTGCCCCCAATAATAAAAAGGAATTAGGAAAAGGAAAAGATTTTTGGAGAAAAATAATTAATTCAGTTTGGGACATGCTAAGTTTAAGATCTACAGGACATAACAGTTTGAAATGTCCGACATGCAGTTGGAAATGAGAGACTGGAGGCGAGGAGAGAGGATAAATAGATCTGATAATCATCTGCATGCCATCATATCGAAGAATAAAATAAACAAAAAGAAGTACAATATCAGCCATACTATAAAAACAAAGAACTTTGAAGGTTGTAATCTGATCAATATGATGACTATCTTTGATTCCAAAAGGACGATGAAGCAAGCTATCCACTAATAGAGAAGTGATGTATTTAGGTTGTGGAATAAGACAAAGATATTTTCATATACAGCCAATGAGAGAATTCCTTTTGCTCAGCTATGCATATTCATGACCAGCAAACTTTTTTTCTTTTTATCTTTCTTTTTTTTCTAATGAAATGTCTGAAAGGAACAAAGGATAAACTCTTGTTCATTAAAAAAATACTTTAAACAAATAAAACGAGAGAGACAAAGAGACAGAGACATCTACATGGAGATGTTTATTGAATCCATGGGAACTGATGAGATCACCAAGGGAAAACAGGGAGAAGAGAAGAGAGCCTTGAGGGACATTCAGCTGGTTAACACAGACTAGATCAAGAACCAGCCACAGATGCTGAGAAGGAGCAGTCAGACAGGTTGGAAAAGAACCAGAAGAGAAAAGTGTCATGAAAACCTCAAGAGAAGAGAGTATCAAGAAGAGGGTGATCGACAATGTCAAAGGCTGCAGAGAGGTCAAGAAGGATGAGGATTAAGAATAGCCTATTAGATCTGGCAATTAAGAGATCAATGGTAACTTTGAAGAGAGTTGTTTCAGTTGAATGATGAGGTCGGAAGCCAAAATGCTGAGAGTTAAGAAGAGAGGGAGAGAAAAGAAAGTGGAGGCAGTGATTGTACAGATTACAAAATATTAGCTAGAGTGGATGATTGAATCAGTTGAGGGTTTTTAAAGCTGGAGGAGACATGGGTGTGTTTGTAGGCAGCTGGAAAGCAGTCAGTAGACAGAGAGAGACTGAATATGAGTGAGAGAGTGGGAATGGTAGAGAAGATGTTCTGATTCTCACTTCCTTTTCCAAAGATGTGTATGTCACAGCTGCCAACCAGTTCCAGTCCAAGGAGGATAGGGGGAGGAAGGTCTGGCATGAGTCAGTAGAACCTGGACAAACACATTTTTATCTTATAATAAGTAATTTCTCCACTTTTCAATATAAATGTTGTAGGTGTCTTTTTTTTTTTTTAATTGCTGTCAGTGTTTCAGATCTGTAATTTCATTCATATTGGGAATTCTTTATATGGAAACTCCCCTCACAATTGAAGGCATTGGCAGGGGAATAAGTATTCATTAAGTACCTTCCATATACCAGAAACTTTACAAATATCTCATTTGATCCTTACAGCAACCCTGTGATGAAAACAATGTTATTATCCCCATTTTGCAGTTGGGGAAATTGAGGCAAACGAAGGATAAGTGACTTACTCAGGATCACACACAGCTAGCAAGTGTAATGTCTTCCTGGTTCTGGGCCTAGCATGCTATCCACCATCAAGCCTAGCTCAACATCTAGCTGTCTCATTGTAACCCATCTATAATTTATACTTGTAGAGAGTTGACTGGGAGCACTGAGGGGTAAAATAACTTACTTGTCCATGATCACCTGGCAAATATGTGTCATAGGCAAGACTTGAGCACAAATCTTCCTGACTCCCAGGCTTCTCTACCTATTTGTCTTGGTGCCTATGGTTTCATGACAAAATTGCACATCTCAAAATTTTCACCCTTTAAACATTATTGTTATTTTTATATAATGTCTATGTTCAACCTTCATTAATTTAGAAACTCAGCACAACCACATGTGGGCATTTTGTAAATTAAATTTATAATGGGCATCTAGTATGTCTCTATTGATAGCCAAACTCCTTTGTAGAGCCTCTATTGTCATATGTTGGTTGGAGTTGTTTTCAATGATCATATGACCATTAATTATTGACATCATTTTCAAAAGCCATACATACAAATCTTTCTCATTACATTATAATCACACCTCATTTTCCCCTGTCAACATAGGGCCTACTTTCTATATTTCAAAATTATAATTGTAGAAGTACATTTTGGGAGAAAACAATCATTTAACCAATTGATTCTTTATAATCTTTCTTGTTAAATTGACTATTTTAGAACAACTAGCTTAAATAGTCTTTCTTTTCTGAAGTTTTACCAATGAGTGAAACACAAGTCAATGTGGAAAGCTCCCCAATGTTAAGAAATGTATAAGTAGTGTTTGTTTCTCTGAGTAAAGAGATTTGATTTCCCAGAGGGCAGGTGGTGAGAGCTGTGAGGAAGTGAGGCAAGGCTTTGTGGGAATTATCCCAGGCTTAAAGAAATTTAGGAGGTTTGGAAGTTAAATAAGGTTCAAGTTGGTTCTTATTGTGGGTGTCTAAACTGTTTTGCCCTTCCCTAGTGAAGTGCCATAAAGTCAGGTGTGTATAGGCTGTGAAATGGTGTTTTCTTGTGCAGAAAGCCTTCACCAAATGGTGATCACTCTTATTTAAGTGCTCATGGCAGCAGCCCATTTTGCTGTGATTTTTATGTGCAACCTTTAGTCAATGATAAAAAAGAAAAACATAGCTATCCATTGTTATTTAAATCATACAGCAAAGGCTAATTGTCTTCCATTTCAGAGCAATAATGCTGATAAATGTCAAATTTTACATTGAGGCATTTGTTCATAGGTTTTTTTTTTTTAATCCGAGCTAATATTTTGTTAGGAAAACATTGAAATCAGCTACATTTGAAATAATGAGTTCTGATTATGATTGTGGGAGAATTGGATTTGATATAGAGAACTCTCAATGAGGGAACTTTGTCTACTCAGGCAGATGGGCACATCATCATCATCATCATTTATATTGCCTCCTATATGCTTTACAAATATAATCTCATTTGATTCTGACAACAACCGTGGGAGGTAGCTGTTATTAGACAATTAGCTGTTATTTTCTGCATTTTATGGTTAAATAAATAAATCAAACAGGGGTTAAGTGACTTGTCCAGGGTCACACAGCTAGTAAGAGTCTGAGTTGTGATTTGAACTCAAGTCTTCCCGATGCCAGGTCCAGTACTCTATCCACTGTGCCATCTAGCTACTTGGGTGCAATTTATAACCTTAAAGAGTGGTCTGGCCATTGATTTTAAGTGGTTTGCCCAGAGATTCAACCAGTATATGAGTAAGAGTTTAATACTAAGTTTAATACTTAAACTTAGATCTTCCTGAAATTATTTGTGTCAGGAACTCCCAGTGGAAACTCCCCAACACTGATGCAGGTTTTGGGCAACGTAACACATCCCCCTTAAGTATAGTTTAAAAGAGTTGCTTTGGGGCCCCTGAAAAATTAAGTGACATGCCTGTAGTCTCACAGTTACTATACGTCAGAGTTATGAACTGAACTATAGCCTTCCATCTACAGACTAACCTTCTGTCTTCTAGACTATGATGTCTCCTATGCATAGCATATTTGAAGGATCAAGACCTGTGATTTTTTAATTATAGGGAACTCCCAGTGAAGAAATCTCTTTTTACTAATGCAGATCTGCAACTGTCCTACATAATATAGTCTTGAAAGTTGCCTATAAATACTGAGAGGTAAAGGAATTTGCTCAGGATAGTATAATCAGGACTCGTCAGAGGTGGGCAATAAGCTACAAATCCTCTGTTTAAGGAGGTAGTTCAGCTCAGACTTCTCCTCATTTCTCACCTGGCTGCACTAATTTGGGATTTTGCCAACTTTAACTTTTTCACTCTGCTTCTCCTCTCCCAAGGTACCTTCTTCTCCTTCTCATCCTTTTCAGTTTCCTTTTGCCTGCTGTCTTCCTTCTATTTGATTGTAAGATCCTTGAGGACAGGGACTGTTCGTTTTTTTTTTTTTTTTTTAACATATATTTGCACTGTTCCTGGCCCATAGTATGTGCTTAATAAACATTTATTGACTGACTGGATTGAACTCTGGTCTTCCTGACACCCATACTTGTCTTCTTCTAACATTATAAAATGCTAAATAATAAAATATTCTTAATAATCCAGAGCAATGAGCAGTGTGTGTGTGTGTGTGTGTGTGTGTGTGTGTGTGTGTGTGTGTGTGTGTGTGTGTAGGATAATTCATGACAACTGACAGAAGATGTCAACATATTTTGAAATTTTCAAGTCAGAAAGCAAAAAATCAGTTTCCCTTGACCTTTTGGAGTGAAGAAGTTTTCCACAACGGCAATGGTGCCTAAGACTTTATATGGTTATTTAGAAAGTGTTTCACGTATGCTCTCAAAATTATTACATACAGAGGTAACAAGCCTCAGAATTCAAACCTAACTTGAGTGTGCAACAGAATTATTTCAGCTTACTACTGAGGATGTTTTGCTTAAATCTATTGCGGAAGGGATCTTCTTGTTATTTATTTTTGCCAGCTCCCTGAATATTTTGGACATCAGACTTTAATTACTGGCATTTTATGAAATTTTTCCCATCTTACCATTGCTCTTACAATTCTATACTTGAATTTATTTATTCAAAATCTTTTTAATTTTATGCAGTAAAAATTTTCTATTTTTTAATATGATCTTTTTCTACCCCTTGTTTCATTAGGATTTCTTACCTCAACCATAATTACTGTGAAGGTACCTGATGTTTTCTTCTAATTTTTTTAAAGGTATAGCCTTTTACATGCAATTCACACATCCATTCTGAGCTTAACAAAGTGTATGTTTTCTAATCCTAATTTCTGCCAAGCTGTTTGCTGCTTTTCTCAGTAGTTTTTGTCAAAAATGTCATCCCTCTTCTAGTAGTTCATATTTTTTGGTTTATCAAACATCAAACAACTTTTTTCACTTGCTTCTGTTTCTTGATTATTTAGTCTTTTGCATCCGTCTACTTTTTTGCTTTCTAACAGTTACTAAGTAGTATTGGTGGCTAGTACTTTATAACATAGTTAAAAGTCTGGTAATGCCATGTTCCCTTCATTATTTCTCTGAATATTCTATTCTAAAGGAATTTTGTTACTATTTTGTTAGATTTTAAAATATATCTCCTTAGTTATATTACTTAATTGACATTCATGGCTTAGAGTCTTTTGATGCATAATAAATTTTTTTCTAGCCACTCATTTTTATTTGCTGTAGGTCTTCTCTCTTTTTAAAATGGGTTTCTTAATAGCACTAGATGGTGGAGTTTTGTTTTCTTACACAATCTATCATGTTTTTTTTTCATTTTATTGTATTGTTTAATTCATTCACACTTAGAGTTGTGAGAATTAGGTTTATATATTCCTCCACTTGTCTCTAATACTATTTTCCCCTCAAACTAACATTTTCCCTCTTCTTCCATTGTAAATTCAATAATATATTTTCCAGTTATTTTGGCTTATTTTGTGTGTGTGTGTATGTGTGTGTGTATGTGTGTGTGTGTGTGTGTGTGTGTATGTGTGATATGGCCCTATTGCTACCAGCAAGAAGGGAATAAGGGAAGCCTTCATTCTTGATCCCTCTCTACTTCTAATTTTTTTTTTTTTACTACTTTCTTTGGTTTGGGAGTTCTGACCATTAGTTCTTTTCTTTCTTGTTTTTATCTGGTTATTTGCTTTTTCCCCTCTTTTTTTGTCTTAGTTGAAAGTCAAGTAAAATCCTTTTTTCTCTTCTCCCCTTCAATTTCTTTTATTCATTAGTTTTTAAATTTTACTTTCTTTGACTTTTTGTAGAAATTATTTCCCTCACTTTCTTCATTATTTATCTTCTCTTTCTATTCTAGACTTTTATTCTTTGACTCATGGCCTTTCTATTTATTTAGGTTTTTGTTGTTGTTGTTGTTGTTATTTTCTGAATTCTTCATGGAATTTGAGGTACTTATTTTGAGTGTTTTCTTCTATACAATTTATATTATCACCTTGTAAAGTATGTCTCCTAGATATCCCCCTTTTTTCATGTTTTTCCTCACTCTTGGAAAAATGCTACTTCCTTCAGATAATATCTAGGTATTGCAGTGGTTATAGCCGTGGGCCTAGAGTGAGTTTAAGTCTAGCTTCAGACACCAGCTGTGTGACCCTGGGCAAGTCACTTAGGCTCTGTTTATCTCAGTGTCCTAAATTGTAAATTGAAGATAATAGCAGTAATTACCTTGCAAGGTGTAATGCTAAGGGAATTTGAAGATCTTCCCTGCCCCTTAATAGGCTTAGGTGAATCTGAGGACCTTTCCTGATTTGTAAATATATTCTTCCCCCTAATAGGCTACATGTGGTCAGATGGAGCCTATGGTGGGAAGCTTGTTTTTCAGGAAGGCATAACTTTCGTTACTTTGTAGTCAAGTGGGTCACAAGGGTGGTGATGTTCTCTGACCCTGGAGAGGAGTATATATACCCTGATGTGAGGTTTTGCTTTGGGGCTCACTTTGGGAAGAGTTGTGTTATTTGGCCGGATGAGACTCTGGGCAGCCATTGAGCCCCCCAGCTTTGAAAACCCAGATATTGGTGCTTCCCTCTCTGGTATTTTCATCCATAGGTATGGATGTAATGATCAGACAGCTAGAAGCCCTGTCTGTTGATCTGCTGAATTGTGTTATTTTCTCTGTCTGTTTCTTTGTCTGCTTGTAACTTGTGTTTGTATTTTCTCTGAAGTTCAGGGTGCTGACTTTTTCCCCTAAACGAGGTAAATGATATATGCTTGATTAAAGTAAGATTGTTATCCCCCTTTTGAGTTGCTTTCCTTTAAAAAAGCAGATCAAAGAATCTGTGCTAGCAGCTGCCCTGGGTATGCTAGGGTGCTTGCTGCTACACAAGGTTGTTGTGATGATCAAATGAGTAAATATTTGGAAATCACTTAACCCAGTACCTGGCTCATACTGGGGGCTTTACAAATATTTAATCCATTCCTTGGTAATTGTTTTTTTTTAATTTATTTGCCTCAAAAGTTTCCTCCCTAGACCCTTCCACTCTTCTGGGTGTCAGTGGCCCCCAAGAATTTTGAATTCCCTTTTCCTAATCAAGAAGGGTGGTCTCCCTAAGCACCAAATCCTTACATAGACATTATAAAGTCTTCATCTCCCCTTACAGAATATATGTCTTTACCCATAGCAGCATTCATTTAGTGTACTTACTAACAACATTCCAACAAGGTTCTCTTTTTATTTCCCCTCTTTTCAATCTCTTCCTTTACCTCCTTGTCCATTCTCCTTTCACCTCTTTTCTTCCTAAGAGACTATAGGAGTAATTTTTTCCTCTTCATTGTTGGCCTTTGATATGATTAAGGTACATAATACATTCCTTTCTATTTTCTTCCTCCCGTTCCCATTTTTATGCACTCTCCTATTTTGTAATTTAATAAAAAAACAAAACAAAACAAAACATTGATTCACCTGTAGGCCAAGTATTGTAAGGATTAGTTTGTAATGTTTCAGGCCGACCATCACTTCTATTTGACTTCTGCCTTTATGCTTGCTTCCTTGTGTACATTTAGAGAGATGTCTTTTAATGGCCTGCCTGTTTTTATTTTTTGTTATTGGTATCTTTCTTTGCTGGGTTTGTTTACCATTCTTGTATTTCTGTTGTCTGGAGTGTTTGAGAATCAAATAATCTCTTCGTGTCTAGTTTTTTTTTCCCCCTAAGAATGTTTCAAACACCTTTTATTATTAAATGTACATGTTGTTGTTCTGTTTTTATTTATGATTAGGCTCAGATTTACAAAGTAGGCTACCTTGGGCTGAATTTTTAGTTGTATTGCTCTTTAAAATACATTATTGCATTCTGTCCTATATTTTCTGGTGGGTACAGCATAGTCATGTGTTATTCAAATTTCCTTTCCTTTATACTCAAAGGCCTTTCTCCTGGTCACTTGCAAAATTTGTTGTTTCTCAGTGAAACAGCCTGTTAAATATAACCAGTATGTATCTTGGATTTTGAAGCCTCTTGTTTATGTAATCCACTTTTAAAAAATTGTATTTTGTTTCAGAAGTTCTAGAGAGTTTTCTTATATTATCTCTTGCAACAGAGTGTTCAAGTTTTTAGACTTGTATTCCTCTGGAAGACAAATGATCCTTAAACTGTCTCTATGCCTCCTATCTTTGAGATGATTATATTTTGCTTGTTTGGAAAACATACTTTCTCTTTGCTTTTTTTGTTTTTCTTCCTCTAGATTGCCCTGCAATTGTGTGTATTTGAATTCACAATAAGCTATTCTTTTTTCTTCCTTCCTTCCTTCTTTCTTTCCTTCCTTCCTTCTCTCTTTCCTTCCTTCCTTCCTTCCTTCCTTCCTGCCTTCCTTCCCTTCTTCCTTCCTTCTTTCCTTTTCCTTTCTTCCTTCCTTTCTCTCTCTCTCTCTTTCTCTCTTTCATTTTTATAAAACTTGCTGCCACAGAATCAAGTTTTTCCATACTACCAATTATTTCTGCTATGCAGGCCATGAATTCTGCTTTCAACTTTTTATTTATTTTTTGAACCATTCATGGTTCCATGCTCTCTTATAAATCACAAGGGTCCTCTGCCACATCAGGGGTTGAATCATGTTACTTTGTTTATCAGTATCTATAATAAATTCTGGAGCTCTTTCAACAGATGTGGAGGTTATAGTTCTGTTCTCAATATCTTTCCTTTTGGTTTATCTTCTTATGTTCAAGGTCTTTTAGTTTTCTTTCTCCTAAGATCTTTGGTATTTTCATCCCCTTACCCTCCCCCTTTTCCCCTAGTATTCACTTTCTCACTCCCTCTCCCTCTTTCTGCAATTTCTCCTCCCATTCTGGGAAATTCATGGTTCACTAGCCTAGATATTTACCCCAACTGACTTCTAGTTTACCCCAAAAAGTAGATGCTGCACTTTTTGTCTCAGACTTATTGGAGTACTGCACAGCTCCCCACATACATATTCTTTCTCTTCCTCATTATTCTGTTTCATTGGCACCAGATCCTGCTGTGCCACTATCAAAGCCTAAGTAAATTTCTGTTGTTTGAATCTCCACAGCATTAGGTGAGGGATGGGGTTGGGGGTAGGGATAGGGGTGAAGTCTGGGTTTAGAATTGAAATCTATTACAAACCAGGATGTGTATCCTACCCAGTTCTCTCTGTTCCTCCTGCTCAGACCAAAGTCTGTTGTGGCACAAAGCTGCCCCAGGGCTGTTACAAGCTGATTAAGCTTCTGCCATTTGGAGTTTGGATCTCCAAAGTTGTGGGAGAAGAGAGGTGGAATGGAACTGAATTCTCTTGAAAACCCGCGGGTCCACTTGTGCAACCTTGCTACTGTATCTTAAATGAGTGCTCATTAGAGGTTAATATAGATATTGGGCTTCTCTGATATTAGGTCATTGAGTTTTTACCTTGTTTGACTTCTTGGCATCCTCTATGGAAATAGCTGGGATTGCTTTATCTCTGGCACATAATCTCTATTTTGGAAGGTTTGAAAGGTTGTGAGGAGGCGTGGCTAGGTGGTCTCAGACAGTTAACACAAACAACAAAAAAACTAGCTATGTGACCTTGAACAAGTCACTTAACTCTGCCAATTGCCCTACCTTCCCCCCTCCAAAAAGAAAAAGAAACATGTTGCGATGATTGGAGGAAATGTCTAGTTCTCCCTTTTCTTGGTCACATCACCACTATTTGTGTCTTAAAGAAAAAGTGCTGCCAAATACTGGGAGAGGTAAAATAACTTAAGATCACACAGCTAGTTATGGGCAAAGGTGGTATTATAAATCTAACCAAGCTTTTGTGCACATGGAAATGTCCCTGTTACTAACACCTTTTTAGATTTCAACTGGATACTTCGGCATCTCACTTCATTTTCCCCATCTGTCCTCTGATCCATAGCTACAGGTTCAATTGTGAACTGAAAGCACATATTTCCAAAATGTGTATGTCTCATCCTTATCTTTCCCCTGATCTACAGGCTCCATGTCTCCATTTCCCAACTGTACATCTCTACATAGATAGCTTATCAACATGTTAAACTCAACATGTACAAAAGACTTTTGTCCCCACATTTCTTTACCCTTTCTGTAACACTAAGATCATTCCCTCCTCCCACCTTCCCTATTTTTGTGGCAGTCACCTCCCCATCTTCCTTTTCAAATACATGGAATCATCTTTGACCTTTCCTTCTCCTCCTGTCTTCCCTTATATCCAATCAGTTAACAGGTCCTGACAAGATGTTACCGGTACCATATCTCACATCTGCCCTGCTTTCTGAGTTCACACTGCTACTCTCATTGTTTAGAGCCTTCTCAATCTTTTTCGGGACTATTATAATAGCCTCTTAACTGGTCTCCTTGACCCTAGTCTCTTTTCTCTCTAATCCATCTTTCACAAAGCTGCCAAAATAATCTTCCCAAAGCGTAGGCTTGACCTTTGTTATTTCTTGCTCACAAGTTCTCAAACATATTAAGTGTCTCCCTATTGTTTTTCATGATAAAATACAAACATATTGTGGAATGTAGTTAAGCTGTGTAATTTGGTGCCAATCTATCTCTCCATTCTTATTTTACATTCACACACTATATTCAGATGTTTTCAGAATTTCGTGAATCATTTTCCAATTTCAGCGCATTCATGTAGCCTATGCCCATTCCCCCCAAGCCTGGAATACACTCCCTCCTCATCTTTGCCTTTTGGAATCTTTTAAGGTTCAGGTTATGTGCTGCTAAATCTAATCTCTCCACTTAAAATGCTCTTTCCATCCCCAAATTTTCCTAGAACATGTTATGCTTCTCTCCTTTGTCACTATCCTTGTCTATCTTGCATTCCATTTACCTGAGTAAGGGCCATACCCTTCCTGACCAAGAGAATGCAGGCCCCTTGAGGGCAGAGACAAGTTAAACTTTGCATATCCAGTGTCTAACATATTATCTTGCATGTACAGAGTAAATGCATAATGCATTTTCCTTCAGTATTGTCATTTTTCCTTTTAGGCAAACATTAGCATAGCATACAGTAGAAAACTGGCAATGCAGTGATATAGACAGCTCCACTATGCTCCTGATGACAAAAGAGATACACGTGCCTGCTCTTCCACTCTCACCCCAGAATTTGTTCTCATTTAGGACCATAGTGAGGATGGAACAACTCTATGGGGTAATGTTCTGCTCCAGCAGAAACATTCTTCCATGTAGGAAAATCATGGTAGGGGGAAGGGGATAAGTAGAGGGGGAAGAAGGAGATTTAGGCCTTCCCTCTGTGGGTTTGCATGAGCCTCCTCCATGACCTATAGGTAAATAGAAACAATAGTGCATCCATTCAACAAATCATTCTATGTTCCCTAGCTTTTTCTAGATTTCCTTAAATCTGGACTTTGCCCTCTGTACTCTAACAACAACAACAATGAAAAAAACCTCAGCTCTTACTAGAGTCACCCAAATATCTTGACCTTTGTGAGACAGCTAGTCAATAATACTATGCTTGGTATTAGTAGTCTTAGAGTGGATCTATAGGCAAAGCTGCAGAACGGGTTGGATCAAAAGATTTTTGGGATGTAATTTGCACAGTATGGAAAGAATGTAGCTTGAACAGCAGAGACAGATATTCTCTCTCTCTCTCTCTCTTTTTTTCTACTCTCAATACCATGCATAGCAATTGTTAAATTGTGTGTGCCCGCTCACATCTATGTGACAATCAGGAGTTTCATTGGAAGCTAGTGCTTTAACCCTAGTCCCTTTCATGCAGAAGGATGCCACATCCTAATTGGCCCCTTAAAACAGATATTCAAATCAAACAGTTGGAAAAATCCATCATTGTCATTTTCTGTTGTTCTTAAGCAACCATCTTCATCCCCAGCTAAATAGGATCCTGTTTTATTAGTTGATATCGATAACAAGGTTACCTTCAAGTGATTGTGGGCAGAACACAATATGTGTCACTGCCCTGAAAACAGAGAGAATTATTAGGGAAAATGACTGAGGAACTGACTGCCAATTTGATCACTTGGTATCACAACAGTTTTATATTTTACTGAATATTCTTATGTTTAATCAGCTTCACAAAGAGATTAGTAAACATAGCTTGTTATCTCTTAAGTCTAAGAGGGCTTTCAAACTGATATGGGCTACAAGACCATATAGTTCACTGATTATAAACAACTGGTCTACTTGCTCTTCCCCAGATGTTAGGTGGCACAGTGGATAGAGCTCTGAACCTAGAGTCAGGAAGACCTGAGTTCAAATCTTGCCTCATGCATTTACTAGTGTGCAATTCTGGACAAATTCCTTAACCTTTGTCTGCCTCAGTTTCTTGACCTGTAAAACAGGCACCTATCTGTCCCCATTTATAAAAGGTACTGCGAGCCCTGAAGTACTACTTGAATGCTATCATTACTATTTTCTGTACATGATATATAGTCACCATCTTGATTTATGCCCTCATCCCCTCTTGTCTAAACTACTGCAATAATCTCCTAATTCAGGGGTTCTTAACTTGAGGTCTGGGAACTTTTAAAAAAAAAATTGATAATTGTAATTTATTATAATTGGCTTCATTTATACGAAATTTATTACTTCCTGTGTATTTTATATTGAAAAATATTATTATGAGAAGTTCATAGGCTTCACCAGACTGCCAGATGGCTTCATGGAATTAAAAAAAAAAAGTTAAAGAACTTCTGTCCTAATTTTTTCTCCTTAGCTTATCTCTCTTTTCTCTCCTCTATTCTTACAGCTGCTAAAGAATATTCCTAAGGGCAGCTAAGTGGTGCAGTGAATAGAGCACTGGCCCTGGAGTCAGGAGGACCTGAGTTCAAATACGGCCTCATACTCTTGACACACTTACTAGCCGTGTGACTTTGGGCAAGTCACTTAACCCCAACTGCCCTCCAAGAAGAAAAAAAAAAAGAATATTCCCAAAGCATACATCTAACCATGTCACTCTGCCATATAAACTTTCATGGCTCCTTATTACTTCCATAAACTCTCCTATTTGACATTGACAATCTTTCCACAACCTACTTTGATATTACTCCCCTTCTTATACTCATCTGTCCAGTCAAACTACCCTTCTTGCTATTCCTCTCACAAGGCATCTCAGTTGCAGTCTCTGTTTCTTTGTATAGGCTGTTCTCCAAGCCTGAAATGCACTCACTCCCTTTTCACTTTTGTTCCTTAGACTCTACATAATGGATTTCCTCCAGCCCCATCAAAATTCAGCTCAGGAACCCTCCCCTACAAGAGCTGTTTTATGATCTTTTCAGCTGTTAATTTCCCCTCCCAAAATTATTTTGAATTTACTTATGTAAAGATACATAGCTACTTTTTGCACTGTGCGCCTCCCAGCTCCTCAACAGAATGCATGCTTTTGGAAGGCATTGTTTCGTTTCTCTTTTCCTATGTTAGAATGAATGCCTTGCATGGAGGAAGCACTTAATAAATAATTTTTGAATTGAACTGAATTGAAAGCACTGTCTTGGATCTTTAGAAAGCCTTTCTCCATGCGTTCCTTTCTCTATAACAATTACTACATGACAAAAAGAAAGGGGCAAACAAGGAAGCTATAACCTACTGGGAATCCTCTCTCACTACAAAGAGAATTTCTGAAGTTTAGAATCTCCCTTAAAACAGAAAACCCTGAAAACAGGCATGCGTACTTCCACTAAATTGTTCATGAGACCCAGGTGTGCTGCTCCAAATCCTGGGATTCCCCACCTGCTGGAGATTGGAGCTTCTCAGTTTTTCCACTGCTTTCCATCCTTCTCCTTTCCTCCTTTGCCTTTGCCTTCAAATTGTCTTATCAAGTTGATGTTCTTGTTCTTCTCCTGATTATTCTCAGTTTTGCTATGCTATTATCTCTTTTGATCCTCACAATCCTGGGAAACGAGTACTATCATTATCCCTATTTCACAGATGAGGAAACTGAGGTAAACAGAGGTTAAATCACTTGCTCAGGTCACACAGCTAGTAAATGCCTGACGTTCAATTTCCGACTCCAAATCCAAGGCTCTATCCACTGGATCGCCTATCTGACATCAGAAAATTAGATATGAAATCTCATTTTTATTTGCTTTAAGCATGTCTGAAAGAAATTTCATTACAGACCATTGGCCTGCTGGAGGTTCCCTTGCCACCACAAGATCACCTAGTCAAAATCATTGAGGCTTTACAGAGCACATGGATCAATAGAGCTCCCATAATAGGACTTTGTTCTCCTTAGGGAGATAGATGACAGGACAGTCCTATCCTAAGCCAATGAC
>CM053588.1:249621750-249636750 GCA_028646515.1 Pseudochirops corinnae
CATAATTTTTTTTAATTGTCATCTCGATTTATCATTGTGTATTTGTAGAGCAAGAGATGGAAAGTAGGATAACAACTGTCATACAGATTTCAGGTATCTTATGAATATCAAGAATTTCTTTTTAGGTATTCAGGTATTGGACTCCTGAAATCCCCTTATAACTTTGAGAGTCTATGATGGGGGGGGGGGGGCAAGAATCTCATAAAAAGGAAGATGACATGTACAAAATAACAGTTGTCAATCCCAAACCATACCAGTGAAAATCTTTAATCCTTTTCTTAGGTTCTAGGCTTTGATTAAGATAAGAAATTGAGTTATTGGATGGTTCCAAATTTTGCAGCATTTTCTATGACTTGACAGAGTAAGGGATGGAGGAAAATGATGGATTCAAGAAATGTGGAATTGTCTTTCCCTTCTCCCATTCCCTCGACCCCAAAAATAACATAATATCTGGCAGTTCTCCCAACTACAGAGGTTTCCCTAGACAATAAAGATTCAGCTATGTTCTTATAAACCCTTATCTGATAAAAACAATTTTCAGTGAACAAGAACCAAGGTGTTTATTTATATTCAATTTTAGTATTCACACTTTGGTATCTCTATATCTATACACACACATATATACATACACACACACACACATATATATACACACATATTTGTGTACATATATGTATATATTTATATTTTTTCTCCCAACCAATTATTTTACTAAGCTAATTGCTTCTGTCAGTAAAGTTGAACAACCATTCAGTTGATGCTCAAAATGGTTCAGCCTGGTTATATGTAATGACAGTCACAATCAAATATAAATTTGGTCATCGACATGTTACTTTGTGCCAAGGTATAGGGCAAACAGAATACTTAAATCCTAATATAGAATTTGGGGCTCCAAAATATTCAGTTTGACTGTCTATAATCATCAAATTTGTAGAATACTTTGCAAACTCTCACTTCATTCAGTGCTGTATAGATACTGGATGGTGGTAGGAGAGGTTAACTTAATTTCTTCCTGGTTTCTTTCATTAATTCTGCAGAATTATTGTCTAAATTACTCCTAAGCTTTTGTTCATTCACAACTAAGTCATCTCCTTTGTTAACTGTCATATAAAGCCTGGAGTCTAAGTGGAGTCTAAGCAATCTGATTGTACAGAATCAAAAGTAGCCAGACTTGGGGATGCCTGAGAACTATATACAACCAAATGTTTCCACGTGAAGGCTCAAGGTATTCTGAAGTCTATCTGATTTTCTGAATAATTAAAGGTGCACACTTTTAAGAGACTGGAATTTAATTTTGTTTTGTGATTTTTAAAAAAAATTGTAAAACTCTGTGGTAAACCAAAATATTTTCTTTTCATGTTTTCTGTTTGGGTCTGTATTTAGGCATTCCCTCAGTAGATTTTCAGTAGAAAACGCTGCAGCTATTTCCTTCTAGAAATAGAGGAAGTGAAACAGACTTTCATTGCCCAAACTAGGTTAAAATGGGGTTTGGGTATGGTAGGAAAAAGGGGAGGGGGGAAGGAAGAAGGGGGTGGGTATGAAACAAATGAACACATTAAAATCCATTTAAATCCTCCAGAACCTGATCTCTCAAATGAGGCAATAATATTTGAATGACTTAGAAATATATGTGGTCTTGCATTTAAGGAAAAAAAACCACTTCTGGCACTTATATGTGTAATTTCCTTTGCTTTAATTGGACTACTGGTAAAAAAGGGTTTGTTTGGTTTTTTTTTTTCATTTTTTAACAAAAATAAAGATACATGCATCTAAGCCAGTCTCTGAATAACATTCTCAAAACTAGAAGGCTAATTAAGTGAGAACAACTACCAATCACATGAGTCTGCTAAACACAAACTATGAGATGGAAATCGTAGGACAAGGGTAAGATTAAACTATTTTTGAGAATGCAGTTATTGTGTAGTGGTAGTAGTAGTAGTAATAATAGTAGTAGTAGTAGTAGTAGTAGTAGTAGTAGTAGTAGTAGTAGTAGTAGTAGTAAACACACAGTATTTACTGTGTGCCAGGCACTGTGCTAAATACTTTACACTTACTATCTCCTTTTATTGTCAACCTCTTGTATTTTAAACACACCTCTGAGTTTACCTTTTATGGGCTATGACATAAATTGTCAATGATAGATTTGCAACATCTCTTGAATATGCTCCCTTATCTTCCTTTACTCTGCCACAACTCTAGAGCAAGCCCTCTTTCCCTCACATCTGTACTATTATAGTAACCTGTTGGTGGATCTGCCTGCTTCAAGTCTCTTTCTGCTCCGGTCCATCCTTCATTCAAACATTAAAGTGATTTTCCTAAAGCACAAGTCCAATCATTCCATACTCTACCCCTCTTGCTTCCCAGGAATGAATACAAAATGCTCTATTTGGCATTCAAAACCCTTCATAATCTAGTCCCCTCCTACCTCTCTAGACTTCTTACACCTTTTGTCCCACATGTATTCTTTATCCAGTAACACTGGCCTCAAAAATAAGACATTCTATCTTTGAACTTGGATTTTTCTCAAGCTGTTTCTAACTTAGGACTACTGACCTCTCTGGCTTCCTTTAAATCCCAATTAAAATTATACCTTTTACTGGATACTTTCCCCAAACTGTCTTAATTCTAGAACATTCCCTCTGATAATTATTTCCTATTTATTATATATGTACATATATATCTACATACATCTACATACATACATACATATATATCTACATACATATATATCTACATACATACATACACACATACATATATGTGTGTGTGTGTGTGTATATATATATATATATGTATATATATATACATAGCTTGCTTTGTATATATTTGTTTGCATGGTGTCTCCCCTCTTAGCTCCTTGAGAACAGGGACTGTCTTTTGCTTCCTTTTGTATGAGCCCCAGAACTTTGAACTGCAACTAGTACAAAGCATATGCTTAATGCTTATTGACTGAAATTCTTTGTAATAATATGTAGCAGAATAGAACTCTGGGCCTGGAATCAGGAAGATCTGAGTTCAAATTTGGCCTCAGATACTTCCTAGCTATGTGACCCTAAGCAAGTCACTTAACCCTGTTTGCCTCAGTTTCTGTAGATTGAGCTGCAGAAGGAAATGGCAAAGATACTCTAGTATCTTTGCCAAGAAACTCCAAACAGGGTCATGAAGAGTCAGACATAATGAAAAGACTAAACAACAACACGATGAAACAACTAGTCAGAGTCTGAGCAGGGATTCAAAGCCACATATCTTGCCTCCAAGTTTAATTCTCTTCATTATACAAAACTCTTCCTTCCCTACCTTCTTCTTCTCTTTCTCCATTTTTCCTTTTTACTACTTGTTCCTTCTCCCTTTCTCTGTCTGGAAATATGTAAGACAATATAGAGTGTACATACAGGAAAATATACTTTATTTTTCCCTTTAAAAAATTAAATAGTATTTTATTTCTTCCAATTACATGTAAAGACAGGTTCAACATTCATTTCTCATAAGATTTTGAGTTCCAAATTTCTGTGCCTCCTTCCTCCTCTCCCCTCCCCAAGACAGCAAGCAATCTCATATAGGTTATACATGTGCGATCATGTAAAACATATCTCCACATTAGTCACGTTGTGAAAGAAGGAACAGAACAGAAGGAAAAAAAAACAGAGAGTAAAAATAGTATGCTTCAATCTTCCATCATTTCTTTCTCTGGCTGGAGATAGCATTTTCCATCATGAGTTTTTTGGAATTGTCTTAAATTGCTGTATTGCTGAGAAAAGCTAAGTCAATCATAGTTGATCATTGCACCATGTTGCTGTTATTGTATACAATGTTCTCCTGGTTCTCCTCACTTCACTCAACATCAGTTCATGTAAGTCTTTCCAGGTTTTTTCTAAAATTCACCTGCTCACCATTTCTTATAGCACAATAGTATTCCATTACATTCATATACCCCAATTTGCTCAGCTATTCCTTTATTGATAAGTATCCCCTCAATTTCCAATTCTTGTCCACCACAAAAAGAACTGTTATAAATATTTTTGTATTTGTAGGTCCTTTCCCCTTTTTTATGATCTCTGGGACACAGACCTAGTAGTGGTATTATTAGATTAAAGGACATGTCCGGTTTAATTACTCTTTTGGCATAGTTCCAAATTTCTCTCCAGAATGGTTTGACTAGTTCACAATTCTTTCAACAGTGCATTAGTGTCGCAATTTTCCCACATCTTCTCAAAAATTTATTATTTTCCTTTTCTGTCATATTAGCCAATCTCATAGGTGAGAGGTGGTACCTCAGAGTTGTTTTAATTTGCATTTCTCTAAGAGATAGTTATTTAAAGCATTTTTTTTTCATTTAACTATAGATACCTCTAATTTTTTCATCTGAAAACTGCCTGTTCTTATCCTTTGACCATTTGTCACTTGGGGAATGACTTGTAGTCTTCTAAATTTGACTCGGTTCACTATATATTTGAGAAATGAGGCCTTTATCATAAATACTTCTTGGAAAGATTGTTTTGAAGCTTTCTGCCCTACTTTTAATCTTGGTTGCATTGGTTTTGTTTGTGCAAAAACTTTTAAATTTTATATAATTAAAATTAATCACTTTGCATTATGTAATGCTCTCTCTTTCTTGTTTGGTCATAAGTTCTTCCCTTCTCCATAGATATGGCAGTTAAACTATTCCTTGCTTTCTTAATTTGCTTATGGTATCACACTTTATGTCTAAATCATGCAACCATTTTGATCTTATCTTGATATACAGTGGGAGATTTTGGTCTATACCTAGTTTCTGGCAAACTGCTTTCCAGTTTTCTCAGTAGCTTTTTTTTTTTTTGTAATCAAATATGGAGTTCTTAGCCCAAAATGTGGAGTCTTTGGGTTTATCAAACAGTAGATAATTATAGTCATTTACTACTGTGTCTTGTGTACCTAATCTATTCCACTGTACCACCACTCTATTTCTTTGCCAGTACCAACTAGTTTTGATGATTGCCACTTCATAATATAGTTTTAGATCTGGGAGTGCTAGACCATAGGAAGGTTATAATTTATAATATAATTAAGATGAATATATCCAGAACTTAAAATAGATCAGAATACAACTATAGCCAATGGACTTCAAACACTTTTATAAAGCAATTGCTATCTTTTCTATCCTTTTCATTATTCTTCATAAGAGTTTGGGATACTATGTTTTGTTGTGGAAACTCCGTTGGTGTCTAATCCTGGCTCTTCCACTAAAATTGAGTTTAGTGCATGTTTTTTGTTCGTGCTTCTGAATGGCAAGGGAAAACATAGCACTCAGAAACTGTGTGGTGGATAGGATTTTCATAAAACTTTTAGTCAAAGAAATTCTAAATTTAAAAAGTGGGACAGAGGGTCTATAGCATATAGTTGGTAAGCCTTTGTCATTTGTTTCAGTTTGCCTTTCCAAATGGAGATGCCCAGTTTTCAGAACATAGACTGTAGAAAAAATGTGTCTATGTATGTTAATTTGTATGTTAATTTTTAGCATTATCCAATGTCTTTGGGCTTGTCTAAAGTGACAAATCTGATCACTAAATCTTGACCATAGAACAGCAGAAGTTTTAGTGTAGGAGGCAGAAAATAAGAGTTTAATTTACTTTAATGTATGAAAATGGATTTGGAACACTCCCCACACTATTCTAGATCTTCCCTTCCCTCCCTTCCCTTTCCCCTTCCCCTTCCCTTCCTTTTCCCCTTCCCCTCCTCCCTCCTCTTTCCTCCCCCTTCCCTTACCCTCACCATCCATTCCTTACCCTTTTCCTCCTCTCCTTTCCCCTTCCCTTCCCATTCCCTTTCCCCTTCTCCTTCGCCTCCCCCTGCCCTTTCCTCTCTCCTCCCTTTCCTTCCCCCTTCTCCTCCCCTTTCCTCCCCCTTCCCTTACTCTCCCCTTCGCTTCCTTTCCCTCTTCCTCCCCTCCCTTCCCCTTCACTTCCCTACTATCATAATAATACCTCATATTTTTATAGTGCTTTATTACAAAGTGTTTTTGAATGGTTCTCATTGCAGCTTTGTGAGAATGAGCAATCACTTTATTTTGCAGATAAGAAAGCTGAGGTTCAGAAATAGTAAGTGAGTAGCCCAGGGGTGGAGAACTCTCAGCCTCAAAGCCACATGTGGCCCTCTAGATCCTCAAGTGTGGCCCTTTGATTGAATCCAAACTTCACAAAACAAATCCTCTTAATAAAATGATTTGTTCTGTAAAACTTGGACTCAGTCAAAAGGCCCAAGGACCTAGAAGACCACATGTAGCCTCAGGTTCTCCACTCCTTGGTACTAGCCCAAAGACACAACACTAGAACTGCTTTTCAAATCCAAGCCTTCTTACTTCAAGTCAACTGACTTTGCCATTGTGCAACATAAAATATTCATGTATATAGTTAATCAGTCAAAAAAAATTATGCCAAACACTTGGAAGACAAAGAAAGGTAAAAACCAGGTCCTGACATCAAGTCACAGTCTAATGGCAAAGATGAAAATAAAAGAAACTAAACGATATAAGGGGGGTGGTGGAAGAGTAATATCTAGTACATGATAATGAATAGTTTTCTATGGCTTTGTGGGAAAAGAGGAGAAGGCTGCCTTGGGTGCCCTCCTTAAATGGAGGATTTGGGCAGAGTTCTCTAGATGTCCACCTCCACACTCTCCAATCAGAAAGAAGGAGGTGTTTCATAGGCAGGGAATACCAAGGAGGTATGAGTTTCAGACTTGATGTGATCTTGCAGCAAAATGAGTTTCTGGAGAATATAATAAGGTATATTATAATAATATTATAATAATAATAAGAGAATATAATACAGGAGAAAATAAAATAAGTGTGAAACATGTTTTCTATACTCAACAAGCTTATAACCAAACAAGACAAAAGACTTAAGTATGGAAAATATTTAAATAGTGAACAGATTTGGATTGTGTCAGATGAGTGCTGCTGCTGCTGCTGCTGCTGGTGATGCTGATAGTCAGAGGCAATATGGCAGAGAGTATGGCTAGATTCAGAGTTGAGAAGA
Organism: Pseudochirops corinnae; assembly: GCA_028646515.1. Classification (NCBI taxonomy): domain Eukaryota; kingdom Metazoa; phylum Chordata; class Mammalia; order Diprotodontia; family Pseudocheiridae; genus Pseudochirops; species Pseudochirops corinnae. The sequence continues at coordinate 249,628,764 of CM053588.1, forward strand.
TTGGAGTTCAAATCCTACCTCTGATACATTCTTGATGTGTGACTTGTCACTTTGATCAATCAACCAATCAACATTTATTAAGCATCTACTATGTTCTAGTGACTCTTCTGAGCACTGAGGAATACAAAAAGAGGCAAAGACAGTCCCTGCCCTCAAGGAACTTAGAATCTAATTGGGGAGACAACACACAAACAAATATATACAAAGTAAGCTATATACAGGATAAATAGGAAATAATGAATAGAGGGAATTAAGATGGCTTTCTGTAAAAGGCTTCCTGCAAAAGATGGGATTTTCTTTTTGAGCCTTAAAGGAAGTCAGGGAGGTCAGTAGTCATAGTGGAGGAAGTAGGGCTTTTCAGGAATCAGAGAGAATGCTAGGCGTTCTTGGTAACTCTATAAGACAATAAATTGCCCAGAAGATGCAGATCTTGCTCGCTGTATGACCCTGGGTAAGTCACTTAAACTCTCATTCCTCTAGGCAACTTTCTAAGACGGCAAGTTGCCTATAATAAAAATAATAGCCGACATTTTTATAGTACTTGACAGTTTACAAAATTCTTTACATGTTAAATCATTGAATGAGCCTCATAATAACCCTATGAAGTAGGTTCTAATATTGTTCCCATTTTACAGATGAGGACACTCAGAATCTCCTAGAGCAATGGTTCTCAACCTGTGGGTCGCGACCCCTTTGGGGGTTGCATGACCTTTTCACAGCGGTCGCCTAAGACCATCAGAAAACACATATTTCCGATGGTCTTAGGAACTGAGACACCGCTCCTCTATCTGTCTCCAGGCGGGTCCACTCACATGCAGATGTGCCCACATATAAGTATTAAAGGGTCGCAGCATTAGGAAGGTTGAGAACCACTGTCCTAGAAGTTAAATAGTTTGCTCAGAGTCACAAAGATAGGGAGTTATGAAGTAGCATTTGAACTCAGTTTTATCTTGACTCCAAGACCTATCTATGCTCTATTCATTACACCAGACCTGAATCGATAGAGAGAATTTCTCCCCTTAATAGTTTCTTGTACCAATTCAAAGGCAGGTCCAGTCCCTATCTCAAATAATAACCCACTTTTGTCGTATGGTATTTTAAGTTTGCAAAACAAATTCTTCACAAAAGCCTTGGGATAGAAGTTGTAATCAAGACAATAAATAATGTTGAAAAAGAAGAGAAAAGAGATTAATGTGTGCTGGAACAGAATAATTGAAAAGATGAAGGGAAGGGATTTAAATCAGGGCCTAAAAAAATTTTGAGTTTAAATGGGATTTGAATGAAAAGGACAATCTGGGAAAAGGCACTCAGTATTAGCAAAGACTTGGTGGTGAGACTGAGAAGAGTGTGTTCTGGGGACAATTAGGAGCTGGGCTTAGCAGGGTTCAAGTGAGAGGATAATGATGGTAATTTCGGCTGACATTCGCATAGTGTTTTCATGATTGCAGTGTGTGTTGTTGTATTTTTTTTGGATTCATAACCCAGTTGAATAGATACTATGGATATTATTCCTATTTTACAGGTAAAGAAACTAAGGCTTAGTGACTTGACCACAGTCATAGAGTTAGTTGGTGTGAGAGGCAGAATTCAAGAAGAGTAGGTCTTTCCTGACTTCAGCTCTTTCACATGAAGTGGCAGAAAGAAGGTTAGAAAAGCAGATTGAGGCAATATTATTGGTATGTGTTGTTCAGTTGTGTCCAAATATTTGTGACCTCATTTGGGGGTTTTCTTGGAAAAGATATTAGAGTGATTTTTCCATTTCATTCTCAGGTTTTTTATTTTTTTTATAAATGAGGAAACTGAAGCAAACAGGGTTAAGTGACTTGACCTAAGTCACACAACTAGTAAGTGTCTGACCAGTTCTGAACACTCGTGTTCCTGATTTCAGGCTTGGCCATCTATCACTACACCATGTAGCTGACCTGTTATTAATATTAGATGATACATTATAACAATTGGAATTTGACTTATATGGACATTTCCTAATATCAATTGCCTTAGATGCATCTCACAACTCCTCTATCCTTTATCCTTTGCTCAACAACCCTATCCACTGTGTGATCTAGTTGCCTCAGTTATAATTAAAAGCCTTCCTAGTATTTTAATACCAAGTGGTTCAATAGATAGATTGCTGAGCGTGAAGTCAAGAAGATCAGAGTTCAAATATGACCTTGGACACTTACCAGCTATTGGACCCTGGGCAAGTCACTTAACTCTGTTTGCCTGAGTTTCCTGATCTGTAAAAGAGCTGGAGAAGGAAATAACAAACTACTGCAGTATGCTTGCCAAGAAAACTCCAAATGGGGTCACAAAGAGTTGAAAAAAGAGGAAGAGTTGGAAATTATTGAAAAACAACAGAATTTTGTTCAGGGCAAGTACCTACTTTTTAAAACCATATTGCTCCATAGAAGAGCAGTCTATTTCTATGTAATGCTACAACTTCTAAAAGGGAATCCAGAATGGCTGTTCCTACCCACCAATAAATAATGTGACTGAATAAGCTACTACATACAGGGATGGTATAAAGATTGATTCTTAAAACTTAAAAGATCTCTATGAGCATAAAATGGTAATAAGTAATAATAATAATAATCTTTTATTGTGCTTCAAGATTTACAAAATGCTTTTTTCACAGTAATTCTGAGCTGGTACAAAAGGGATTAGCACCATTTTACAGTTTAAGAAACTGAGATGCCAAGAAGCCAAGTATTTCCTGGGATCAAGTAAAGACTTCTTGCAGAAGGTGGGGTTTAAATGGGACCTAAAGGAATCCAAGAGATGAAAAGGTGGATAATTGCAAGCATAAGGGAATACATAGATAAAAAACAATAGCAATATGGGGTGGCTAAGTGGTGCAGTGAATAGAGCACCAGCCTTGGAGTGAGGAGGAGCTGAGTTCAAATCCAGCCTCAGACACTTAACACTTAGTAGCCATGTGACCTTCAGCAAGTCACAACCCCAGTTGCCCTGCCTTCCCCCCTCCAAAAAGCAATAAATAATAATAATAATATTAATAATAATAATTGTAGCTACCATTTATATTGTGCTTATGATGTGCCAAGCACTGTGCTTAGCCTTTTCACAATTATCATCTCAGTTGATCCTTACAAAGACCTTGGAAGGTAGGTGCTACTATTAGTCACTTTTTGGAGACGAGGAAGGGTAGTTAGGTGTCATAATGGATAGAGCAACGAGCCTGGGGTCAGGAAGACTCATCTTCTTGAATTTAAATCTGACCTCAGACTCTTACTAGTTGTGTGACCCTGGGCAAGTCACTTCACCCTGTTCGCCTTGGTTCTTCACCTATAAAATGAGATGGAGAAGGAAATGACAAACTACTCTGATATCTTTGCCAAGAAAACCTCGAATGAGGTCTCAGAGAGTCAAAGAGGACTGCAACAACAATGCCAGATGAGGAAACTGAGGCCAGCAAAGGTTAATTGACTTGCTTAGTGCCATAGAGTTAGAAAATGTCTGAGACTGAATTTCAGCTCAAATCTTCCTGACACCAGACCCAGCACTCTATCCTCTACAGTACTTAGATGAATGGCTGGCCTTGCCCATAAGAGCCTTAAATTCGTCTGGTTGAAGCTGGGGTGGAGAGGGAAATAGCTGGGGGGGAGGTGAGGGGGAGGGGCAGGAATCCAGAAGGACCATCTTTTAAATGAATATCAGTATATGATGAATTCACCTTGTCTAATTACTGGCAAACTGGACAGTGCCCCAAACATAGTCCTAGTGAAGAAAGAGCAAAGATTTACTCTCCATTTGATTTTCTGTTTCTCTATAACTGTCTACATATGAGATAGCTATCACCACCATCATCAACACTACCTCTCTGTAGTGACCAGTGCTAGGGCATTCTTGGCATATTTTCTGGATAGATAGGAAATATCATTTGCAAGAACTGGCAAGACACAGTGATGGTTCTAAGCAAACAGAATAAACATTCTGCTACTTAGTGTGATTTGAGGGTCACAGCAATAGGATTCCCAACTCACAGATAACTCTCAAATGCCCTAAATATGAGAATGTGATGGTAAACATTTAACTAGCTCTCTGAAAAAAAAAAATCAAGACATTTAAAAATTTAACCTACATTATAAACTTTTTTCTTGTCTAGATAATCAACAAAACAATAAAGCTATGCCTGATTTCTAGTTTAATAGATTTGTCAGGCATAAATGCTCATACTTAAAAATTTAACAATCGGCTCATTGGAGAAGTTTCCAGCTGGCTCTAGCGTGCCCCTGTAATCCTACTATTAGCAATTCATTTCTTTAGGTTAAGCTTTTCTATTTCCCTATGATCTTCTCTTTAACTTTTGGTGCAGGGGAACCCAAGACTGGAAAAGATCAAAATGCAGGGTGGTTACTTGGGAATGAGGATCTAATGGGATAGAAACACCAGCAGGCAAATTTTACCTACTTCATAGACCTGCCAAAGCTAGGCCATAGTATGCCACAAGTTTCCCAAAACTGCAGACTCTCCATCTCTGCCATACAGTAATCTCTATCCTATTTGGGCCCTATACATCCAACAAGGGTTCTTCATGGACAACACAGCAGCCCCAGTGTTATTATTGGAAAAAATTCATCCATCCTTTTCTAAGGACATACTCATAGCAGTGGAATAGCCTGCAAGTGAGAAGAATTAGTTCAACTATTTTGTAACAGTGGTGTGCTAGAACCAGCTCTTATCAGCTCATGAGAGGCAATTGTTAAACGTTCAATGTGAGCATTTACACTTAGGAAATTGGCAAATACTCCAAATCAGAACGTGATTTATTGTTCTGTTGACTATGTAGACTTAAGAAAGTGAAGGAAAAACGTTAATAAGGGAAATTAAACTAAAAAGTGTGTCATGCATACATTCTGTATCATAATACATACATACATACATGTGTCATACATACATTATGTATGCATACATGCATACATAAGAGAGCAGGTTATTAAACATTTAATAGAATAACTCTGAATTATTGCTGTTTACTCTCTGTGTTATTGTTGCAAATAGTGTGTTCAAGCATCTCTTTCTTTAAGGATTATAGGTCTGATATTTACAAGCTGTGACATCCTCACCTAGATCTTCCTACAAAAGGTAAATAAATATTTTTCTTCATGTTTTCTTCCAAATACCAAATACTTTAATTTAAAGAAAAAGAAAAATAAAAAATATCAATAGTTCAGCTCTCACAAACAACCTTATGATAAAAGGAAGTAGAATAAAAGAACAAAGATTTTGGTCAGGAAACAGATTTCACTTGCAAGCTTCTAAGTTAGGATTATTTTAAACAACGGTGAGGGGGAAAAATCATTTGAAACACATGAAAAAAAAAATACCTCACCAGTGTCCCTCTAATGGATGTACTTTAAAGAAAACCAAGGGGAATTTTAAACCTCACATACATTTTATGAACATTCAAATGAGTATCTATGACTAATCTCAAGTGCATTTGAATAAAAAAAGAACAATTTTGATGTTCCATGTTGAATTATTAAGTAAAAATATTCAGTTATCAGATAGTTAATTAAATGGAACTGACTGTATTCATTAAAATATTTGTTCCAAACAAATGTATTTAACATTCCGATATTATGCAGAATAGGTGACAATTGCATATCTCCATGGAGATCAATAATGGGATTCAGATCATTGTGTAAAGAGTCTGCAAGTTTAATGCAGAGAGAATGTCATTATTATTTCTCTCTTAATGATGGTCATTATGCGCAAACACTGATTGAATTCCATTTGTTACCTGCATTTGAGCTGAGAGGAATAATTACAATTTAAGTGTCTCCATTAAAATTCATAAAAGAATATGAATGCAAAAATTATACTTGAAACTGACAAAATATACTTTGAGGATATAAATTGTGTTTTCTGATAGGCCTCTTAAAAGTATTAAAAATAGCTTCACTTTAATAAGATGACATATAAAGATCATGTATTATTCTCACCTTTATGTAAATTCTCATACTGTAATACATGCCTAATATTTAAAAGTAAAGAAATTAACTTTCAAAAAAGTAATATTAATGAAACAATGGACCAGTCACCACAAGATCTTTTTTTGAATTGGGCTACAGTTATCAGTCTTTGAAGGTTAGGGTTAATTGTTGTACATTATGAGTTTCATACACTTTATCAGTCCATATGTAGAATATAAAATTCCACCACCTACAATTTTAATCATTAACTTAGTCTTGTCTTCTTAAATATCTTATGTAAATTGTCCTGTCTATGGTTTGACAGATGATAGGTAAAGTTGTTTTTCCCCTCTTATTTCAAACTTCAAAGCCGAGTCACTCTGGAAGTCTTCAGAACAATAGTTTATATCTTTCCAGGAAAGAGAGGGGGAAATAGTGGCAATGATCTGGCTATAAGACCGCTCTTTCATGAAATCCAATAAAATTTCCCCAATCCCCAGGAGATCTTCCTACTACCTACTCGTCCGACATCACAGGAATCTTTTTACTCTGCTAAGAGAAGGTAGTTCAAGGTTCTTATCCTTCGTATTTAATACTAGAGGATTTATAAGCAGAATTATGGCATTTAAATTGGCCATAGGTTCAGCAGCCAATAAGTGAATATTGTATGTATAATTACAGAAAAATATAAGTAAAGTCTGCATTCTTAGCAAAGACTCTATTAAGCATTTTAAGATTCAGAGGCCGTTCTCAGTAAAGCAAAATGTTATACAGTCAGGTTCCTATGACTGTTTATGTTCATTAAATTATATACCATTTCAGCTACTAATTTAGAATTATGAAATCAGAAACTTTAATTTGGAAAGGACTTTATCTGTTCCTTTTATCTTAAAGATGAGCAAATTGAGGCCTCCAGATGTAAAGTAGATAGCTTGAGATAACACAAGTAATTGACAACAGGTTCTAGAGAGTAGAATCCAGATTTTCTTGTGTTCCTTCCAGTGTTCTTCTCACTATTTCAAGCTCTTGAAATAGAATTCAAGGAGATTTTTGTCCTGGTTATTGACTTATCTAGCTGTGAAATGGGGATAATATAAATTGTCAGATTCAGATAGGATTTGAGCATTTTATTCCATATTTGTAAATGTATTTGGAGACATAAAAAGCTATGTCGTTAAAAAAAATAATACAGAGTTAGCATTATCCACAACAGAAATTACTTTCCTCCTAAATGAATTCAATTCTTAGAAATCTAAAAATAGTTTTAAAAATATTTCTCGATGCCATAGTTTAGAACAAATACATAATTTCCCAAGGCTTTCCACATTTCTGTTCACACTGATCTATCATATTAAGGTAAAATACAGAGATTAGAATTATACTAGATAGTGCCTACTCACTGGCAGCAGCACTTGGCAGTTTTACATGCAATTCTAGTCCTCTTGAATCAGGATGAAAGACGGGGGAACAGTGGGCTTGTGGAGGAGGGGTGATGAGATTCCAATCAAACATCTGTCCTTGCTCGGGTACCTACGATCATTTAAAAAAAAAAGAAGGAATAAGGATTGGACTTGGAGATGGGTGACTTTTTGCTGAAACAGCAGATACGATATGAATGCTTACACCACATCTGTCTGCATTTCTTCTGGCGAATAGAACCCTCAACCAAAACCCGATCTTTTTCTTAAAAAAAAAAAAAAAAAAAAGCAAGCCATCCATTCCTCGGGATAGCTTTTCATGAGGCAAACAAACATATGGAGTGCTGTGAATTATTAGAATGCTGAACATTAGAAATAAGCAATTATTATAGTACTATCATTTTAAAAAGAGGGGGGACCTTTTCTCCCTTTTAAAGAAATGTAGAATACTTACCTTACAGAAGTAGAACAGCATTAACAGGCTAATATGTGAAACTGACCTAAGCTTTCAATTCTATCAGTACTCACTAATAGCAGTTCAGATCATCACGTATTAAATCATGAGTATAAAAAAGCATGGGAAAAATAACCACCAATTAAATTTCTTCACTAGTTATTCCTGATTGACCTCACATT
>CM053588.1:249641750-249645555 GCA_028646515.1 Pseudochirops corinnae
AAGTGCCTACCCTTTGACCCAGCAAGGCTATATCCCAAAGAGATCATAAAAATGTGAAAAGGACCCACATGTACAAAAATATTTAGAGCAGCTCTCTTTGTGACGACCAAGAATTGGAAATTGAGGGTATGCCCATCAACTGAGGAATGACTGAACAATTTGTGGTATATGAATGTAGTGGAATGCTATTTGCTATAAGAAATTATGAACAGACAGACTTCAGAAAAACCTAGAAAGATTTATATGAACTGATGCTGAGTGAACTGAGCAGAACTAGGAGAGTATTGTACACAATAATAGCCAGTCTGTGATGACTGATTTTGATGGACTTAGCACTGCAAAGACCTAAAACAATTCCAAAGTACCCATGCTGGAAAATGCCATCCAAATCCAGAGAAGAAACAATGGAGTCTGAATGTAGAGTGAGGCAGACTATTTTCTTTTTTTGTTTGTTTCTTTTGTTTTTTTTCTTTCTCATGCTTGCTCCCATTCATTAAAATTCTCTATACAACACAACTTATGTGAAAATATGTTTAATAAGAATGTATATGTAGAGCCTATATCAGATTGCAGTCTGTCTTGGGGAGGGAAGGGATAGAGAGGGGGGAAAATTTAAAATTTATGGAAGTGCATGTTGAAAACCAAAAATAAATACATTAATGAAAAACAAACAACAACAAAAAAAGAAATCATCATTTTCAGTCCCCCTTTTTACAAATGAGGAAACTGAGCCATAAGCTGGTGAATGACAAAGATAAGAATAGAGTCCTACAGGTATGAAAAGGGAATAGATTCTCAGTCTTTATGCAGGACAATAAAATCCTGGCAGTCCCTATATAATCCAAATTCTTTATTATCCAAGGTCATGCCCTCTTGACATTACGATCAAGATTGCCATAACTTTTTTGAGGATGATAAGTAAATTTATAAAGTTTTCATAGAAGCAGAATTTCAGAGTTTGAAGAAACCTCAGAGGCTATCCCTTCAAACCATACCTCCAAAAGAATCTCCATTTTGTCTGAAAATATTTAGTGAGAAGGAGTCCACTACTTCCAGGGACAAATCAACTCAACAAGCATTTATTAAGCACCCACTTTTTGCCAGGAACTGTGCTAATTGCTAGGGATAGCGCCTGCTTTCAAGTTCACAAAAGACCAATGTCAGTTAGTCCGTCAATAAATCAACAAGAATGTAGGTGCCAGCCACTGGAACACAAAGAAAAGCAAAAGAAGATCCTTGTCTCAAGGAATTCACAGTCTGTTAAAAATAAAAATTGGAGATAATCTCAGGGGGAAGGCACTCACATTAATGGGAATTGGGAAAGAAGCAGCCCATTCAACTCTCAGATGGCTCTAATTAAGACAATTTTCATTACAAGTCTAAATCTATCTCTTTTTAACTTCCATTCATTGCTCCTAGTATTGCTTTTGGGTACCAAACAGAAGAAGTAATCCTTCTTCCACATGACAGCCTTTCAAGTACATGAAAGTAGTTATCATGTTCCCCATGAGTCTTCTTTTCTCTAAGCTGAGCATCTCCAATGTTGGCTGAACCAATCCTCATCTGTCGTGAACTTGAGATCCCTAACTACTCTGCTTTTCCTTTTAGACAAATTCCAGCCTAACCTGCCCTTCCTCAACTGTGGTTTGAAGAGCTAAGCACAATATTCCAGATGTAGAATTAGCTGGGCCGAGTAACAGGGGGATATCATGTCCTTATTTTCTAAGTAATGTCTGTCTTTCAATGCCAACAAAGATCACATCAGCTTTTCTGTCTGCCATGTGTCACAGTTGAATCAGATTAAGGGTATAGTTTACAAAAACCATTAGATCTTTTTCAAACAAATTGCTTTCTAACCATACCTCCCCTGTTTTGTATTTGGAAAGTTGGTTTCATTTTTAATTTAGCATTTTATTTTTCACCAATTACATGTTGAAACAATTTTAACATTCTTTTACTTTCAGATTTTGAGTTCCAAATTCTTTCCCTCCATTCCTTATAAAGTTAATTTCTTAAAATCCAGTGGAAGACATTTTTTAATCTTAACTGTGATTTCATATACTTCTTATAAAAAACTCCCTCTACCAGTACAGATAGACAATTGTCCTTCAATTTAGTTGTATGGGACACAGAAAGTTAAGTGACTGTCCAAGGTCACATGTAATTGTCATAGATAGCATTTGAACCTAGGTCCTCTTACTCCAGAGTCAGTGTTCTTACCACTGTGTCACCCTACCTCCAGAAAAGTGGTAGAAAGTCTGCCACATTGCCAATGATGACTTATGCACAGGAGGTGCCCCGAAAAGATCATACATGAAATGTATGATCTGAACAGAGATAGGCTGCTGATTTATTAAGAGTGAGAAATAACAGACCAAGGTCTACTAAGGTATCCACAAAATGTGGAGACCTCAGGTAAGTCCTCTGGCATGTTAGGTAAATCCAATGAACGAAAGTTTGACTAAGTTATAATTATTAGGGTTGGTAAATTTCGTGCCAGCCACCGTGGTCATAGATGGAAGATTTGTGGAAAGTCATGATGAAGAATCACCTGGGATGAGAAGGCATAGTTGGGTGATGATCTGTACTATTACAAGGAGGACCCACATCAATAAGGTCAGGCATTTAGAGTTTGATCAATATTCCATATGGGAATATTGATGGGAGACTAAAGGATGAAATTATGATGACGGAATTGTAGAATTAAGAATAATTCACTGACAGAGGATATGGCATCTAAAAAAAAATAGAAAACAAGTTTAATATAATGGCACAAAAAGCTCTTTTATGGGCTCTTATTTTTAAAAGGTTATTTTCAAAAGATAAAAGTGAGGAGAGACAACTAAAGGCAAATATAGAAGTTGTGTGATCCTCTAAGAATTGAATCAGGAAGACTAAATCCCAATGTAAATTTAGGTTCATAATGCATTCTAGGAATTTCAAGACAGGCTTTTTAGGTTACTATGTGTAAAAAGGAAGGGATAGTCCTTTCTTGAATTGAAGCAAAGCACAATATTTGAGAAGGGATGGGATGGGATGGTCTGAACAGACACTCAAATACTGAAATTGAGCTGTGATTTTATTGATTGGGATATTTCTACAGTCATAATGTTCACAACACATCTATGACTGCCCATCCTACATGGTACTGTTCCACATCCTCCCATAATTTCACCACAATGGTTTCACCAAGGGTATTATGAGTCTCCGATAAGATAGTGGATACAAAGCACTTTGCAAAACCTTAAGTATTATATAAATGCTAATCATCCTCACCATCTTCATCATCATCATCCTTACTATGAGCCTGAATTCTCTAGGGCTTTAGTTTGGTGATGACTTCCTTCCCTGAGCCTTCTATTATACTTCTAAGCTCCTCCTATGTGCCAAACACTGTGCTACATGCTAGGGATATAAAAAAGACAAAAAGACAACCTCTGCCCCCAAAAAGTTTACTATCTAATGGGAGAAGCTTAAAATTTAATGGGAGTGCCTGTTGAGTTCTAGAAATAAATAACTGGTTGGAGAGGGAAGGGCATCCTCTACATATACTTTTAAATTTAATCTGCATTTACACTTTCTTAAGTCTAGACAAGGGCAGCTAGGTAGTGCAAAGGATAGAGAGCCTGACCTGAACTCAGGAAAGCTAATCTTCCTGAGTTCAAATTTGGTCTCAGACTTATTAGTTGTAATGGCAAACCACTCCAGTATCTTTACTAAAGAAAAGCCCTAATGGGGTCACAAAGACTATGACACAACTGAACAACAACAAAAGTCTAGACAATCAAGCACTGATTAATGATTA
>CM053588.1:249646055-249666850 GCA_028646515.1 Pseudochirops corinnae
CTTTTCCTCCTGAACTAGGTAAATGATATGCTTGATTAAAGTAAGATTGTTAACCCATTTTGAGTTGCTTTCCTTTAGAAAAGCAGATCTAAGAACCTCTGCTAGTAGCCGCCCTAGGTATGCTAGGGTGCTTGTTGTTACAGATGACACAAATACATCTTATTGTTTCTGTGTGTCTTGCTATTTCACCTATTGGGTGGCAATCAATGGTGCAATTTTAATTGAATCAATTTTCTCTTGATATGATATGTAGCAAATAAGATAGAAGTAATGATATGTATATGATCTGTATAAGCAACTGTGAGCTACTATTGTACTAGAAAGTAGCCCAGTAGAAATCACAATCTCTTCCCTTTCTCTCCTCTCCTTTTTCCTTCTTTTTCTCTTTCTGCTTCCCCCTCCTTTCCTCACCTTCATTTTCCATATTTCCTTTCCTTTTCTTACCTTTTCCTTTCCTTTCTTGTTATCTTTCCTTTCCTTTCTTTTCCTTTCTTATATTTTCTTTTCTTTTCACTCTTTTCATTTTTATTTTTAAAACACTTAGATGTCTTGGGGCCAAGTGTACTAATATTTGCTTATTTTTCATTTCCAAACACTAGCCATACTACAAAGAGAATGACATTTATATTTTAGTAGGAGAAAGTATTCCTTGGAAATTTGGGGGAAATTCTTACATGTAAAACTTGCATATCAGATTGTAAAGGACCCGTTTTTTTTTTTTTTCTTATTGGTTTTCACACTGTGGTATTCACAGGTTTAGACCAGATAGACTATAAGTAGATAAGCTGTATGGCATTTTGTCCTTGACTAATGATCATGAAGCTTTTATACATACATAGTACTAACTAGAGGTACTTTCCAGGTGTTAAGTAGCCAAAATGATTCAAAGAACTTCAACCTCCTATTTAGTAACTCAGAGTACTAAAAGTTATATTTAATTATCCTTTAGGATAGACTGTTTATTATTGATAAGATTAAGATATAAATATTCTAGTACATTTTTACAAGTCTATATGTATGTCAAAGATTTCTGCTCTCTGACAAAATATTTCCTAAATTTCTTTTGGCTACAAAGAGAGGAATTAAGGGTATGTGCAAAAGTGTTTTTCAAGGAAGTTATAGATTTTCATCATTCTGACTCGCAGCATATCAGTTTGAAAATGAATTATGTTATGAATCCTAGAAACTTCTCAAATTCACCTAGATTCAAGTTACTTGGGGGTAATATAGATTTTCATTTGGCCATTACCTTGTTTTCCCCATAAACTAAAACACATCAGTGATCTCAATGATAATAGCTTAAAGTGATAGAGCAGGACAGGCTGGGAAAATGGCATGAAAAACTAGGTGGTGATGCCTGGTTGATGCCATGCCGTTACTTGCTGAAGTCTCACAGAGTGCCAGAGCTGTCCAACATATCACTTAGCTTTGCAGAAAAGAAGGCTCTACTTATTGAATATCTCATTCATTTGCTGATATTTACTTTGGTGAGCTGGCAAGCAATGTAAACTAATTCTGTCTCTGATCAACCAGTTTATCTTAGACCAATGTTTCCCAAAGAGCTCAGTTAGAGACTGTCAAAAAGGTGAAATATGAATGACAAGAGGAGTCAGGGCTTGGAAATAGAAGGGGTAGTTCTTATGAAAATATTGCTGAGTATTTCCATGAGGGCAAAGTCATGTCTTTAATTTCATTTGTCTCCCCTATAATCCCTAGTTCAGTCCTAGGTACATAGCAGATATTCAATTAAAACTCATGCACATGTGCACACACACACACACACACACACACACACACTTCTTGAATGTTCATTCACTGAATTTCTGAGAGAAATTCTTTTTCTTGGACTGGATAAGAGACCTTCTATGCTTTCAACCATAGATTGGTTTTGAAAACAGCTAATGAATTAGATCTAGATGAACATAAGAGGGTCATAGAGGCAGCTTTGTAGTATTGTGAATTAAGTGCTGAACTTGAAGTTAGGAAGACTGGTTCAAATCTTGACTCAGACGTGTAATTGTTGTATGACCCTGAAGGAATTGCAGTTGTGTATCTGTGTGTGTTTTCTAGAACTGAAAACTTTGAGAGTTTCAATTTCTTCATTTCTAAAACAAGTGGGATTTTAGCACTTACTTCATAAAGTTGTTGTGAGGACCCAAAAAATTAACATTTAAAGTGCTTTGGAAATTTTAACATATTATAAAAATACTAGAAATGTAGTAGTAGTAGTAGTAGTAGTAGTAGTAGTAGTAGTAGTAGTGTAGGAGTCAAGCTTCAAGGGACCTCATGGGCAATCTAGTCCAACTTGATCATTTTACTGCTGAAGAAACTGAGGCTTAAACTTAAGTGATTTCCCAAGATCACACTGGAAATAAGTATTAGAGGTTTCAGAACCAAAGGCCTTGTGAAAATACAGATAATTCTAGGGGTTCTTATAATTCTTCACCAAGATGCCACAGCCTATTCAGGTTGACATTAACATCTGACCCCCATTCTGCTTTTTTTTTTTCCAGAATTCTTCCCCTCCCTTAGAGAAGTCCCAATAGGTTTGAGTGAAACTAAATAACTTCAGGAATGGGATTTCAAACATGCCTTTGACTTATAGTCCATCTTGTATTGCCCTTTAATTGTTTTATGTTCATTAGGCTTATCTTTAGAATTTAATTGTAGACTCTTCAAGGACAAAGACTATGTCATTTTAGTTATTTTATTTCCCCATAATATCTGGAGCCACACAGAGTTTTCAATAAACATTTGTGAATTGAATCCAGTTGTATTTTTATGAGGAGGAATGTGCAGTGATAGAGATAATATGCTTAGAACTAGAAATGGTTCTCAGCATGGCAAGATCACAAATTTAAAACTAGAAGGGAACTTGCAGGCCATTAAGGATGACTCCCTCATTTTATGGGTAAGGAAAGTTAGGTGACAGAAGATTAAGTGATTTGCCCAGAGTCACATAGCTAGTAAGTGCCTGAGGCCAGATTTGAACTCAGGAAGAAGAGAACAAAGGAGAAACAACATCAATTTGAGGCAAAATTGCAGCTCAAATCTTTTTGCTTTCAAGTCCATATTTTTGTCCATTGTGGCATCTAGATGACCATCTCAAAGATGATCAAGTCTAGGCCTTTCATGTTATCTGGAAACCAACAAGCATTTATTAAGTGCCTACTATTTGTTGGGCACTGTCCTAGGTATAGGGGATACAAAGACAAAAGCTAAACAGTTCTGATTCTCAAAGAACTTGAATTCAAAAGCATAAATAAATTCTGTAAGCCATGATGGAGATGGAGTGCTACATAGTTGATAAAAGTCCAGCCTTAGAGTTGAGAAGAATTGACTTTAAGTCCTGCTTCCTCACATATTGTGTTAATTATGGACAAATGACTTAACCACTCTGATCATAAGTCTAAGACTATACATTACGAAGTAATTGTCCTTATGAATCCATGGTGGAAATTTCCACATTAAGAGTTCTGAGCATTAATAAAACCACAAATCAGAAAGGGAAATTATGAAGGGAAATTTTTATAATAAACTTGAAGAGTATGCAAAATTGAGTCATGTTAAAGATGATGAAGCCCAAGAAATGGTTAAGAAGCAAAGGAAAAGCTCTTTCCCTTAACTTTCTAGAATCTTTTTGTAATTGATGTAAAAAATATTCAACTTTGCCTTACTGAATGCCCCATACTTAACTAACTCAGAATCCAAATGCTTTCAGCTTCACAAAAGTTTACTGTCCAGTATCTTCAATCTCATGAGATGAGGAAAGCAGCATGATGAAGCTGAGAGAACACTGGGCTTAAAGTGAGAAGATCTGAGTCCTCACCCTGACTCTGTGATCTCAAATAAGTTATTTAATCAATCTGTGAATACATTTCTTCATCCATAAAAGGGTCATGAGGATACCTGTGCAGTCTTCAAAAGATGTTGTTAGATGTTATAAGAGCTGATGTGACATGCTTTGAAAGGAGCAAGCTACTAAAAAATGCTTGATTTTGGTGTAATGGGAAGAATGTAAAGCTGAGAGTCAGAAAAGATTAAAGTCAGATTTTCCCATGTCCTATCTGTGTGACTCTGGCCAAGTTATTTAAAGGGGTGGAACTAGATAATCTTGAAAGTCTACTTTGATTGAGAGAGATCTCTATAACCTCTAAGAAAGGTTACATGCCCTAATACTATTATTTCATTGTCATTTTACTACTGACTTTTCTTCCAAATCGATGGCTATCCCTTGAACTTTGGGAGAAGAGAGAATAAAAATGGTTAACAAAGAGCCAAAATTCAAGAGGGGGAAGGATTGGTGTAAAGAAAGTACTATCTGGATAATTAGGCTAACATGGAAGTGAAATTATAATATTAATAAGGTGATCTTAGGTTTCACTAAGAGGCAGTATCCAGAACTTATGCTTGCTGCCCTATCCCCGAGTTAGCCCCAAAATGGGGTATTGTGGTCAGCTCTGGCTGCCATAGACAAGCAGGAAACTATCTAGAATAGCATCCCCAGGAAACTATCTAGAATAACAAGATTTGGAACTATAGCATATGACAATCAATTAAAGGAACTGAATATATTTAGCCTAGAATAGAAAAATGTATTGTAGGAGTGGGGGAGAGGTGGGCAGATAATTACTTTCAAGTACTTAGAAGTCTTTGTGGTGGGAAAAAAAGAATAAACTTACTCTGCTTGTTGCCAGAAAGGTAAAATAGGTAACAATAAGTTGGATGTTGCAGGGGAGCAGATCTAGACTTGATTTATGAGGGGAAAAACTTGCCGCAACTATCTCAAACTGGAATGGACTCTCTTGAGAGCTAATGAGCCACACCCTCCCACTTTAGGTCTTCAAGCAGAGACTGCCTACTTATTAGTCATATTGTGCAGAAAATGCTTGGTCAAGTTTGCTCTGGATTATGTGGACTTCAAGGTTTATTTCAGCTCTCAATCTGTGAAATCTCCTATAGGAATTCTTAACCTAGAGCCCTGAACTTGGTTTCTAATAGTTCAAGACTGTCTCAACATATTTGTCTTCCTTTGTAATTCAATGTGGTTTATTTTATATATTTAAAAACATTATTAATAGAAAGGTATCACAAATTTCTTTAGTTAGTCACAGGGGATTATGAAACAAAAAAACAGCAACAAAAGGATTAAGAACTCCTGCCTTGGAAATCAATCATCCAAAATATGTGATCTGAGATTTTTTGACAAAACCATTCCAACAGACCTAACTTGGTCCTGCCCCAATAAATATCCCATCATAAAGAACCTTCTGAAAGATCATATTTAACAAATATACATGTGCAACCAAAATATAATACAAATGTGCAGATCTTATTTGTGTCGGGAATTGGCTTTTTAATACCAAACTCTAAACACCAAACCATGTTTGTAGTATATGTAAAGGAAACATGAAAATGCATTTATATCTCATTGTACTTAAAATGTTCAGAAGCTAAACCTAGAAATTTGAGGAATATGGTACTAGAGAGTCCTCAAAAGAAGACTACTGATGAAAGAAAAGAATGGAGAGTGAAATTATTCATGGTACCTTTCCTTTATATGGGGATAGGGAGTAGAAAATGGAGTGACCTGTGATATCTGGCTATAGTGAAGAGAGCATAAAAGGGGGAGGGGAGAGGAGGAGGAGAAGAAGAAGAAAAAGAAGAACAAGAAGTTGGAGGAGGAGGAGGAAAGAGAGAAGAGGAAAGGAGAGGAAAGGAGAGGAGAAGAAAGGAAAGGAGAGGAGAGGAGAGGAGAACACCATGTTTCTTTGGTTCCTAAAGATCTGGAAGGCAGAACACCCATATGTTGGTGAGAAAGAAAAGGGGTGTAGCAGCTGCATTCCCTAGCTTATGTACCTACACATGCTTCCATTTTACATTCTGCAAAATGAACTGGATACCAGGATGACATATACAGGTCAGTTTCTTATTCACCATCCAAGAAACATTCTGGTGTCTATCCAACATCACCTTCCTAACGGCTTCCAATCTAGACTTTTTTGAGTGAAATAATTATATACAAACACCATAAATACAGGATAATTTGAAAATAATCTCAGAGGGAAGGTATTAGTGTTAAAGGAGGTTGGTAAAGACTTCTTGCAGAAGGTGTGATTTTATTATTGTTTGTTCCTCATTCTTGAAGAAGACCAGTGACATCAGGTAGGTGATGTCTTGATTTTCAAATGAGTTGGGTTTAAGGGAGGCAGGACTGTGTAGGCACCAGCCTTACTATCTCCTCCAGAGTCATCTGGGTTTAGTGGCAAGACATAAATCAGCATAACTGAAAATAGCCCCACATCCAGTGGGAAACCATGGTCTTTTTAAACTAAAGTCTTTCCTAGGTCTCAGTTTGTCTAAGGCAATTCCCATTCAGTAATTAAGGGTAGGTAAGAAATGAGGCAAAAATGGCCTCTTTTACTGAGTCAAAAAAAAAATCAATCTTGGAGGAGAAGACCCTCAGAGTCTCTGACCAAAGCAGAAATAATTGCTTTTTACACTCCCTCTGAACCACCAAAGTTCAAAACATGACCAAATGAGGCTTCAGCTGGGACCTATTGTTCACCCATGAGTGAGAGCCACAGTGATTTGAGTTTAAGGCTTGATCAAGTAGCTTGATTTGAATCTCAAGGAGTTTTATCAAAGTCTGTTTTTGTTATTCTTCAAGAAGACATGAAGGAAGCCAGGGAAGCCAGGAGGAAGAGATAAGGAGGGAGAACCTTCTAGCCAAGGGAGATAGTCAATGAAAATACCCCAGAGTTAGGAGATAGAATAATTTGCAAAGGAAAGTGCAAGGAGGCCAATGTTACTGAGTCATGGAGTATTTGGCAAAGAGTGAAGTATAAGAAGATTAGAAAGGTGAGAAGGGACTAGGTTAAGAATGACTTTAAAATCCAAACAGAAGATTTTATATTTGGTTCTATAAATAATAAGGATCCATCGGAGTGTATTGACTGGAGGAGAGGGGGTAACCTATATATTAGGAAGATCATTTTGATTTGAGTGGAGGATGAATTGGAGTGGAGAGAGACTTGAGGCAGGTAGAACAATCATGAAGCTACTGTAATAGTCTTGCCTTGAGGTGACAAGGGCCTATACTAGAATGATGGAAGTTAGAGTACAGTAAAGTTATTATAAGGACAGAATTAATGAGATTTGGCAACCAGGGCTGGCAGGATAATAGAGAATGAGGAGTTGAGAATAATGCCTGGGTTGTGTGCTTGGGTAACTGGGTGGATAGTGATGCCTTCTCCAGTAATAGGGAAGTTAGGAATATGGGAGGGTTTTAGAAGTATAATGAGTTCCATTTTTTGCATATGTTGAATTTAAGATGTCTAAAAGATATCTTACGTCAGTTCAAGATGTCCAATAGGCAGTTGGAGATGTAAGAGTGGAGATTACTAGAGATATTGTGGCTGGATAAATAGATCTGAAAATCACTTGCATACATATAGGTGATAATTGAATCCATGGGAGCTGATGAGATCACCAAAATCACCAAGTGAAGAAATACAGGACAAGAGAAGAGAATCCAGGACAGAATCTTGGTTAGTTTTTCCCCCTCTTCCACGTGATAGACTTTTTAGTTCTTGAAGGTAGCTAACATGAGGCATACCCCGATGCACACACAAACATCTACATACACTCTCACCAATCCCTAAAATACTTACTTGAAAATCTTGCCTCTGCACCAAGAAAGCAGGCCAGTCATCATCTCCAAGTTCGTTTGTTGAGTTGACAGACCAATAGAATCATATTCCTCTCAAGAAAGAATAGGCAAAACAAACAATCCCACTTGGTGCCAAGACCACACCCCTGGGCCACTTGAATAGTTATTTGTAATGCTAACAATGATTTCTTGTTTATCTGTGTGTGACACGCATTTCTCCCCTATGCTTTAATCTGGGGTACCAAACAATACAAGTAGTGGTGTCATTTTAAAGACAGGAGAAGAACTGTGTATAATTATTATGCAGCTTATCAATTCAAAATGAGAAGGCAAAAAAATGCTAAAATATTTTATGCTTGTCAAAATATTTTTATGAAGAGATGGTTCATTTCCATTTTAAGAGACAATGTGTTTTCCCCATTTTTCTGGTTACTACTCTTGGATGAAGATGATGATGATGATTGCTCACATTCGTATTACACTTAAAGTTTGCAAAGCACTTTTAACAGATCATCTCATGCTCACAAGAAGAATGGGCTTTTTATTATCCCTATTTTATGGATGTAAAAAAGGCCATTACCCCCACTTAAAAGATATTAAAAATAGTTAATATTAGGTAACATTTATATAGTACATTAAAATTTCAAAGTATTTTACATGTTTTATCTAATTTTATCCTCATGACAATCTTGTAGGGTAGGAACCGTTATAATTCCCATTTTACAGAGAAGGAAACTAAGACTACAAGTATAAGTGAATTGGCTAGGATAACCCAGCTGTAAGTATCTGATGAAAGATTGGGACTCAGGCAAGGATATGTTGGAACCGTGTTGAAGTTGCTTGAGTGAACTGATTGTTCTTCAGCATGAGGCTTTACAGGAAGCAAGGTGGTACAGGGGATAGAGCACCGGGCCTGTAATCAGGAAGACTCATTTTCCTGAGTTCAAATCTGGCCCCAGATTTGTGTGATCCTAGGCAAGTCATTTAACCCTCTTTACCTCAGTTTCCTCCTCTATAAAATGAGCTGGAGAAGGGGATGGGAAACCTCTCTCATATGTTTGCCAAGAAAACGCCAAATGGGGTCATGAAGAGTTAGATATGACTGAAAAAAACCTGAAAAAGGATGAGGTTTTATACCTCTGAAATTGGCAAATCCTACAAATCAGGATTTGATTTATTGTTTTGTTGATTACCTACATTCTAGATTTGAAGTGATGAAGAAAATGGTAATAATGTAGGTTAAACCTGAAAATGAGCCAGTTGTAGTACACCATTGCACTCAGGTCTTCCTGACACCAAATCCATCACTCTATGCTTTGTTACCCCTAGTTACCTAGCTGCCTGAGCATACTGTGGCTCAGAGTCAAAATGAATTACCCAGGGTCACACAGCTAGCAAATATTTGCCGAGGAATTTGGACCTACAACCCTCTGATTCAGTTCTGCATTCCTACTTCCCTAAATGTATCTAATTGGAATGTGTATGCTCTCCCCTTGTATAATATATGAAGATATGAAGACAGTTAAGTCAGGATCAGAGAAGTGATTCCCTTGTTCCCCTGCCTGCCATCTCCCATTGAATTTAGAGTGATTTAGAGGGTTTTCAACTTCATAATGATAGTTTGCAGGAGAGCCAACCAGAGTATTTTGTTACTTGAACAAGTAACTAGGTTGTTCAATACCTGGGCAGTATATATTAGCTTTTAGGCATTAATTAGATTTCAGCAATATATCATCCATGCCTGCTGCAAGAGGAACCATTTTGTGTTGTTGGGCTGCAGAACCCCCAAAGTTAGGGGCTCCAACCTTCATAAAGTACCATAAATGTGAAAAGGAATGCTTACACTTAAGTATTTTGCCTTGGAGGTTCACTAAACCCTGATCTCCCAAGAATTTACCCCATGTGGCATCCATGCAAAAATACATAATTAAGTCAAAATATTTGACAACCATTATTTCTTTTTTCTTCCGGGTATCATTATTTGAGAGACAGTCCATATGATAAAGGGTTACAGGGCACAAGTAGAAAAGCTTTTCCTACCTCTTAAAAATGTTCTGTAGGCCAGAGCAGTGATGTCAATCTCAAATAGAAACAAGGCCATCAAATAAAATATACAGATCCATGTGGACAGAATATCAAGTTAGAAAACCACATATTGACATTATGTATACTATATTGTATTTTTAAAATCATTTTAAGCATTTTCCATTATATTTTAATCTGCTTCAAACAACACTTAGGATTGTTGCTAAACTCATGTGACCAATGGGCCACCTCAATACTAAAACACCTGCAGGAATTATAATGTAATCAGAGAATGCTAATTAAATTTCCCAAAATTTCTTCACATTCTAGGATCCTGTGTAGTTTGTACAACTGCAGACAAATATCCAAATCTGTTTCCCTTCAGAAAACTGTGCCCCCAAGTCAAATGTGGTCATCATTCAATAATATTGTTGCAGTTACCCATATGTGGTGCACACATATGGGAAACAGAGAAATTATTTTTGATATAATAAGTCTGCTAGTTGGAAGATTGTCATGTGTCCAAAGGTTCCAGATAGAGAAGAGATAACCTTTACAATCTGACTTGCACCCTAGACATAGAGAGAACAAATTTCAACAAGCCCAGCTTAGGTCTATAACCTAAAATTTTATTGGTGAAACCAGCCTGAGATAGGATATATTCTCTCACTCTCTCTCTCTCTCTCTCTCTCTCTCTCTCTCTCTCTCTCTCTCTCTCTCTCTCTCTCTCTTTCTCTCTCTCTCTCTCTCTATTTCTTTGTCTCTTTCTGTCTCTGTCTGTCTGTCTGTCTGTCTGTCACTCTCTCTGTCTCTCTGTCTCTATCACATGGTCTTCCATCTCACTGGAAAGATTAGGGTTAATTAACTCCCATATCATCTAATAATCATGGGTAGTTTTCTCTCTTCTTGATTCACTTCCCTGTGAGATCTGCCCTATGAGAGAATGGTAGCGGTGGTGGGTTCTTGCTGGGTCTCTCATATGGGTTCTAAGTGGCCCCAATGATGAGAGAAAGAGCAAAGGAAAGGCAAAAGGAGAGGGCATCCTACTGTTGATTTCAAAGTTACCTGAGTGTTTGGAAGGATAGTATAATAGACAGAAATAGGGAATTTGGGAAGCAAGGGAAGATGATCAGAACTTTCAAATCTCTGTAGAGCTGGTTCCCCAAATGCCAAATTCTTTTCTATGGGAACCCAGGGATCCTTACATCTCCCAAAGAAAGAAACCAGAGTCATTGCCATGGAGAGGGAAATAACAGATATTGACAAGGTCTTGATCATCCTTAGGACAGCAGAAGCTGCTTCCAGGTCTAAGAGGTGAGCACCCCATAAAGGGAACCAGGAAGCCTTTTTTTTAATAATTTCATGACAGGGTCCTTCCTGCATCCTTGAAGATTCTTTAGTACCACATTCCAATTCTGATGAGAGCAATGTGTTCTAGAAAAATAACCTCAGATAAGAAAAATTTGAGGAAAAAGATAAGAATAAGAAAAAATAGATACAGGGAACATATACAATAAAGGGTTCAATAAATATGTATTTATTTGGGTAATAGAAAAAGAAAGTTAGGTAGCACAGTGAGCAGATCACTGAGCCTAAAGGCAGGAAGACCTGAGTTCAAATCCAGCCTCAGATAGTTACTAGCTACAGTTTCTTCAATTATAAAACTGGGAAGCTAATAGCATTCATCTCCCATGGATGTTGTGAGGATCAAATGAGGTTTGTAAAAACATGTAACACAGTGCCTAGCACAAAATAGCTGCTTTATAAATGTTTTCTCCTTCCCGTCCTCCCTTCCTTCCTCCCTTCCTCCCTTTCTTCCTCCCTCTCTCCCCTCTTCCTTCCTGCCTTCCACAAGGAACAGCAATGAGATTCAACTCCTAACAGATAACTTGAGAATAACTACATAGAATCTATATTTTTCTCTAAGATGGGATAACACAAAAGTAACTGGAATCTTATCTAAAAGTCAACCTTTTCCTTTCCCTATCTATGTTTCTAGTGCAGTATAATGCAGCATCTCTTAAAATTTTGGGGGGGTATTATGAACCACTGTGGCCACCTGATGAAAACTATGGATAACTTTTCAGAATATTGTTTTGTTGTCTACATTCAAAATTAAAGTAGATGATAAATTTCAGTTAGAAGTTGGAGGAAATAGAGATTCCATTTTCCCCATCCAAGTTCACAGACTCCCAAATTCATAGACTCCCATGTTAAAAACCACCAGTATAGTGAGTGATTCTAGTCCCGGGCCAGGAGTCAGGCAATGTACTTTCTGGTTTCACTTCTGCTGCTAATTAGTTTTATGATTTGGAGCAAATCAGTTAATAAACTGTGGGCCTCAGTTTCCTCATCTGTAAAATGCTATTGTATTTGGTGACCTCTTCGGTCCTTTTTATCTATAGTATTTTATGGTCCCATGAATTCTAAAAAGGGGACACCTAACCAGATGTCTCAATTAATGAAATGGAAAACTTACAAATATCCTCTGCAGCCAGTCTTCATATATGATACCCAAGTATTGGCCTTTGTCCCAGGTTTGACTCTCAGACTTGTACCTGCTAGTCCTAGACTTTTGCTCAAGCCTTCTGCCCCAGGTGGGAACCCGGCCTTGACCTTAAGACCTCCTGGCTTCAGGCCCTAATTCTGACTTGCTCTGGATTATTGCCCCATAGACCTCTTGGCGTTTTCAGTCTGATTCCCTGGAAGATATCCAGACTGTTCCTTTACTCTAAGAAGGCATACCCAGGTCAGGTCTTTTCTCCCAGGTACTTTCTGCAGTCTTTTTATTTCCTCTCAGAATTGTCTCCAGCAAAGAGGTCAGTGTTCTCTCCTCCTGTTTCTTCTTTCTGTATCCCATGATGTCTGAATCAATCAATTAAGTGCTTATTGAACACTTACCATGTGCTTAATACTGTGCTAATCATGTGGAGTGCACCTTGACACAATGAATATGGATTTTGGTTTTCAAATTAATATAATTAAGAAATGACTTTGCTAAATTGAGTGAATTTGATAGAGACCGAAAACTGAGATAATACCTAAATATCCCTATTTCTAATACAATTTAGATATATGTAGCTTAGGAGCTGAAGTGTCATAAAGTTAAATTTACTCGGAAATGGTGCCGGGTAAGTTAAAAGGCTTTCTCTTTAATTAAGTCTGCCATTTATCCCATACTGAGCTTACTAAGTAAGTTCAGTAGAATTGGATGAATGAAGATATCTGGTCTTATTCATAATATTTTAGAATACAAAAGTACTTTAGAAATATTCTAGTCTAATAATCTTCTCATTTGATTTGTGAGGAAACTGGGGCCAAAATAACTTTGAATTGCCTAAAATCATATAGGTATTAAGTGACAAAGCTTGAGTTGGAACCCAGGACTTGCTGTCTTCATGCTGGGTCATCACCAGTAATCCTGACCTATGTCTTGCCACTGAATTCTAATGACTCTGGAGGAGAGGGTGGGCCTGATGACTCTTCGCTTCACTTAAATCCAGTTCACTTGCAGGTCAAAACACCATCCTCCTTAAGTGATTGATCCTCTTCCCAAATGAAGGATGGACAACAATTTGTGAATAGTAGTAGTTGCCATACAACCCCTCCCCCTCAAAGACTGAACAGGCCAGTTTCAATTAATCAATGCTGCTATTTTTCCTCCTCTTTCTCTTCTTCCTCCCTCCCCTTCCTCTGTCCACATGTGGAGTCATATCCTCACATCTTGGCCCTTTGCCTGAAGCAGTAGTTCTTAACCTGTGGGTTGCGACCCCTTTGGGGGTTGAACGACCCTTTCACAGAGTCACAAGTGTCGCCTGAGAGCATTGGAAAACACACATTTCCAATGGTCTTAGGAACCGCAACGCTGCTCCTCTATCTGTCTTGAGGCGGATCTGCCCACATGCAGATATGCCCACATATGAGTAGTAAAGGGTAGTGGCATTAGGAAGGTTGAGAACCACTGGCCTAAAGGAATATAAATTTGATTGCTGAAACCTAGCAGTGTCTTGGGGTTTATGGACTAGATTTCTTTCCTAATGACCATTCCTTAAACCCAAATAATTCTGTCTCTAATTGATTGGACAATAATAGGCCCTAGTCCAAGCCCCACATGGTCCTGATTGACTCAAAGTGAATGTACATAACAGTTGTTTCTACTGTGGCCAGAAACCCTGATGGTCTTCCCCTCTCAGAATGACTTTTTTTTCACTAAGTAAAGAGGCCATTCTCTGCCTCATTTCTTACCTAGTCTTAATTACTGAATGAGGAATTGCCTCAGACTGGCTGAGACCTGTTAAAGACCTTAGCTTAAAAAGGCCAAGGTCTCCCAGTGCATCAAAGGTCCTCTCCAGTCATCCTGATCTGTATCTTGCCACTAGACCCAGTTAGTACAGGAGGAGAAAGTGAGGTTGTTGACTCTGCACATCCCTCTCTCATTTAAATCTAATTTGTTTGCATGGCATGGCATCACCTTCCTGATGTCATGGTCCTCTCTGAATGAAGGACAAACAACAATAACAAAACTAATTCTCTTGTTCAGTGTATTAGCTATCTCTGTTTTTGTCAACTGCACATTTGATAAGCATTCCATCTATATCTTTAGCTAAGTCATTGATAAGCGTGTGGACTAAGGCAAAGAAGAGATCACTGGAGCATTCCACTACTAACCTTACTTTAATCTGTCATCAATCCATTAATGATTAGTTTTGAGATACTTATTAAACCAGGGACTATCCTCGTCCAATCCTCTTTTTTCTCTATTTTGTCCAAAAGAATATCACATGGAATGTCAAATGCCCCCTATATTTTGCTGAAAGTGCATTCTAGTATACTTAGATAAATCTACCATATTGTCCATGTGTGTACTCCCTCTTTCATTCTACATGCCTACCCTATCATACCGTGTCATCCTGTAGGATACTTACTTATATCATTCCATGAATTCTCCATGAAGGATCCATCTGTGATGCAAGCCTTCCTCTTGTTGCTTTCATTTTTTATGGAGAGTTGGATATCTATATTTCATTTCTTACTCTTACTGCATGACTACCTCATTTCCTTTTCCAATCATATATTCTCAATGCTGCTTATATGCTATGACCTACTTACACCCTTCAAATATTTTTCTATTGCCCTTTGGGAATTGTATAATTTTGATTCATTTAAGAATGTAGTATTCAATGACTTTTAGGTACTGTCACTGGAGAAATATTATTATTTAGAATATGAGATTTTTGTAATAACAAAGACACAAATGAGATATTCCAACAATTTGGGATCGTGGAAAAAGACTGTCCAGTTTCCTAGATGCAGTTTGGCCTGATTTCTTCCTCCTGTACAATTTTGGATTCAACTAATTTTCCTCAAGCAAAACCTATCCAATATATATATGAGTATTAACACACACATACACACATACACATACACACAGATGTACTAACTAAATGGGCCACATCATGTCACATCTGTATAATGTGATTTATTCATGACTTTATCATCCTAGTATAGATGTTTAAGCCAAACTCTTTCAATAGCAAAGGTTTTTATTGAGGATACTTTGTGGTAACTTAAGAATCATTACAATTAGTAAATATAATGTTATATTTGAGTGGGAACATTTTGAAAGCATCATTAATAGGAAATCCTTTTTCTTTTTTCATTCCCTCAGGGCATCATCCATGATACTAGAAAGCGTCTTCAGTAAGAATGTCTATCTGTTTTATGCCTCAAATTACATTAATTCTTAGCATATTATTGAACTAAGCTATCATCTTAGTCATATCTGTCATATAATTTTGAATGATTTTGCTGTTTGTGATCTTATTGTATTTACTATATGTGCTTTACTATTTTGCATATGATTTTTACTGTATATACTTGCTTGACAAGCATTTAAGACTTTTTTTCACTGAGTAAATCACTTTTAAAAAAATACCCCCAACAAATGAGATAAAATTGGATCATATGATTTCTAAACCTATCAGTCAGTTATATGATGTTATGAAAATGTAACCTTCTGTGGAAATTCTTCTGTACAAGATTATCTATTCCTGTCATATTTTTATCAAGAAAACCCTTAATGCATAGTTGGACTGCTCTCAGAAAGGTTTTCTGGACATAAAAAGTAGAAATTTCGGTTGGTATATAACAATGAGCTCTCTGCTGAAGGGGTGGTAGAATCTAGTGAATTTTTTAAAGGACAGTTGGATAGCCCTGTAGGTAGCAAGAAAAGAACCAATGGAGGAGAGAGATTGAAGATTAGAAGGAATGGTAGTGATGGATATTTGATGGAGAAGATGGAAGGAAATGGGATCAAGTGTACATTTTTAAGAACAAGAGCCTTTGTCCAATAGTTAAGGGGATATGAACAAGCCATTTTCAAAAGAACAAACAAAAGCTATCAAAGGGCAGCTAAGTGATACAGTGGATAAGATGTGGACTTGAATTCAGAAAGACTCATCTTTGTGAGTTCAAATCTGTCCTCATACAGTGACTAGATATGTGACCCTGGGCAAGTCACTTAACCTTGTTTGTCTCAGTTCTTCATCTATAAAATGATGTAGAGAGGGAAATGGTAAACCATTCCAGTATCTATGCCAAGAAAACCCTGAATGTGGTCACAAAGAGTTGCACCAAACAACTGAACAATAAAAACAAGCTATCAAAAGCTGTTATAAATCTCTAATAATATGAATAATTTAAATTAAAACAACTCTGAGGTTACCCTTCACATCTATCACATTGGAAAAGACTTTAAAAAATGAAAATTTTCATGTTGGATAAGACATAGGAAGACAGACACACTAATGCAATGTTTGTGGAACTGTTCGTTGGTTTAATCATTCTGTAAAATAATTGAGCCTAAATCTAAAGAGGCAATATAGCATAGGTGGTAGCTGACTTTGAAGCCAGGAAGGGCTAGGCTCAATCCTGCCTCTGACATAACCTGGTTATGTGACCCTGGGCAAGTTGCTTAACCTGCCTGTACTTTTAGTAATTCTCTAAGACTATAAGTTGCAGAAGGGTGCTGACTTTAATTGTTTAGATTCTTAGAATTCTCTATATCAATGAAATAAAGGAAAAATGTCATCAAACTGTACATAGCTTTGGACTTAGCAAGTCTGTACTAAGCGTATATCCCAAAGAAGTGAAGAAAAAAAAAAGAGAGAAAGAAAGATCTCATATAAACTAAAATATGGATAATAACACTTTTCATGCTGGGAGAAACCCTGGAAACTGATGACCTGCGAATGAGGGCCATCTGAATAATATGTGGCACATAAATGTAATAGGATATCATTGTACCACAGAAATGGAAAATAAGAATTCAGAGAAACTTTGGAGAGACTTGTATGAACTGATGTAGAACAAAGGAAGGCTGAATCAGGAAAACATAAATTACTACAATAATATAAAAGGGAAAAAAATTAAAAGATTTTAGAACTCTGACCAATCATGAATTTCAGAAGACTGATGGTGAAGCATGCCTCCCACTGTTCTTCAGAAAGTTTGTGGACTGCAAGTATGGAGTGAGACAAATATTTTCAGATAAGATCAAGCTGTTGATTTGTTTTACTTGTCTATATTTATTTGATATAAAGTAAGATTCTATGTGAGAAAAAAGGGATGAAATCTATGGGAAGTGATGGTATTATTAAAAAAGAAACAACACCAATAAGGAGTTTTTTGAGAATGAATCCTCAATATCCTAATTTCAGTTGCAGGTGTGTAGAGCAGCCAAAATACTTTCAATATGTCTATGATCTATCTGGTCATGTGCATCATTCCATAAGTTGATGCTACCAAAAGTGGCTTAGAGAAAACATTCAATGAGAAGACATTAAGCAAAACAAATAAATTGCTAATTGTGCTGAACTGAATTCATAAAGTGAATAGGAAAACTGATGAAACCTTTATTTTAAAATGGAGGTGAAGGTAGTGTGGTACAGTAGAAAGTGTCTTTGGATTCAGAAGACCTGGGTTCAAATCCCACCCCTGATGTTAATTATCTGTATGACCTTGAGCAAAGTTCTTATTCTCTCTGGATCTCTGTTTTATCATTTGTTAAACAAGAGTCAAACCATACAGCTTCTGAAATCCTATTGATCTTTATATCTATGATTGTTTGAAATATATGTGACCAGTGATGGGACATGGGAACTGTAGAAATGGAAAGTTATTTGTACTTCTATTTAAATAACTTTTTAATGTATAATTAGGGAAATGTATAAATCTACTCTTTCACTGGAACAGCCAAAAGGATGCAGTGGATTCTCAGATAGATTCAATTCAATTACATTTATTAAGCTTTTGTTATATACCAGGCACTGTGCTAAGCAAAGAGGATACAAAAAGAGGTCCTGTCTTCAAGTGGCTTACAATTCAATGGGGAAAGACAATATACAAACACATATGTAAAGTAAGCTATATACAGCATAAACAGCAACAGATCAGAGATGTATTCTCCAAAATACACTATCCAGAATTATTGAGGATGTTTTAAAGGAAAAAAAAAGCACTAATTCTGCTGAGAGTCAAAGAAGTGTACTTAACTCTGATTTTATGAAAGTAGATGCTATATCCAATATCACAATGAATATAAAAAAAAAGTCATATGACCATGGTATTAAGTCAAGGTCTTATTTAGTTAGACATGAGCTATACAGCTGTCTTCACAAACTTTGTACTGGCAGCTAGGTGCTACAGTGTATAGATATAAGCTTAGACTTTGAGTCAAGCAGATAAGTTCAAATCCCATCCAGACATTGACTTTCTGTGTGACCCTGGACAAGGCATTTAACCTCTCTCAGTTTCAGTTTCCTCATCTGTAAAATGGGGATGATAATAACACCTACCTTGTAGAGTTGTTCTGAGGATCCAATGAGACAATTTATATAAACCAATGTGTAAGTCTTAGAGCACCATATAAACTCTAGCTACTATCTTTATCATCCTGTGGAATATAGAAGAAATGCTTTAGGAACTCCAAGATTCCACCATTGACATCTTTCTCAAGAAAGCAAAAGGTAAAATTGCATTTGAAGAGACAAGTTTAAATCAAAACAGCACAACGTTATTATATAGATTAGTGACTAGTCCATATCCCTTGCTTGTTCATACTCATTGTTTTATTCTACAAAACATCCTTTTGAAGTTGACTGGGGACTCTATACAATGAAAAAATGACATTTTGAGGTGGTGGAGTAGTATATATACTATTGAAGACTGAACAAATTATAATCTTTCAGATTCTATAATATCATTATCAGAGGTGCCAATAAGTCATTATTTACAGGAATAATATTTACAGTGGATTGACACCTCCCCATTCCCATGGTTACAAAAAAGGAATGTTGTAAGCTAGAAGGTCAAACAAATTAACGGAAACCTCAAAATCACCACTAAATCAGATGTCTTTGACAGTAAAAGGAAAACAGGTTGGAAAAAGATAAAGTGCATCTTCTTATCTATTTTCTAATCTTCAAAATAATCATAGTTTTAGTTCTTAAATTATCAGTGCAACTTTTTGAAAAGTCAGTAACATAAAATTTTAAAAAAACCTAAAATTTCCTGAATATAAGAGGGACAAAATACTGAAAAAACTTAGAATAAATCAAGGAATACTTAGCAGTCATCATATTGCAATAATGCTATTAATAAAAACAAAAAATAGATCATGGAAATTGTTATTCTTTTAAATGTAGAACCTCACACACTGCTTTGCACATTCATCCTTTAATGAATAATTGTAAAACGGTATTGAATTGAATTGAAATTTGCTGTTAGGCAACAATATTGTGATCAATAGAATACAAGGTGTTCTCTCACAGAGTCATGTATAGTCTACTTGACCTAAGTATCAAAAGCACATTTATTTTAGGACATAATAGGGCAGTGACAATGAGAGATTTTGCTTATCCTTAGAAGGGAATATATATTTGTTTGGTATTAAAATAAGAATTACATAATGCTGTAAATCCTTTGTGATTATATGTGTGTGTGTTCAGTTTTTAATGTAATTCTTTAATAGAAAGATGTCTCCTTGTCATCTGAAGTTTGAAATTTGGACCTCATTTTTTGATCTGAAAATGAGGAAGATGGACTAGATTGTCTCTAATGTCACTTCTAGCTCTAAATACTGTGATTGTATAATGTAAGAAATAACTTAAGTTTGTGTATGTGAAAAGGTGGGGAGGGAGATGCAGACAGAATCAGAGAAACATGGAGAGGAAGACAAAGAGAGAAGAAAGGATAGAAGAAAGAGAAGAGTGAAGGGAGGGAGGGGGGAGGAAAGGACGGAGGGAGAAGGAAGGAAGGAAAAAATGGAGAGAGGGAAGGAGGAATGAAGGGAGGGAGGAAAGAAGGAAGGAAAGGAAGAAAGAAAGGAAGGAAGGAAGAAAGAAAGAAAGAAAGAAAGAAAGAAAGAAAGAAAGAAAGAAAGAAAGAAAGAAAGAAAGGAAGGAAGGAAGGAAGGAAGGAAGGAAGGAAAGAAAGAAACAGCCTGTGGTTGGTTAATAGGGTTTGAAAATGAAGCACATATGCATGAACATGGAAAACATGGTAATCCATACCCAGCCGTGCGGGAGATCTAGTAGTGGGCATTATCTAGACTTGACTCATTTTTCTTTACTTGTACCTTTATATATTTTGTTGGCTCCAGTGTGACCTGTTGTAGGTTTCCTAATAGATCATGGTGTTATTAGACTTTCTAGTCTAATATGCTCTTTAACTTCTCTCTCCCATCTCCTTCCCTTGAGAATGTACTGAGCTAAATCACTTTCGCTATAGTTACTGAGTCTTTGCTACAGGATATGAATTTAAGAATATTTGAAATTTACCATGTCATGTATAAAATGAATTCCAATGTTGTACCTTCTCCCTGATATAAAATTTCACTGAATTATAAAATGGGAACTGGGGTAATTATAAGAATGCATTTCAGGGATGGAAAGAGTTTGTCTTTTCTCTGTACTATTGAATATGAAATAATTTCAATTCAGGTATCAAATATTGTACCTTCTACCCCTCAAAGATCAATGAGGCAGGTGTCATATTAAAATAAAATTCAGATTAGATTAAATGTCGATAACTCATTAAT
>CM053588.1:249667350-249694873 GCA_028646515.1 Pseudochirops corinnae
ACATTATTTACATTTTTAAAATAAGTTATATTAGTGCCTTTAATTTTTACATCACAGTCATCTCTGGAAATAGCCTTCCCTAATCCTTCCTTACTTCCTAACCAATACCACCAAGGAATTGAATGCTTTTTTGGATCAAAGGAAATAAGTTCAGTTAAAACCTCCCAATCAATGACCATATCAGATAATGTATATAACATTATGACCCAGAAGTCCTCTGCTACTCTGCTGAGAAGATGGAGGGCTATTTCATCTGTTGCTCTCTGGGATCATTATTAGTTTTTCAGTCACTCGGACTTTGTCTTCTTTTGAATGAGTTTTTGTTGACACTGAGGTAGTAATTTTACATGTTGTTCTTCTTATCCTGTTTATTTCACTATACTTCAGTTCATACAACTGCCCCAACGTTTTTCTGAAGTCTTCATGTCAGGATTTTAGCCATATTTCTTTTAAGGTGGCATTATAGAATATTTAGTAACAACTTCTAACTTTCATATTTTTCTATAACATTTGATGCTAAAATAACCGAGTCTTCAAAGTGCCTATATCCTATGGAAATAAGTACAAGTAAAATCTTCCACAGTCAATCCCCAACTTCTAGATTAGATATATTCCATAAATCCATTTGTAGTTCAATTATATGGAACTTAGAATCCTAGAATGTTGAGCTTTAAAGGAAGAAAAAGTCCCAACCCTTTCATTTTATAGGAGTGAAAACTAAGGCTATGATGAAAAGTGGGCTCTTTAAGGAAGGACTTTGGTGGCCATAAGCTGCTGGTAGTTATCTACACTAATTAATCTCACTCTTTATATCAAGGTAAAATGCAGTGTAGGAAGGTAGAACTAGAAAGCTTAAGTCATATAAGCCAGCCAAAGCTGTTAGTTATCTTTGGGGTGCTGAATTCTTTTCCTTCCATATACGTCTTTTTTGTCTTGCTATGCCATTTCTTAGTGAGAGAAAACCCTATAGGATTATTCTATATGTATGCTTTCATCATGGTCAAAGAAGCACCATTTGTCTATCTGGGTTCATGGAGGCAAGAAGTATTGGGAATTTGGGCAAACAGATACTGAGCATAATAGACCACTTATCTTAAGATAAAGTCTAAATAGTATTCATTTTTTAATCATTTGAAGCTTCCTCTATAAGATTTTCCCCTTTCCCCTGGGTATACATCAATATAGGTAAATCAGCCAAGCATATGCTAGGAACTGTGTGCAAAACACTGAGGATACAAAGAAAGACCAAAAAAAAAAGTTTGCAACCTCAAGGATATTACATGCTAATGGGAAAAACAACATGTAAATAACCAGATTATAAAAGATACATATACAGTGAGTAGATGAAAATAATCCAGAAGGAGAAGACATTTTCCGTGTTTTGAGTTGATCAGTGAAGGAAGTCAGGGAAACTAAGGAGGAGAGATGAGAGACCATAGCATTCCAGGAAGAAGACAGAGAAAAGATATAGAGACAGGAGATGGAGTATCATGTTTGAGGAACTGCAAGTAGGCCAGTGTGGCTGGCTCATAGGATGTATTGAGAGGAGTCAGATATAAGAAGGCTGGAAAGGTAGGACAGGGACAGGTCATAAAAAATTTTAAATGCTAATCAGAATGCTCTATATTTGATCTTAAAGATAATAGGTAGCCCCAGAGGTTCACTGAGCAGGAAGATGACCTAGTCAGACCTATGCTTTAGAAAAATCACTTTGATATTTCCAGAACTATATTAAATAATAGTGTAGAGAGTGGACATCCTTGCTTCACTCTATATTTATTGGAAAAAAATTCTAATATATCCCCATTGCATATATGCTTTTGGTTTCAGATAGTTTTTTATGACATTAAAAAGGTTCCTCTATTTCTATATTTTATAGATTATTTAGAATAAAGAAATGTACTTTGTCACAGGCCTTTTTGACATCTATTGAGATGATCATATGGTTTGGGTTGTTTAGGGTTTCAACATGATTATGTTGATTGTTTTCCTACCATTGAACCAATCCTTGCACCCCTGATATAAACCTCACGTGGTCATAATGAATGATTTCTAGGATAGATCACTATGGTCTATTTTGTAAAATTTTTTCTAAGTTTTTTAGGTAATATTCATTAATAGCCTTGGCATTCTGTATTTAATCTTTTGTTGGCTTACATATTAGAACAATATTTGTCTCATAGAAGGATTCTTGCAGAGTATTTTCTTTATTTTTGAAAAATAACTTGTGAAGTATAGATGTTAATTGTTCTTTAAAAGTCTGATAGAAATCTCCCATGAATCCATCAAAACAAAGAGACTTTCTTATGGTTCCTTTAGAATTAAATCTATTTTCTATCCTAAGATTAGATTGTTTAAAATCTCTATCTGATCTTTTGATAGTTTGGGTATTTTTATATTTTTAAAGATAATCTTCTATTGTCTTGTTTCTCAATTTTGCTGGCATATAACTGCATACCAGATTATGATTATTCCTCTTTCTTCTTCTGGTTTTGTGGTAATTTTACATTGTTCACTTGCCATTTTATTGATTTGATTTTCTGCTCCCTTTTTCACTAGATTAGCCTAAGGGTTGTTTTTTTTTTCAATTTTGTTAATCTTTTCATAGAACCAGCTTTTAGTTTTATATTTTTGAAAAATCCTGTAGTTTTTTTTTTGTTTTTAATTTATATATTTTCCCTTTAATTTTTAATACTTTTTTCTTTTAAGTTTATTTTAAATTTATTTATTGGGTTTCTAATTTTTAAAAATGCTCATCCAGTTCATTATTCTATATCCTCCTCCCCATTTTCTTGATATAATATTATAGGGATATGATTTCTCCTGAGGACTGTTTGCATCTCAGAAATTTTGGCATGTTGTTTCATCATTATTTTTCTTTTACATAGATATCATTTCCATTATTTTGTTCATTGGCCAACTTATTATTAAAGATTTCATTGTGAAAACTCCATTAGGATCTGTATCTTTTATTTTTGGTTTCTGAACCAATTTTTATTCTCATTGCACTATGGTCTATAATGGATGTAGTGAATATTGCTGCCTTTTTACATTTGTTTATAATCTCTCTTTGCCCTAATATGTGGTCAATTTTTGTAAAAGTTCCATGTGGTACAATTTTTTTCTGTCCCATATATTAGATGTCATAAGTTAAGTCTAGTTTTCCCAGAAATTTGTTCACTACCACCTTTTCCCTTTTTTTTCCTTCTTGTTAGACTTATCCAAAACTGATAGAGGGTTATTGGAGTTTCTTTTCACTATTATGTTACCTTTTATATCTGCTTTAAGGTAAAATAATATTTCCTTTTTGATTGGAGTACCAAGGCATTTAGAGTATATAAGTTTAACATTGATATTGGTTGTCTATGGTTCCTTTTGGCATCACAGACTTTCCTTGTTTTACCTTTATTTATTTTTGAATGTTTGTTTTTGCTTTGTCAGAAAGCATGAAGGCAACGCCTGCTTTTTTGGATGCACTTGATGCAAAGTAATTTTTTCTCTCCTCTCAGTTTCATTTCCCATACGTCTTTGGTTTCTAAAAAATATTTTTTAATAAGCAAAATATTGTAAGGTATTGTTTTCCTATAACTTTTTCATTGTATTGTATTGTTTAATCCATTCACATTTAAAATTTTAAGAATTCAGTTTATGTTTTTCTACATCTGTCTTTAAAATTGGGTGGTTTTAAGTAATATTTTTTGCTTCTGCTATAAACTATTATCTTTCTTCACTTTCTTTATTTTAATCTTTTTTAAAGGTGAGTTGTGCTAAAGTATTAAAAAACCCAGAAAGATTCATAAAAACATAATTATTAAAAATATATTTTCATGCGACACAAAAAATTATAATCAGTAAGGATATTGGAAGTATTAAGACTTAAATAGAAATTAAATAATATAACCCTTAAGAACATGTTATTCAAAGAGCAAATCATGGAAAATACATAACCTTATGAAAAGAAATTACAATAATAAAACAACATCCCCAAAGTTTTGAGAGGCAGCCAATGTAAACAATGAGGAAAATGCATTTCTTCAAACATTTTTGTCAAAAAAAAAAAAAGAAAGAAAAACAATGTGATAAATTAAAAAATTTTTTTAAAAAAACTGATAAAGTACCAAATCAAATATACTCAACTGGATGAAATTCTAGAAATCATAGATTAAAAAAAAAAACTTTGAACTGATGAATGAAACTAGAAACTTTTAAAATTATCAAAATAAAATAGAGAAAACATTTATTGTTGTTCCATCATGTCTGACTCTTCATCACCCCACTTAGGGTTTTCTTGGAAAAGAAACTAGAGTGGTTTGCCATTTCCTTCTCCACCTCATTTTACAGATGAGGAAACTGAGGCAAACAGGGTGAAGTAACTTGCCCAAGATCACACAGATAATATCTGAGGCTATATTTGAACTCATGTCTTCCTGGCTCTAGGTCCTGTGCTCTATCCACTGTGCCACCCAGATGCCCATGACAAACCATTAGTTAATAATAAAAGGGGCAAACCAAATTACCATATTAAAATTAAAATAACTAACAATGGATAAAAATGAAGTAAAATGAAATATTAGAAACTATTTTTCCACTGTGTGCCAACAAAATCAACAAATAAAATGCATGACTTTATAAAATGCAAAATATCCAGATTAACAGAATTTTAAAATTTAAATATAGAATGCCAACTCCTCTTATAAAATAAATGTGGTTCTGATACATGAAATAGGAAGGAAAAAAACCAGAAAAAGACAACTACATATCAGGCATTTTTAACCCAGATTTATTTTTCTAATATATTGGCAACTGCATTCAATATAATCGTTTTTCTCTGTAAGCCTATTTTTTAAAAATTTTATTTCTTTCAAAACACTATTATGGTAAGGAGTCAAAAAGTTTTATCAGACTGCCAAAGAGTATGACACACAGATGCAAAAAAACTTTTGCTATAGACCAATATCACCAATGAATATTAATGTAAAACAATTATTAAAATATTAGTAAAAAAATACAAGATGTCAAAAAGATCATACACTATAACCAAATTGGACTTATACCATGCACGTAGAGTTGGTTCAATATTAGAGAAATTATGAACCAAATTTACTCTGTCAAAAAAATAAATGTAATGTAATTATATAAATAGATGCATAAAAACTTTTTACAACACACTACCCATATGTAAAAAAACATAACAAACATAGACATTTCCTTAATGGAGCAAACGATGAGATATAAAATTAAGACCAAAAATTATATGGGATAAATACCAGAAAACAGTAGCCTAGAATTTGATAAACCTCAAAATACAAATTAATAAGGGAAAAATTAGAACTGTTCAGAAAATTATCAAGAAGTTTGACAGGGGGCAGCTCGGTGGTGCAGTGAATAGAGCATCAATGAACAGAGAACCAGCCCTAGAGCCAGGAGGACCTGAGTTGAAATCCAGCCTCAGACACTTTACCCTTACTAGCTGTGTTACCTTGGGTAAGACACTTAACCCCAATTGCCCAGCCTCCCCCTCTACAAAAAAAGCAAGAAATTTGACAGAAAATAGGTATAAATCAATATCCCATACCATATAGCTCAGTATACGACACAAAGATAAAATGTCATACGATTTTCTAAAATCTAGAAGATTGCATGCACATCAAACTACTTATTGCTAGAGAGGGACCTACATGGACACAGGGAAGTGTAAATACCTGTTGTCTTTCCCAATGAAATGCTAACTCTTAAGAGTATGGAATGTTTTACTCTTTGTCCTGGTATCCTCAGCCTAGCAGAGAGTGGGAACTTTAATGAATAGTCATTAATTTATTCTTTATAGATTAATTATTCTCCAAAAATAAATTAAAAATAAAAATTTTAAAGAAAATTTCTATAAATTCTTATAGCATGAAATAAGCAGAATCAAGATAACATATATAGGACCATAATTGGAATTTTAAAAAATCACTGAAATGAAAGTGCACTCTTTTTTACTGAAAAACTAGTGAAGATTCTGAATAACTGGTAATGAAACCTATCTCCTCAACCCCTCCCCCCAAACTGAGGTACTACTGGCACTATATGTATGTTTCTGTGTGTATATACATATACAAATATACATATATACATATGTGTATATACACATGTACACAAAAATACATATGCATAAATATGTATATATGTGTATATTAATATATGAGCAATGTATCAACATTTTTGTCTTTTTTTTTTACAAGAAAGGATTTAGAGGGAGGGATATTGAAGAGGATATTGAAATGCCTATGACGTAAAGGCATTAAGAAATTTTTGAAAATTAAAATTTAAAGTACAGCTACAGAAGCTTTATGTACTTACTGCTAACAACAAATCACTTAGAATCATTAATATTGTAGCGACTGTTCCCTTAATTCCAAGAGGTCTGTAGGAATCAGATCCCTACCAACTTTCCAGAGCAAGCAGAAGGATGGTACCACAAAGAGTTTAAGGTGTAGCCCTACACATTTGCCACATGAAAGTCTACATTATTAGTAACCTAGGAGAAGAGGATGGGGATTGCCTTGGATGGGGAAGTACCTCTGATGAAGGAAGGTGGCTCATTGTTGAGATACTTCCATTAGTTTGTTATGGTCCATGATATATCATATTTGGCTACTCCTGTAGGGCATGGGAATTCTACAAGTTCAATGCTAAAAGTTCTGGAAAGTTACAAAACCCATGTTAGACCACACAGATGAGTATAAGTATTTCAGAGTCTTTTGGGGCTACTGTATGCAGAGATAGTCTTGATACTTTTAAGTCAAATTGAATGATAAAGTCCAAGACTGAGGTCTGTGGAATTTCTTGTCCAGCTGTACGAAAGACTAAGACATCAGGGGAAGGAGCAAGCAAAGGATTTATCGGGTTCACATAGCAGGTAACCAAGTGTGGAACCCATATCACTTGGGGCCACCTGGCCTAGTCAGGCGTCACAGTGCAGGCAATAGAGGGCAAGCCCTGGCCTGTATTTTCATTGTGGAACCCCAGGGCAACAAGCTCACTAGTGTTTCTGGTCCTGAACTTAGGAAGGAAGAGAGGAGCTAATGGAAAGGTAACAGAGGAAAATGCTAATGGGATCAGAGGCCTCAAGTACCCAGTGAAAGACTATACTGGGATGGCCCTGGCCCAGGTTTTAGTTTGGATATGGGGGCCTGGGACACTTGGCCAGTTAGTTTGAAGTAGCAAATTCCATCACGTTGGCAAATCTGAGCCATACTCTGTCCTTGAACTGGAGTCAGAGGTAATGAAGCTGAAACCCAGGCCCACCTGTCCTTTTCTTCCTTACTGTAAGAACCTGAGTTCACTTTCTTTGGAGAGAAGAAGTTATAAATGTGCAGACCATGCTTAGGGGCTAAAAAGGAACATATCAGCACACTACTGGCCTGAAGGGAAGTCAAAAAGGCCTTGTCTCTGTGAGTGAGACATCATTCAAGGACCTACTAAGAACCTACCACGTGTCAGCCATTGTGCTAGGCATTTGGATACAAGTGCAATGACCTAAACAATCCCCGATTTTAAGGTGCTTCCATTCTAATGGGGGAGGGGAAGAGAATAGCTTTTGTTAAGCCTCTAAAAATTATAACACTTTGACAATATTTAATACTCACAACAACCCTGTGAAGGAGGTGTTACTGTTATCCCCATTTTACAGTCAAGGAAACTGAGGAATATAGAGGATAAGTGACATGCTCAGGGTCATACTAATAAGTGTCTGAAACTGTATTTGGACTCAGGTCTTTATGACTCCAGACCCAGAATCAATAAACATATATACAACATACATATCAAGTAAATAAATGCAAAAATATACAAAGGAGTTAAATACCAACTGGTTTGGAGGGAAGGGGAACTTAGCAGTTAGAGGGATTAGGAAAGGCTTCATGTAGAACATGCCTACACCTTACAAGAAAAGAAGGCACCTATAAAATGCATATAAGAAGGCCTGGAATCCCAGAAATGGAAGAGGGGGTCACTGCAAAGGTATCAGTTGATGGATGACATATGGTGTGAGCACTAGAGAGAAAGTCAGTTGGCTGGATCATAGAGTACAGGAGAGGGAGTAAGATAGGTTGGGTCTAGGTGGCATAGGACTTTAAAAGTGAAACAGAAGAGTTTACATCTTTATCTTCTTGGTCATGACTTTTAAATTCAGGGTTCTACCTTGGAGAGGCATGGCAGAGAAGGAAAGAAGGAATAAGGAAGGCAGAAGGTAAAATCCTGTCTTGTCTAGTAGATCTCCTCATTTCCAAGGCCTCCTTTACAATTCCCCTTCCTTCAGTAAGAGGACTAAGAAAAAAATAGGGTTGGTTTTCTGTTTTATTTTCTGTGAAAACACTGGTCTGAAGGAGCAGCAAAAAGAGATCGGGAAGCATTCTGCACCATGAAACACTTAAGAAGGCTGTCAGCACATTACTATGCACTCATTCACTACAGAGTCCAGACACAGCTAAATAATTCCTGCTCTAAGACCGGTGGAGAATGTCTTCCTCCTGCCTCTATTTGGGGTCAAAAGAGAAAATAGACCTTAGAGGAATGGGGGAGGGTGGGCATTTATTAAGATCTAGGAAGATGTGTAGCTAGAATTAGGGACATCTGTCCCAGAAATCCCAAAGGGACAGAGATGCTGATGATTTCAGTAACCGTGTTATTGATGTTGGTAAAATGACTTTAGATATGGAGGAGATCTCAGTGTTGGAGGGAAGATGGTGAATAAGATGTAAGAGGCCTGCAAAGTTGGGAAGTGGCTTTGGTTTGGGTTATTTCAGTGAGTATATAAGAAAAATTGAAGAAGAGGTTGAATTGGGCAACTGAGGAGATTCATAACGCAGAAAGACTTTGCAAAGTGCCCCCATCACCCTCAGTTTGTATGGCTAGGGTAGTAATTCCTAGTATTCTCCTTCCTAACCTTTACAACAAATATTAGGAAGGGCTGTGGTGAATAAAAACTTCAGGATATTTTGTCTCATACACCACACATGAATCATGACCACAGTAACTCTTTCGAGAGTCCTAGAAAGAGTCCCATTATGGAAAATACTATCCACATCCAGATGAAGAACCATGGGATCTGAATGCAGATTGAAGCATACTACTTGCTTTCTTTTAAGTTTGTTTGTTCTTTCTCATGGTTCCTTCCATTGGTTCTAATTTTTCTTTACAAAATAACTAATGTGAAAATGTTTAATATGAAGGTATATGTAAAGCCTATATCAGATTGCAAGCTGTCTTGGGGTGTGGAGGGGGAAATCTGGAACTCAAAATCTTATGGAAGTGAATGTTGAAAACTAAAAATAAAGAAAGAAAATTTAAGAAGAAATGCAAAACAAAACATCGAGATTTCAGCTCGCACTCTGTAAATTGACAAAAGTGATAAAAGATGGTAATAGTCAATGTTGAAGGGGTTTTGGAAAGATTCTTCCTCTAGTTCGTTGTTGGTGGTATGAATCAGTACAACCATTTTGGAAAACAATTTGGATTTGTGCAAATAAAGTCATTAAATCACCCCCCCCCAAAAGTTCTAGAATTGAGTGATCAGGGCTTTATCCCAGGGTGCTCATATATGGAGTGGGGAAGGGCATATTTCCTCCCTAATATACTCCAGAAACTACCATGACTTTGTTTCACACCTTGTGGTCATCCAGTAACATGCAATGAACAACAAGATGACCCCAGTCCCTAATTTGGCCTCAAGCCACCAAGTCCAAGTTGTGATGCCATAGCACCTACCTACCTTCCTATTTTTTTGCCCCAGATTAAAAAATTTCTAGTTACAACCCTGGCTCCTTCTAACTCTGTTTATGAAGAAATTTCTCCCAGGCTACTCAAGGTCATCAAACACAATAAAGTGACATGGATCAAGGACCAAATGGAGAACATCATGTCTTTCTGCCTATGAGTCACTTGCACCAGAAGGACTATAGAAATTCTGCCTCATCCAGAGCAGACATACTGAAGAAAAGTCCTAAGAGCAAAAATGTTATCTGTAATATCAGTAGCAAGAAGGAGAAACATTGGATGTAGTACTATGGAAAGAAGGAAATGATCAGCACATATATACTTCTATGGAAATATGGCTTGGTAATCATGTGTCTATGTGAATCACCAATTAATATCACAGATATATTAGTAGCTTGGATAGAGAGCAAGACCTGGATCTAGTTGCAAATAAGATACTTCTTAACCGTGTGACCCTAGGCAAGTCATTTAAGCTCTATCATCCTTAGCTTCCTTATCTGTAAAGTGAATATAAAAAATAGTACTTATTTCCCACAGTTGTTGTAAGGATAAAGTAAGAAATTTGTTAAGTGCTTTAAAAACCTTAGAGCATTACATAAATGCTATTATTGTTATTAGGATAGCGTTATTGGAACTGGC
The DNA here is from genome assembly GCA_028646515.1 of Pseudochirops corinnae. Lineage (NCBI taxonomy): Eukaryota > Metazoa > Chordata > Mammalia > Diprotodontia > Pseudocheiridae > Pseudochirops > Pseudochirops corinnae. Next base: position 249,677,749 of record CM053588.1, read on the forward strand.
GGATATAACTCTGGAAAAGCAAAATGAAGTAAAATGTAAACACAAAGAGAATGCTTCTGAAGCGGCCAGTTATTATGCATGTGCTAGAGTTAGCTCTAAATGATTTGCAGAGCCAACTGTTAAATTTTCAGTGTGAATATTGTACCTCAGCAATTGGAAATGACCAAAAATAAGAGTTTGACTTATTTTTTGTTGATTTCTAGACTTAAGAAAGTTGTAATAATGCCAATGAAACTTAAACGTGTGTGCATATTTCCTACCCCCCACTTCCAGAAAGTCTCACTGTTAAACAGAAACCTTTATAGCTCTATAAACTTTGCTTGAGCTTAGCAGCAGTGTAATAGAAGTCTCAGAGAATAAAGTCATCACTAGATGAGAGGTCTGGAATCTGTAGGATAACAGCAACAACAAAAACAACAACTAGCTTGTACATGATGTATTAAGGTTTACAGCATCCTACATGTCAATTATCTCAATTAAACCTCACAACATCCCCACTAATATCATTGCAGTAATCTTTCAGGATATGGCTTCCTTTTCTTCTGTGTAAATCTGAAATTCTTTGTGCATTACTATGGGGTTTCTTGATTATGGAAGACACAGAGGTAATTTTCCCATATGTCCATTTACGGGGGACATCATTGCACTACTGGTCTTGTCCCATGGCAAGTGGTACAAGAATGAAAACAGGAGATAGTTATCAGGGAGATTGTTCATTAATGAGATGAATGGTCACAGACTTAGCAGCGGGCTACCAGTTTGAAGTTTCCTACTGAGTATTTCATTTCCCTAGTGTGATTCTGATTAATATTTCTACCTGTCTAACAAATGGGCCTTCTATATATGTCTTCTTTCTCTTTCACAGCCAGTCTCCTTATAAAAGCTGTCTACACTTTTGCCTCTACTTCCTCTCCTCTCACTCTGAATCCTTTCCAGTATAGCTTCCAAACTCATCACTCAACTGAAAGGGCTCTTTTCAACATTACCAATGGCTTCATTTGCCAGATCTGAGGGTCTTTTCTCAGTCCTCATCCTTCTAGATCTTTCTGCAGCATTCCACACTGTTGACTGCCCTCTCCTCATGGATATGCTCTCTGTTCTGTGGCTTTTCTTAACATCATTATCTCCTGCTTCTCTTCCCTCCTGTTTGACTGAGGAGTCACCTTTGCCGACTCATCCTCCACGTATCCACAATACCCTTCACAAGCATACTCTTCTCTTAGTTCCTACAGCCACCCGTCTGGTTTAAGCCTTTATCACCGATTGTGACATCCTGCTTTTTGGTCTTCTTGTATCAAGTCTTTCCCCAATCCAGTCCATCTTCCACAGAGCCACGAAAGGGATACTCATGAACTGCATATCTGACCATTTCACCAAGGAGCTCCATTTACTCCCTATTATCTTTAGGATCAAATGTAAGCTCCTTTTTTTGTGGATGGTGGGTAATTAAAGCTCTTCACAACCTGCCCCTTCCTTTCCAGTATTCTCCCTTTCATTTATTCTCCAGTCCTACTTTATTGGCCTACTTGCAGTTCTACATAGATAATACCTGATTTCTTTGCCTTTGCACTGACTTCATCTCCCCACTCCATGCCTTGAATGCTCCCCCTCCTTGCTACCACCTCTCAGATACCCTGGTTTTTCTTAAAACTCAGTTCAAGTATCACCTTTTAAGATGAAGTTTTTTTTTCCCCTATTGCAACCTATTTCCCTTTATCTTTTATTTTTTCCATATAAGCCTTTTAGCAGGGTTCCTTAACCTTTTTTTATATTGTGGATTCCTTTGTACCATGGAACCCTTCTTACAATGTTTTTAAATGTGAGCCTTTCTTTGTAGCCATCTGAAAGGCATTTCCCAGAGACTATGGGCATGCCCACTGTTATCTTGCTATCAGCAAGTGTCTTTCCTATTAGGATACTGGGAAGTTGATGACTAACTGATGGAGTGGGTTGGGAGGTAGCCTTTTCAAAGGAACCAAACCTTGGTCTATAAAATTGTGACACCAACACACACACGCACACACACACACACACATCAGAAAAAGAAGAGAATTATTCACATAGTTTCTTTGCAGAATTGTACTTTTAGATTAAAGTAAGTGCATTATTTGGACAACAAAAATACAATGAGAAAGTACATCCATTGCTTGCTCAGTAGCCCTTAAAGTATATTTATATTTCAGAGAGAACCTAAACCAAGGGGTGGTGCTATAAGTTTTAGAGCGCATATATGAGACTCCATGAGAAAGAGGGGTTCACTGAAATGGTGAAAGAGTATGCCAAAAGCAACACCAAATTCATTTCCTTTCTGGGAGAACGTGATAGACCAAGTAAGTGGTTTCTGTGTTCTCAGTTTTTATAGGACTCTGGGAGTTTCACATTAAAAAAAAAAAAAAACTTCTGTGAAGTGAAATAACATCTGTCCTTTACCTAGCATGCATTTAGTACCTTGAGTTCTTGTACAAGAGGTAGAACCCCATTTCTCACTTTCAGAGAAACCCACACACAAGTTATGTCCTTGGCATAGAAGGGAATTTTTCTAGAGTATCCAAGTGGAGAAATCAGCTAAAGAAAGAAAATAGCCCTCTTTGACTCAGCCTCAAGTATCAAATCTAGTCCATATGAACCCAGAATCTTGGAGGAGGGGTGACACTAGACCATGAATTATAGGAGGAAAATCTTGGCACCAACAATTTAGGAACATGGAACAAATTGTATTCTAGATCTCCTATGTTTTTATAAGCAAATATATCTCAGGGACTAAATTGTGTATAACATTGCTATTCAGGCTACATTACTGCTGTATAAAACCTACCATTTGCTTATATGTATATTTTTTCAATTACTTCAATTTAAAAAATGAAAGAAATTCCAATGGAAGTATAAAATGCTGCATTATTGAAATGCTAACATAAACACACTTGTAGGCATGGGGCTTTATCAAGTAATGTCTTAATCTTTCTCAATGGTACAACCAATCAGGATCCTGGAATCTTTATAAAATTTAATTAAAACCATAATGCAAATTTAGAAGTTTGTAAGGTTTTTTTTTAATGAAAATTGTTGCAATTTTAAAAAGTTTGTGCAGTTATAGGGCCACGGGTGTGCACAGTTTAAATGAGACAGCATGATGATTTATTTTGCAAAACACGTTCTTTTCTTGGAAAATAGCTGTTCTGGAGACATAGTGGGTTATAGAAACCTGATATCTTATATGGGGAGATGTGCAGAAGTTGGTACCCTTTGGTAGATTTGCCAGAGGATAAAATACTAAAGCTTCCAGTATGGTACGTTGGCCCCTGGCCCAAAATGCCACCAGTAGTCTCCCTTAAGTCCACTCTACTGTAAAACAACCCTGTGGCTATATGGAATTGCCTACAGGCACCAACCAGTTGGTCAGAGGAGGTAAAGAGATAGTAGAGAAAGACTAAAAGGAATATTGGTTCAAAACTGAGAGTGCCATACTAAGAATAAGATGACATTGCTCTTCTAGTTCCAACATGGTCTCTAACTTGGTAGGTGACTCTCAAAAAATCACTTATTCTCTCGGTGACTTAGTTTTCTCATATGTAACCCAGAGATAAAAATGCCTGCCCTACCTGCCTCATGGTTTATGAGGTTGTGAGGATCCATTGAAATTTTGCGAGTTAAAATGCTTTGAAAAGTTGCTATATCAACATTAAACAATGTGCATGGCAGATGATAATGATAACCAGCATCTATACAGTGCTTTTAGATTTTGCATATTTATCTTAATTGATCTCACAAAAACACTGAGAGGTTGATTCAAGTGTTTTTCCATTTTATAGATGAAGAAACTGAGGGGGAAAGTGGTTAAATTTCTTACCCAGGGTCATACAGCTAGTAAGTGTGTAAGTAGAATTCAAACTAGGGTGTTTTGGACTCTTAAGTCTAGGATGCTATCCACTACACTACCTTGATATAAAAGATCACTGGTTGATTTATGTATAGCCTATATCATCAGCATTATAATAGGACAATCAAAGGTGCTTTTACTATCACATGTTGCTTCAAAAGTCATGATTTACTGGCTATGTTGATGCAATGCCAAACATCTGGATACAAAGTCAGTCAACCATCTGGATAGTTCTATATCTACAGATGTTTAGTCTTATGCAAATGAAACATGAAGGATTGCCTGCTTTTTTTTCACTTTTTGGTCAGATGTTTGGGTATCATGGTAACACTGATGCAAATGAACTCAAAACACTTGTCTCACATATCCTTTCCCTTGTTTGGTATGCCAATAAGTATGCAGAGGCTATGACAATATGATCATCTTATCTACCATATCGTTCAGTCTAAATCACATCCACCTAGAGGATATCTTTTAGTAAAGATAAAGCATAGCGACATATATTTTGTGAAAAAAAAATTTTTAAACAGTCAATTAGTCAATACCAAAGAAGCATATTGCCAATGCATTTTGGTCCAGGACAGTTTGCTATGGATACATGCTGAGAGGGCTTGAATCAAGCCACTTGGCTCATTTTAAAACTTTCATTTTTAAATAAGTGCCAGACGTGTGAAGCCATAATGAGTTTAATTAAAGTCAGTGGAAGACAGTAATTCAAGTCTTAAAAATGTAATTTGGGAGCAAACAAAACCCATAAGTCAAAATATGGGGAAAAAGAATTTTAAATAACAGTCATATAAGAAAATCACCAAATACATTGTAGGGTGGTGAAGTGGAAAAACAATTTAAATGAAAAAACAGAAGACATAGGATCTAATGCTGGTTTTGCCACTGCCATCCTTATTACCTTGGGCAAGTCACAATTCTTCTAACACTCAGTTTTCTCAACTGTACAATAAAGGGATTCATTTTATAGGGAGACAGAAAAACTTTTCACTGGCCAAAATGAAGTGCAAATACTAGGGTTTTGATATTGTTATTTTTGCTTGCAATATGAAAAACCCAGGTATTGGTCAGAATCCTCTTCAGTCTGCTTTCTGGCATCATCATTTAACTGAAGTTGTTCTCTGTAAAATTACCAAGGATTCCTAAATATGATTGCCTTTCTCAGTCCTCATCCTCTTGGACCTCTCTGTGGCATTTGGCATTGATGATCACCTTCTTTTCCAAGCTACTCTCTCCTTTCTAGGTTTCCATGATTCTATCCCTACCTCTACCTGTCTAACTTCTCTTTGTCTGGCTCCTTACCTGAATCTTCATCCATGCCAACTTCCTCATTTTAAACTCTAGAAACTGATGCCCAGAGAGGTAAATTTAATTTCCTGAGGTCATGTAGATTGGAAGTGGAAGATCTGTATATAAAATTAGATTCTTTGACTCCGCGTCTAGTGGGGATTTTTTAAATTGTTTTTCTTCTGTTTTGTTTCTTACTGACCTACAATCTACATACTATTGTAAAAGTTCAAAGGCTCTGGATCAGTGACCATCCTAACATAGCTACATTCTGAGAGGATGGAAGCTTTTAGAAGAATTTGAGTGGAAGCCACCCATGGGATAGCTCATCGAAAAAAAAAAAAACTAGATAGATGAGGCTAGCTACCCTTCGACATTTTTACTTAAAGACCTAAGGGGACATTTGGTTTATTGAGTGTAACAAATTAAATGGTGAGTTATTCTTTATTTGATATTATGTTCTTTTCCTTGATGCATCTGGTGTCTAGTTTTTGTTGACTCTCTTTTGACCTTAAAGTGATAATTCGATTTGTTCCATGGATCTTAGTGGCACCCGGTTGTTGATCTTATCATAAACTCTATATTTGCTAAACCACCTATTGTTATTTTCTGCCTACTTACAAAATATACCCTGTTCTCTGGTATTCACACAGTTTTCAACAGTCATTTTATATCTATTTGTACCAGACACTGAAGTAAGCGTTAGAAATATGAAGAAAGAGAAAAATAGTCCCTGACCCCAAGAAGATCACAGTCTAATGATGGAGATAATATATTGACAACTATGTATGAACAAAAAATATTCAAGATAAATTGGAGATAATCTCAGAAGTAAGACATTAGCATTAAAGGGAAGCGTAAAAATCTTCTTCCAGAAGGTGATTTTAAACTAATAACTTGAAGGAAGCCATGGAAACCAAGAGTCAGAGGAAAGAGATAATTCCAGGTAAGGAGGACAACCATTGAAAATGTGGAGCCAGAAGACAGAGTATCTTGAGGGAGAAATAGTAAGTTGGTCCATGTCACTGAATCATGGAGATCATGAAGGAGAATAAGTTACAAGAGGTCGGAAAAAGATTGAAGAGAGTAGATCATGAAAGGCTTTAAAAGCCAAATAAAGAATGAAAGGTCAAGAATATCAAGGAAATTAATGAAAAAAAGAATACAAAGAAAGGTGGTCTAGCAATACCAGATCTAAAACTATATTATAAAGCAGTAATCATCAAAACTATCTGATACTCACTAAGAAACAGAGTAGTGGATCAGTGGAATAGATTACGTACAAAAGACAGAGTAATCAATATTCATAATAACCTAGTGTTTTATAAACCAAAAGATCCCAGTTTGGGGGTTAAGAACTTATTATTTGATAAAAACTTCTGGGAAATCTGGAAAACAATAGGACACAAGCTAGGTATGGAACATCTCACACCATATGCCAAGATAAGGTCAAAACAGATGTATGATTTAGACATAAAGGGTGAAACCACAAGTAATTTAGAAGAGCCTGTCAGTTCCATGGGGAAGGGAAGAATGAATGATCAAATAAGAGATAAAGAGCATTATGAAATGAAAATAGATCATTTTGCTTATATTAAATTAAAAGGGTCTTGTACAAACAAAACTAATAAAACCAAGATTGGGAAAAAAAAAATCTGGGAAACAATTTTAATAGCAAGTCTCTCTGACAAAGACCTTGTTTCTCAAGAATATAGAGAACTGAGTCAAATTTATAAAAATGCAAGTCATTCCTCAACTGATAAATGGCCAAAGTATGAACAGCCAGTTTTCAGATGGAGAAATCAAAGCAATCTATAGGCATACGAAGATGTGCTTAAATCACTTTAGATTAGAGAAATGTGAATTAAAACAACTCTGAAATACCACTTTACACCTATAAGATTGGTTAATATGACAGAAAAGGAACATGATAAATGTTGGATGGGGTGTGGGAATATTGGGACACTAATGTAGTGATGGCGAAATTGTGGACTGATCCAACTGCTCTGGAGAACAATTTGGAACTATGCCCAAAGGGCAATCAAACTGTGCATACCCTTCGATCCAGCAATACTACTACTAGGTGCGCATCCCAAAGAGACCATAACAAAGGCAAAAGGACCTAAATGTGCAAAGACATTTATACCAGCCCTTTTCATGGTGGCAAAATATTGGAAATTAAGAAGGTACCCATCAATTGGGGAATGCCTGGGGAAGCTGTTGTATATGAATGTAATGGAATGCTATTGTGCAATAAGAAATGATGAACAGGCAAATTTCAGAAAAACATGGAAAGACTCATATGAATTGATGCAAAATGAAATAAGCAGATCCATGAAAATCATCCTATCCAGCACCAGCAACATTGTGTGATAATCAACTATGAATGACTCAGCTCTTCACAGCAATACAGTGATCCAAGACAAGTACAAAGGATTCTCAAAGAAAAATTCTATCTGTATCCAGATAAAGAACTGATAGACTCTGAATGCAGATCAAAGCATATTTTTTCACTTACTTTATTCTTTTTATTTTTTTTCCTTTTAATCTGACTTTTCTTTCATAATTAAGACTAATATGGAAATATTGCCAATAAAACCAGACTCTTAAGATTTGTGATCTTCTGTTTGGGAGAAGCAAACATACCCAAATCATGAATTAGGAAAGCATACCCCATTTACATGATGGCACATACATGTGGTACATATATAACCTAAGTCAAATTGTCTACTGTCTTCAAAAGAGGAGGAAAAAATTTTGGAGATCAAAATCTTATAAAAAATGAATTTAAAAAATTTTCTGAACATGTAATTGGGGGAAAAAATAAAATTCTTTTAGAAAGTGAAATGGAGAATTTTATTTTCTCTCCTGGAGGTAATAGTGAGCTATTAGAGTTTATTGAATGGGAGAGTAACACAATCAGACTCATGCAGATCAAACTGTTATAAAGTGGACCAGACTACTCTGCCTGGCACCAAGTACAAGCAGCAACACTGAAACCTAGAACCTCAGAAGTCATAGAGCTTCATCCCTTCATTTTATAGATATGGAAAATGAGATCCGTAATGGTTAAGCAACATTGAAGAGAAGACGGAAAAAGAGATAAAGAAGCAATTGCAAAAGAGGCAGAGGATGACAGATATTCTCTTTTGAATAAAAGTGTTAATGCCTCTCTTCCTCACCTATACCCTATACAATCTGTTGCCAAGTCAAAAGCTTGATATCACATCTATCTCTACAATAACTCTCATATCCATCTCCTTTCCTTCAATTCCTATAGATACCATTTTAGTTCAGGCACACATAATTTTTCACCTAGATTATTGCAACAGTTTCTAAATTGGGTTTCTTATTTCCAGTCTTTTCTTTTTATTAATCTCCACACAATTGCTAAATTAACTCCTGTGAGGCACAGATATGACATGGTTCCCTGTTCAGAAGTCTCTGATGGCTTCCTATTGCCTTTCCAATAAAATACAAATTCCACTACCTGGCATTTATGGCCCACCATTTTTTATTCTAAACTATTTATCTAGTCTTATTTCATATAACTCTCTTTTGTCTACTTTATATACAGCTAAAACTGGAAGGGATAACTAATATACTACGTGATAAAAATTCATATCCCAAGAGATCTTGACAGGTCAGAATATCTGAACATCAGACAAAATCTAATAGGAATAGATGTAATCTTACACTTGTCTGAAAAAACATCTGCTTCACAATTTTATGAGGGGAAAGGATGGACAATTGTTTCTCTGAAAAATGATGCTGGTGGGAGATGGAGTGGCATAGAACTGTGGAGTGCAAGTTCAGTGTGAGCCAAAAATTTGATAGCGAAGCCAAAAATTTAATATTGTTGAGGGCTGCAATAATAGAAACATAATTTCCAGGAAGAAGGGAGTAGTCCCAATGTACTATGCCCTGGTCCAGCCACATCTATAATATTACAATAATGTCTGGAAAATATTTTATTAAGGACTTTGATCAACTACAGGAATCTACAGGAAGATGAGTAGAATGATTGAGGGCCTCACATTTAAGCCAAAGAAAAGACTCAAAAGAGTCACAAAGAAGAGTTTAGAATAAATTAGTTTTGGTTGACTCTAGAATTTGAAGAATAAGTAGAAATTGTAAGAAGATAAGTTTAAGCTTAATATAAAGAAGAATTTCCTAATAATTTAGGTCATCAGAAGTAGAATGGACTGCTGCAGAAAACTGAGAGTTCTTCTTCATTATAAGTCTTAAAGAGGAGCTTTGATTACCACTTTATTAGTAGATTCCAGAAGGGATTCTTTTGAAGTATCTGAATCAGAAAAGAAGGACTTTTTTGTTGTTTTTCAGTCATTTTAGTTATGTTGGACTCATCATGACCTGATTTGGAGTTTTCTTGGCAAAGATACTGGAGTGGTTTGCTGTTTCCTTCTCTAGCTCATTTTGCAGATGAGGAACCTGAGGCAAACAGGGTTACTTGACTTGTCCAGGGCCACACAGCTAGTAAATGTCTGAGGTCAGATATAATATAAACTTGATTTTATCCTCTAATAAGTTTACCACAGGTCTTCCAACCAACATTCTGGGTAAGAATGGGTGTCTTCCTTCTCTTGACACTATGAGGGTACCAGTGGAACATATAGACTTGTCTGTTGGTTATTCCGATACTCACAATATAAACAGTCCATCATCTTTTTTTTCTTGCTTATGTATTTTTCTCATGATATCTTTTACTTTCCTTATTTATAATTCCTTGTTTATAATGTGATACAACATGTGCATATCTAACATGCTCCTCTGCATTGCTTTCTGAGTGATTTTCATTTCCAATTCTTTGTAAGCTTATCATATTCCACCTCAACTGTACAACAGCACTTTTTCTGGCAATCAAATAGAAAATTCATTGTGAGATTCGGTTCTCTTTCTCATTCAGATCCATTGCCATGAAAATCAGGCTCTTAAGATTGGTGATCTTCTGTTTGGGAGAAGCAAATATACCCAAATCATGAATTAGGAAAATATATCCCATTGAATATGGACCTTACCTCATGTTGACTTGCAATGTCACAGTTGTATTGGTGAAGGGGTCAGCAAATCTCTCAACTGCATTTGTACCAATGTTTATCATCAGCGGACTTTATAAAATGTCAGACAAAATACCAGAGCTTATGAAGAAGACAAAATCAGGCCAGTAGACATATCTCTTGAATTCTAGAGCTTTGGGGGCTTCTGTTTGACAGGCAGGACAAAGCTATTCATTGCTATTGCTGATGAAACTATCACTGAGGAAAGAGGCATATACATGTTCACTTTTGGGAATAACACAAAACAGTTCAATTCACCTAAAAGACTTTAAAGTTCAGAATTTTCAAACATTTAAAATCATTACACAAAGCCTCCAATGTTTCTTTTGATTATTATTGATGTTTAAGATAAAATTACTATGGGTTATTTATCCACATGAATATTTTGAGCACATTCTTCATATTCCATCATAAAAATATTTTACATAATTTTTGAATAATAAATGATGAACTATGATCCTCTTCATGCATAGTAAATGTTAAATGCTGCATTGTTTGCAGACATTAAGCCATAAGTGTTATTTGAGATGTTGCAAAATCCTGACCCCTTTAAAAGCCAAACAGCACTATGGCAGTCCTTCCCTAGCAACTGTATTCATAATAGCAGTCTCCAACAGTCAGTCAAACTAAATAAACCATCAAGAATTCCAAGCTAGAAATGAGTTGTTGAGGGCTCCCGTTATCATGTCGGGACTGAGGTCATGGAGGAAACCGGAATGTTATTTTCACTAGTGCTAGACTGCCAGTTAGTGCTGGAATTAGATTGTAGTGAAGGTGAACTTCACCATTGCTGATATTGGCAGAAATACACTCAAAATCCTTGTAAGGACATTTGAGAGGTTTGTGGGATACAAAGAGGTGATTCTCTCCCCCGCCCCCTCTCTCTGTTCCTTGCCTTGAGTATCTACTTTTGAGCTGGAAAACCGCTGTTATGTACCAGGGTTTATGATTCCCAATTTGTCTTGCAGTGCTTGGAATCAAACTGAAACTTCCTGAGCACAGAGTGTCAGCACACCAGAGAGGAATAAGCCACTGTGCCTGCCCAGAGATTCTCTGTAAAGTGGAATGCTCAAGGGATAAAGATCCCTACTTCGGTAGATTATGGTTGTTTCATTTTAATAGGAAGGTGTACAAAACATTACTGCTTAATTGCATTGTGGGTCAGTAGAGCATCTTAGCAGGTGAAAGAGGCATATAGGGAAGACTCAAAAGCTGTTCCTGAGCACACACAGGCTACTTCTCTCAGACCTCTTCGGCAATTGCATACAATGTATGTGTGGGGGAAGGGGGGTTCAGGGAGGGGGGGAGCCCAGTGTGAAAGCAGAAACTGAACAGAAATGATACAGACAGTTAAGGTTATCTTTCCTTACAAAAAAAATCCATCTTTTGGATTTTCACCAACTACTGTGAGTGTAAGAACACAGAAGAAAAGACAAAGCTTTTATTTCATAGCTTCCAATTGGCTGACTAAGTAGCCAAGAATTACTAGAATGGAATATTTGGGATTTTTTTTCCATTTATGAGTGGATGAAGTAATATTAAGGTGACACAAAATATACATGTTTCCCCTTTAACAAAGAGAGAAAAATATAGGCCCCGTCCTCAAGATAACAGAAAGTCAATCTCTTAGGAACTGAACTTCCTAAGACCCAACTGTTGTGGGTGGTCATTCTCTTCTTTACTAAAGAGGAAGTTCCTTCTCTTTCCTGTCACTGAGGCAGCTGGTATCAACTCCCTCCTTTCCACTCCTCACCCTCACTTATCTCACACTCTGGAACCACCAACAAAAACTCTATTGTTTCTCCTGAAATTAATGCTCATAATGGGTAACATATTCAGAATGATGAAGCCTTTCACCCTGAGCCATATTTCCTAAGTTTTTTTTTAACATAAATAGTTTTGATATGTTATCAGAAATACATTATTTAATCACCATTCCAGATATTCCAACTACAGTGGGTAAGAGGGAGACCTTTATTGACATCTCGAGAATTACTACAATTAAGAAAGTTCCAGTACAGATGGAAAGTTGGTCATAAGTGTTGTTGAAAGATTTGTGCTAAAGCATTGTGAATCAGGATGTAAGGACTAGGGAAAGGATCACATGGGGCTCCTGGAATGCCAGGTCAAATGCAAGGGCAACACTTCCATGTGACTGTAGCTGGCACTAGTAGGATTGACATAGATTTGAAGGATCAACTGGCCACTGCTTTCTGTGTTCTCATTCAAGACAAATATTTCAGAATTTTTTATTACCTTCTATTGAATTGGGTGGAAACAGTTTGCACATGAGAGTTTTTGCACTGACAACCTATTCTCAGCTTAATGTTTACATTTGAAAGAATCCCAAATTCCAATATTCCCTAGATTAGAAATAACTAGGCATTCTATGACAAAATGTGTTGTACATTACTGAACTGAAATGTTAAAACAAAACAAAACTTTTTTACTACTACTACTACTTACTACTACCCATCCTCCTACTTGCTAACATTTATATAGTCCTTACTATGTGCCAGGCACTGTCCTAAGTTGTTAATAACCCTGGGAGGTAAGTGCTATTATACCTATTGACAGATGAGGAAACTGAGGCATACTGGGGTTAAGTGACTTGCCCAGGGTCATATACCTATTAAGTGTTTGAGGTCAGATTTTAACTCAGTTCTTCCTGACTTCAGGCCCAGTGCTCCATCTCCACTGTGTCACCTAACTGATCCTCTTATCTTTAATATAATGTACCTACCTCTCCACCCAGGAAGTCCATTGGAAAAAAAAAAAGGTTCTCTCTCTTTTAACTCAGTTTTTTGGTCCACAGTAGTTAGTAGAACACTCAGAACTTCTGGTGCATGCATCATTGACTTGTATAATAGGGAAATAAAATTTATGTTGTACTGCCTGGATTTATTTTCTTCTCTCTCCCTTGGAGTTTATCAGAGGAAGTGCTGAATTTCATGGAATGAGTTCCCAATGAATGGAACCTTTACCCCCATATCATCCTGGGAAGAACATGAGCTTATGTCACCCTTGCTCCTCAGGAGCTCCAGGAGGTAAAGGTGTAGGTAACAGGTGGGCAGGTAGGTGCTACAGTGGATGGAGTGCTGGGCCTGAGTCAAGAAGATTAGTCTTCCTGAATTCAAATCTGGCCTCAAATATTTACTAGTTGTGTGACTCTGGGCAAGTCATTTAACCCTGTTTGCCTCTGTTCCTCATCTGTAGAACGAGCTAGAGAAGGAAATGGCAAACCACTCCAGTGTCATGGCCAAGAAAGTCCAAATGAGGTCACAAAGAATCAGACACAACTGAAGTAACAACAGACTACAAAGGTACCGATGCAGAAATTCACACCTACTCTGGAACTAGCTTGTGTCCATCCTAAATATTTCAGACCCTTAGACCAAAATTAGGAGGAATTCTTGTTGAAGCTTTGTCTCTCTACAACTCTAAGAGAACAAAATTCTGGAAAGCTTATATTTCTGGATGACTGATTTTACATCTTTAATTGCCAAAACTGGAGAGGGAAACCAAATTTTTGGAATCAAATCTTTTTCAAATGTTTGACTTTGCATGGGTACTTCATCCACAACTTTGGGCTGCAGCTCACCCTGCTTTCCAATACCCAGTCCTCACCTCCAGGCCTTGGTGGAAAGTGGGCAAGGAGGAGAAGGTGGAGTGCTTGACTGGGGGACCAGACCTCCAAAGCTCCTACATCTCTGGAAGACATGTAAATGTGGCACTTTTTCTTGGAAAACACCTGAATCTTTTTCCCCTCTGTGGAAGTGAGCATTAGAAAGGTTGCAGATTGTGAATTGTTGGTTGAGTTTTCTTTCTTTTTTTGGAGAAGGAAGGCAGGACAATTGGGGATAAAGTGACTTGCCCAAGGTCACACAGTTAGTAAGTGTTAGGTGTCTGAGGCTGGATTTGGACTCAGGTCCTCCTGACTCCAGGGCCGGTTCTCTGTTTACTGCTGCTCTATTCACAGCACACCTAGCTGCCCCATTGAGTTTTCTTTATTCTCCCTGTTTCTCACTTATGAAATTATGCATAACCAAAAGCTCAAAATGTTCCATAATATATCAGTCACATCAAAGCAAATTAGTGTTTTCAAAACCAGTATTATATGGTTATGTATTTATTTATGTACATGTTCTGTCACCTGATGGAGTGTAAATTCCTTGAGGGCAAGAATACTTTTATTTTTGTTGTTGTATCTCCAGCACCTATCGCAGTATCTGGCGCATATTGAGTGATTAATAGATGTTTGTTGATTGGAGGAGGAACTGAGGAGGAACAATCTGATATGTTGGAGAAGATCCAGAAGAGAGCAATGTCACAAAAGCCCAGAAACAGTAGAGTACCGAGGAGAAATTGGTCAACAGTGTTACAGAGATATAAAGAAAGAACTGAGACAAGGTGAGACGATTCAGCAATGAATTAATGGTTGCTGATCTTAGAGACAGTAGCTTTGGTGGAGTGGCAAAGTTGGAAGCCAGGTTGTAAGTAACAAAGAAATGAGAGGGAGGCAAAGAAGTGAAAGCAATGCATGCAGATGGCTTTTTCGATGTATGACCAACATCTGGAGTACAGAATTGAATGGGAGAAAGAGTGAAAATGATTTACATTTAGGATATTACCTTGTGCTTTCAGAGATTCCAAGATGTTCCTTAACACAAAAACCTAATATTTTAGTGCTAGTATTTGGGGAGAGGGAGAAGGAGGGAATCTTATACGGCAAAGTATCATTATGTCATTATTGTTGTTGTTCCATCATTTCAGACTCTTTGTGACCCTCTTTGTGGTTGTCTTGGCAAAGGTAACAGAGTGATTTGCTATTTCCTTCTCCAGCTCATTTTATGGATGAGGAAACTGAGGCAAGCAGTGATAAGTGACTCCCCCAGGGTCACACAGGTTTGTAAGTATCTGAGCTCGATCTGAACTTGGAAAGATAAGTCTTCCTGACTCTGGGCCTGGCCATCTATCCCCTGTGCCACCTAGCTAGATGATCTCTAAAGAATCAAAATTGCAAGAGAACTAAAGAACACTGGGAAAGTGGGCAAATATAAACTACAGTGTATTGCCAACAATGACTCATACCCAAGTAGTGGTGTAAAACATATTATCCAAGAAACATACGATGAGAAAAGGAGATAGGCTCCTAGTCCAGCAGGAGTGAGGGAGAACATATAAACTAGTTAGCCTGTATTTTGCAATTGAACTCAATAAATATTAGAGGAAGACATCTGGCATTTTGCATAGGCTTTCTAAGGAGATTTATGGGAGGTTGTGGATGAACTTCCTACAGAATGAGAAGGGAGAGATCAGTTGTGGTCTGTACCGTTAAAGAGATGACTGCAAAGTGAGGAAGCAATATATCTATTTAAATATTGAAATATGTACAAGGGATCATACCACTCAAAAACTACACACCCATTCGGTCATTGATATGTCTTAACTGAGAGCCTAGAAGTGAGTATGAAACAAGGAGAAGTGCACATCTCATCCAAGTTAGGCACATACTCTCCTTCCTTGGACCTTATTACAAAATGTCTCTAACCCTACCAGCATCTAGTTCTTTTCAGCAATGAGCAGGCACAAATCAGAGGCCAATTTGCATTCAACTTTGTCATAATACATCGTATTTAGAACAGTTGTCTTTTAGTTCATTTTTATTTTTGCCACATTATATTATGAACCATAATCTAGCACATTTTTTTCTAGTCTTGCTTGGCTCCCTCCCAAAGTAATTTAAGCTACATTATTTCAAATTTTTCAGCAGTCTGATTTATTTCAATTTTCCATGTATATACATAAATATTATATCATACTATCTTTACAACTAGATAAGATCCTTGAGAGAAAGATGTGAATCACTTACTTACTTAAATGAGGCAGTCACCACTCTCAAGGAGTGTATCTTCTATCTTGGGAAAACATCATACACACACACACACACACACACACACACACACACACACGTAAACACACACATTAAATGCGAATGAGGGGAATGCTAATACCTGGGGATAAATGAAGGTATTAAATGAGATGTGTCATTTGAACTTAACTTTGAAGAAATATAAGATTCTAAGAGTTGGAGGGGAGGAGGAAATGCTTTCTAGGCATAAAAAACAAACTATGGAAAGGTCCAGATAAAGGAGATAGAATGTCATATATGAAATGCAACAATGATGGCCTGTTTGGCTAGACCATAAAAGACCATGAAGTGAAAGTATTGATCTTAGAAGCAATATAGATGTCATGATGTTATGCCTATACAACACAGAGTAAAATAGATCTAACAAACTCCTTGTCTAATGCCTAAAATAAAATCCTTAAAATTATTACAAAGGAAATCTATTATATTAAAATTTATTTTTAAAAATTAGTTCACAAACAGCAAATTAAGAACTTTTGCTGAGGGGCAGAACCAAGATGGCAGCATAGGAGCAGCAATATATTGCAGCTCTCACATAGCCACCTCAAAATACCCATAAAATATGACTCTAAACACATTCTAGAACTCCAAAACACACACAAATATACTTTCTGCTAAAGTCAGCTCGGCTATGAGAAACCATCTCAGCTCTGCGAGCCAAAACCAGCCTAGCCTGAAACTGTGGCTTTGCCCCGGAGGCGGCTGGACCAGAAGAGCCCTGGCTGGAGCTTTGGGAGAGCGGATCTGCAGCAGCTGTGGCAGTTCCCAGAATTATGTTAGTGGAGCTCGGTTAAATCGGGGGAGAAAAGCGGGTCCAGCCAAATTGCCTCCAGGGCAATGAGGCTGCAGAAGCGTAGGTCTTGCATGCACCTCCACACTGCCACTTAAGAGCTCCTGGCCTGCAGACTTCAGGGGAACCAAGTGATCGTTCAGAGGCCAAGTGCT
>CM053588.1:249695373-249716360 GCA_028646515.1 Pseudochirops corinnae
GACCTAGATTTAGAAATATTAAAAGAGAATTTGAAAAACATTGAACTTATTACCTATCAGATTTAATGATAAGTGAACAATTTACAAATAAACAAGAAACAGAAAGCAGTGTGGGGTGTGAAATGGCTAATTTTGATTACAGTAAATTAAAAAGATTTTGTACAAATAAAGAAAATGTAGCCAAGACCAGAAGGAAAGCAGAAAACTGGGGGAAAATTTTATTAAAAGGTTCTCAGATAAAGGCCTCATATCTCAATCATATAAAGAACTTTGTCAAATCAAGAATGTGAGTCATTCCCCAACTGATAAATGGCTAAAGGATACAAACAGGCAGTTTTCAGATGAAGAAATCAAAATAATTTGTAGTCATATGGAAAAAATGCTCTAAATCATTATTGATTAGAGAAATACAGATTGAAACAACCTTGAACTGTCATTTTATACCTTTCAAAAATGATTGAAAGGTTAAGCAACAAAAGTTATAAGGAAACTAGAAAAATTTGGGACACTAATTCACTGTTGTTGGAATTGTGAACCGATGCAACCATTTTGGAGAGCATTCTGGAATTATGTTCAAAGAATTATTAAACTTCTTATAACCTTTGATCCAACAATACCACTACTACATCTGTTGCCCCAGATGATTAGCGAAAAATGAAAAGAACCTGTATGTTCTAAAATAGTTACAGCAGCTTTTCTTGTGATGGCAAAGAACTGGACAATGTAGTAATGCACATCAATCAGGAATGACTGAACAAGTTTTGGAATATGATTGTGATGGAATACTATTGTGTAATAAGAAATGATGATCTTAGACAAACATGGATAGACTTGCACAAAATAATGAAGAGTAAAATGAGCAGAACCAAGAGAGTATTGTACGGAACAACAATATTATTTTAAGAACAACTTTGATTAAATTGACTAAAACGACTAAGTCATTCTGATTATTATAAATACCCAAATTAACTACAAAGGACATATGAAAGAAGACACTATCTGTAACCAGAGAAAGAACCAACAAATGAAAGTATGTATACAATGGTTTTATGCATGTATGTGTGTGTCTAATGGTAGCCATTTCTAGGGTGGGGGAGGAGGGGGAAGAAAAAAGGAAAAAAAGAGAAAGTTTAATGATAACTTCATCATATATTTTAAAAGAATAGCAAGTTTTACATAATATAATTGCAGCCTTGTGTGCAATGATCTTTTTTTCTATTCCACTGTTATTAAAATGCTTGTTTTATTTAAGTCCAGAATAAAATAATTTAAAAAAAAAAAGAGTTGTCATTTGTCGTATTGATCAGAGATACTAAGTATTTCAAAGTTGTTTTTCTTTCAAATTTTATCATTTCAATATATTTTAAAATGTTCACATATCAAATTCTTGCCATGTGGATGTCTTTACTGATCCATGATTAGTATAGTAAACCAATTATTTTAGAAATATTTTATTCTGATCCTATATTCTAAAGAAATTAAAATACTAATTCTATGTTTCAATGTAGGGGAGATTCAATTAATTTGAAGCACAGTATCTTCTTTGTCACTGTCTTTGGTACTAGTCAAAGGTAAGTTGCTCTGATAGCTACAAACTTTTCTTAGGAACAAATAAGTTGTCATTATTTTGATAACAGCTTATATAATTTATAGAAATTTTGGGAACATGTTACATATACTATTTCATTTGATTCACATAACAACCCTGATATTGTGTAGTGGAGTAATTTTTCACTCCTCCTACATATGCCTTCTGATTAATCTCACAGACAAAAGATACTGTAAAATGGACATTACTGAATAGAATCCCTAAATAAATATTACTCAGTTTACATCACCTATAAAGAAAGCATGTTTTGAATGAACTTAATAATCTTTAAAACAAAGAAATTCTTGAGCCATCAAGGTCCTATTCCAAATTCCCAATCTATATAGCTTTATGTGGTAGTGAACATCTAGACTGGGAAAATCATTCACAAAACACAAATAAAGCCATGAGATCAGTTTCCCATCTTTATACAGTGACCCAAAAGAAGGTAAGATCAGCTATGGAGTGAGTCATTCTTTTTTCTACCCTCTTCTTTTTTTCATTTCTGCCTGCTGGTTTCCCTAACTTCTCTTAAGTCCCAGCTGAAATATCATCTTTTACAGTAAAGTTTTCCCAGTCCTCATCTTAATTCTATTGCCTACCTACCCTCTCTTAATTATTTCTAATGTATCCTATATAGAGTTCATTTTTAAATATTTGTTTGCATATCTCTTCCACTAGCTCCTTGAGGACAGGGATTGGCTTTTGTCTCTTTTTGTATCCCCAGTGCTTAGCACAGTGCCTGGATCATAGAACAGATTTAATAAATATTGATTGACTAATTGACATTCTTTGCTCTCTAAAACAATTATAAACCTCACAAATGCCAAAGCACAGAGTAGAGGGAAAAGGCAATAGATAACATCAACCATAGCCCCCAGATTCCTGGAAAACAATGAAAACTGGAGAAGCATCAATAATACATTCCAGAAGGGAGCTAGAGATCAGCCTTTTCAATATTTTGGCTTCATTTTTCATTTTGGTTACTGTTTTGTCTATACCATGTTTAAGATTTTTGAGGGCTTAGGGAAAAAAGAGAGAAAAGGGGAGGAATAAATGGACTTGTTTCCAATTGTGACCAAAGAAGTGGAAGTCAGGAAGTCAATTTTGTTGTACTATGTTCCGTGAACACATTTGAGTATGCTGGTCTTGTACAGAATGGCTTGATATCAATAGACTCCATTTATAAATTAGAAGCAAGATGAAAACTTCTTAGAAGCATCTAGGATAATACAAGCACCTTACATTGTTGATGTTTGAACCTTGATAAATAAAAGCTATCCTTCAAAAAATCTTACTGGGATTACCCAACGTTTGTATCTGGATTGTCCTTCACATTTCTGGTGTGCTAGTAAATGTACCACACAAATATCTACTTAGAGAGCATTAGCTAATAGGTGTAGGTGATGGTTGGAGAGCTTGATTAATTTTTCAATGTCCCTAAATAAGCCCCCAAGACTTAATAAACCTGACACTCTAATCAGGGTGTTTTTATGGTAAATTGGCCACAGGGTGAAAGAAGGTTGGCTTTAGTAATGGGATACTCCTATTCTCTTGAGTCTCACTTGACATTTGTTTTCAATCTTGTGACTCACCCCCCACCCCTGAATCCTATAATTATCTGTTGTCTACAAAATAGGGGACTGACAGGAGAGACTGCTCACCTCTTCGTTGTCCAAAAAATTAATTTTCCAGAACCTAAGTCAGAGGTAGACAGTGTTAAAAAATTTCCCCCATTTTACAGAAAAGGAAGCTGAAGTTCAGAGAGGTTAGTTGACTTGCATAAATTTAAAATTTGGCAGACATCATGCAAGATGGGTTCTTCTGACTAAAAGCCCAATATTCACTCCATTACAAAGCACTGCTTTTTTGTATTCAAGGCCATCAAAGTATCTAGTAGGTATCTAAGACAAAAATAGCTTTGTTTTGTAGGTTTAAACAATAATACAGGATAGAAGACAACAGTTGTAAGAATCTTATACTAAAAGATCCACATATGAAATCATCCTCTTTTCTCTTAAAGTTCTCATTGCTTTGACATTTTAACCAATGCTTTTGAGAGCATTGTGTAAATGAATTTAATATCTGCCATGTCTTTTTTAAACAAAAATATTTTTAAATAAATATTAAAAAATTTTTTTAAAGTCCTTACTATCTGAAAGTTATCATGGCTCATGCAATGGAAAAAGAAATAGAAGAAAATGACACCATTCCTGTACTCAAAGAGTTTACAATCTTATATGGAGGATGTTGCATGTGCAAAAATTACTGCAATGCAAGGGATAATATGGTAAGCATGAAGGAGAAGTCAAAGAAAATTGCTATGAGAAATATTAGAAAAGAAAGATCACTTTCAATTGGAGTTGGGAGTAGTAGGATTCCAGAAGGTTTTAGAACAGAGGTAGCACCTGAGATGGGTCTCAAGGCTGAGATTCAAAATGTTGAGCTGGGAGTATTCTAGGCATAGAGAATAGAGTGAGTAAAAGTAAAGATATTTGAAGGTATAAGAATGAAGGATCATAAATTATCCAATCTAACTAGAATATAGAATATATCAAGGAGGGAACAATGTTATATAAAGTTAGAAAGAAAAGTTTAGACTTTGGAAGATCTTCATTGGTAGGATGTGTTTATTCTTCATTTATGAGACAAAGACATTTAACTGAAAAAGCAACACTCTAAGACAGAGCAGACACTAAAACAGTATTTTTAAAAAAATGAATTTTCCTTTTGAGAAAATCCTTTAAGTCGAATGGTGGATAAGTGTCAGTCTCTAAAAGATTGTGGAGTTATCAGAAGGTAAAGAAGTAGGGATGGCAAGCTAAGACCACATTCCAGAAACATGGCAGTAAAGTAGAGAAGGAACATAGGACAATAACTTGGGGGGAGGAGATCTAGGTCAGGCTAGGTTTGTTTGTTTGTCTAAGTTAAAGGATGCCTGAGAGGTCTGGAAGTCAGACATTAATGAGAATTGCCAGTGCTTGGGATTTAGCAAAAAGTAAACAGTGGAAGGTCAAGGAGACAATGATTTTAAAAGGTGAAGTAAAATGTATCCATTGAAGTACTTGGTTCACTGAAGGCATAGGGTAGGCTAGCAGAGTTAGGACAGAATTGATGGAGAGGGAGAATAGAGAGGAATCAATGGACTTAAGGTTACAATGAGAGCAAAAAACATGGTTAGGAAGACTAAAGAAGTGAATGAAGTAGAAGGAAAGGAAATTGTGGTCTGAGGAGGGATTTTCAGAGTACAAGGTCTTAGTCTTAGAGAAATTTAGAGCAATAGTAAGAGAGAGGTGGGACCATCCCATCCTTATAGATAGAAATGAGTTATTGGAATTAAGTTAAAAAAATTATCAAGACAGGGGGTTGAAGGGTCATTAACATGAATATTATATTTTCTAAGGATGATGGCAGGGAAAAGAAGGAAAGGGAAGTCTATAAACCAGAGTCTAAGGTCACTGAAAATGATAGGAGGGTGTCATAGAGGCTGGTATATTCCAACAACAGAGATCAAGAGAGTGCAGTATATTGGGAGTGAACTTCAAAATGAGGAAAGGTGGTTAATGAAATAGGCAAGAGGAGCTAGTAGTGGTATTGTGAAGGAACAAGTAGGCCAATTCCCTAACCTCTTGATATAGGAGCACTAAAAGAAGCAGGCAGCTGCCCCTTTAAAGGGGTTGCTGGAAAGGTGTTGTACTCAGAGGAAAGGGAGTCTTCTATTAACTTGAGGTGGAAGTAGTACAGGAGAGATTAAGAATGGAGTATTTTAAAGCCCAGAACACAAAAGATGGTTAAAGGGGTAAGATGTAGGGCAAAAACGTAGGACAAAGATCTTGAGTGAGGGTAGAGTTTGGGTTAATATGATAATATCTTTCACATGTGATATTCCATCTCCCATCTCCATGCTTTTTTCCAGGCTATCTCCTATGCCAGGAATGTACTTTGCCTGCCTCTGCCTTTTAGAATCCTTAGTTTCTTTCAAAGTTCAGATTAACAATAATCCCTTCTCACATGAGGCCCTTCTTAATAGCCCCAGTTGATAGTGCCTTCCATCAAATTTATTGTGCATTAATTTTTGCTTATACACACATACACACAACTACATGAACATACAGACACATGTTTCCCCTGATAGAATGTAAACTCCTTGAGGGCAGGAACTCTTTTGTTTTATCTTTGTATCTCTAGTACCTAGCATAATGCCTGGTCCCTAGTAGGCATTAAATAAATGTCTGTCTATTGATTGATGAAATATAGGAAAAGGTGGCAGGGACATAATATCTCTCCTTTATAAAAGGATTTAAGGTTAAGAAAGGGTTTTTCTCTCAACACTTCTAGGAGACAGAAAAGCAGGTGGTCTAGATGACCGATATTTTTTGCACTTCATAGTACTTTATTTTTTTTTTCCAAATACATGTGAAGATAGTTTTCAATGTTCATTTTTTGTATGATTTTGAGTTCCCAAGTTTCTTCCTCCCTCCCTTCCCTTTCCTTTCCCCATGACAGAAGGCAATTTGATAGAATTTATACATGTACAATCATGTTAAACATATTTCCACACTTAGATGACTAATTCTTAACATTCATTTCTCTATAATTCCTATAGTTTATTAATTCCTATAAGTTTATCTCTTTGCCTCTCTCTGTGGGCACACACATGTGTGTGTGTGTGTATGTGTGTGTGTGTTGAGGAAATGTGGACTAGTAAATAAAATCCTAGACTTGGTGTCATGAATACATAGGTTAGATTTCAACTCCATCACTTATTACCTGTGTGACTTGAGGTCAGTGACTTAACCAGTAGGAAGCCCATTCTTCTCACCTGTAAAGTGGGGATTACAGTACCTTTATTTCCTGCCTCAGAAGGTATTCCTATGAGGATAATGCAAAGAAAGTGATTTGGGAACCTTAAAGTGTTATATAAATAGCACTGCTAGTATTATAGTACACCTTGAAGATGTTTAATGGTACAACCACTCTGGTATAATAACCTTTAATAATAATATTTTACTTTTACAGTGATGTTTCAAATATAGTATATAACCTGACCTTCTCAACACCTTCCCGAGGTATTATCATCCCCATCAAAATATGAAGGAACCAATGAAATATAGAGAAGCATCTATCTATCTATCTATCTATCTATCTATCTATCTATCTATCTATCTATCTATCTATCTGTCTGTCTGTCTATCTATCTATCTATCTATCTATCTATCTATCTATCTACACACACATACATATATGCATATGTATCATAACATAGCAAGTAACTGACAGATTCTGGCTTATAGCACAGGACCTCTGATTTATAGTCCAGAATTCTTTGAACATTACATTACCTTTGTGTAATTCATCCTCCTTCTTACAGCTCTTCTCTTAGTCCCACTTAAGATCATGGACTTAGAACTGGAAGAGCCTATAGAGGCCATCTAGTCCCACCCCTTCATTTTTTAGATGAAGAAATAGATCCAAGGTGGTTAAGTGTCTTGCCTCAACATTATGCAGGCAGGAAATTTCAGAGGCAGGATTTGAACTCAGATCCTTTTAATTCTAGTGTATCATGAAATTGATTTATATCTTTTCTATGTACTTTTATTTAGTTGAATGATGTAACAAGAGTTTCACTGTTCTATTGTTTACCAAGCAGCATATAGATCAGATTAATTGGCCAGATTGTTTCTATCACAGTTCAAATTTTAAATTAATATAATTAATAAAAGAATCTGGCACTAAAGTCTGATGGAGTTTAAGTTGAATATAAACTCTGGCAGATGCAATCATATTAGAAAAGCTTTGAATATATTGATCAATGGATATTCTGTTCACTGAGGACTGGACAAGCTAAGTTCCTAGGTGCTCATCTTCAGATTGGTTATAGCAATATAAAGTAATCCAGGCAAATCAAGTCTCAAAAACTATCTTCTTAGTTGTATAGGGATTGTGATTTGCCTCAGTGGAAAGATGTGCCTATGCAGAAAAAAAAAACAATAACTTCAGGTTATTGGAGTATTGAACTATTAAAAAGTGGTAGTTACCCATGGTATATCACACTATGAAAAAGGCTCTGACCCTTGTTTAAAGGAGTTTATACCCTAAAAAAATAAACAATACAGGTAAATGAATGCTGAAATAAATACATAATCCAATTACATTTGGAGAAAGGTGAGTCCATGACAACATAGCATCAATATATATGAAGAATGTCAGGATAAAATATATAAAATGTTATAAAATTTTTAAGGTTGAATTTCAAAATAATAAATAAAGATCATTTCTGGAGCCAATTCAATTCTATATCCTATTTTATTGCATTTGTCTTCCATTTTTTATTACTAAGGATGAGAATAGAGTCTTTGTCTCTTAAGAGTTCATCAACCCTGCTGCTTCTATTGTACCTGAGGTCACAATCCATTGCTGTAGGGTGGATTATGATGTCACAGAGAATAATGACTTCAGCAGAGGTAGAAATGGCAGGAGCAAGCAGACTCATAACCAACTTATAAGCTGGTTTTCAGGCAAATCTTGGCACCCCAAAAGAGTGAAGCAAGAAATGACTCTCAATAATTTTTCAAGCTAAAATACTTTACTTTGGAAATGTTTTTAGCAATGGGAAAAGATTAAATTATTTTTTAAATAGCTAAAATTTTAAAAAGCAAGAATTGGGTTATATTGAAACATAACCTTCTAGGGATGATTGATTATGCTAGTAACCCCTGCAAATCCCATACCTGAAGAGGCATTACACTACTGGTTGTTTCTTATGTTGAAATGAATCAAAACCCTAAGGCCATTTTGAAACCTTGGTATCATGTTGAGAAAAGCAGTTGGCACCAACAGGATATTAAAGCTTATATAGCCTACATTCTTGGCTTCCAAAATATTTAGCTTATTATGACCAAACCAAGGTTTTAGGGAACTGGCAACCAATGAGCTCTTGTCAGATGACAGGTTTCTTCTGAAATATCTCTGAGGATCAGGGAGAGACAACCTTCCAGGGTGCATAGTCAATAGAGTGCCAGACCTGGAGTTAGGAAGACTCATCACCCTGAGTTCAAATCTGGTCTCAGAAACTTACTAACTATGTGACCCTAGCCAAATCACTTAGCCCCATTTGCCTCAGTTTCTTCACCTGTAAAATGAGAAGAAAATGGTAAACCACTCCAGTATCTTTGCTAAGAAAGCTCCAAATGAAGACTCAGACACAACTGAAATGACTGTCCAACTTCCAGGAAGAGTTCCTGGAAATCCTAGACCTATCTTAGAAGTATCTCAAGATAGATGTACTATTTTGAATGTAGGTGAGAGAGGATCTTTTAGAGATTTCTGGAGGATACTTGATTTTTCAGTCTGAGGTTAATGGAAGCTAGACTTTCTTAAGAATCTATGCTGCATTTTTTTTCCTCCAGTCAAACCATAATAAAAAACATAAATATTGTGTCTGAATATAAAGTCTTTAAACTGGACAGAACAGATATGGTTAAGGAGGAACTGAAGGCCAAGATGACTGAGGAGATAGTAAAGATTGCTTAGTTGTTTGAAATGAACATAACTCTCCAGGTCCAGATGAATCACACATCAGTGCACTCAAGGAATTTGGAGAGATGATTGCAGAATCTGTGGGTAATATAAGAAATCACAGAGAATAGGACAGCTATAAAATATGAAGGTTCTATTAGATGACCACAAAAGTCCTTTCCTGCTCTATGGATCTATTAAGCCCCTTCATTGGTACTGGTCCATATATCATGCCCTATTGACCACATCTTCAATCTATATATCTTGCCTTGCTGACCACATCTTTATTTTTTTCTCTTCTTCCCCCCCAACTTTCAAAAACAGTTTAAAAAAAAGACAAGCGAAAAATATGACTTGGACTGAGAATGCTGGCCCAAGCCATCTTAACATCTCCATATCATTATTTAATTAAGATAATTTCCCTCCAGAATGGATGAGACATTTTTACCATCTCTTTTGGCAGCATGCATTAGCTTTGTATTTGACCATATGAAACCCCTCTATATCCTGCGATTTCCTTGCTGCAAAATTGGGATACTTGGGACCCACTTGGGGGCACTGAAAAGTTACATAACCTATTGCAGAGAATTTCTCACTCTTAAGACAGGGAAGATTCATTAAATATAGCAAAAGTGAGGGGTTTTTCTTTGCCATCTGAAAATCATTACTGATTTCCTGCTATCCACTCTTTCTCTTCAAAGTAAAGCCCAGTACTGCTCATTTCACATTAAGGTGATACTTAAATAAGGTCCAAACAACCAGTTGGTTCATTTTTACATTATGTTTGCTAAATCAACTAAATTTATTAGACTAGATGGTTTTTGTTTTGGTATTATTTTATTAAGATGGTCATTAACCTTTAGCCAAATATAAAATACAGAGGTCCTTTATAATTGAAAGTCATGCATTTAGCATTCAGAATCACCAGGGCAGTAGGAGCTACCCAACACCCCGTTTGAGGCAGTTACTTTTGAGTAGTAGGTGGGACATAATACAGTGTCCCAAAAGTCTTACTAATGTGTTAGGCTTTAGCTCCAGAAATACAAATGCTACAAATTTACAAACAAAATAAATCCTATAATTTGGATGTTGAATCATTTAAATTTCTTTTACAGTTAAGTTTCTGAATTTTAAAAAATTTTAACTTTAACAAGACAGGGCACACTGTCACTATGCATTGAATGCACTTTTTCAGATGAGAGGATTGATAAAGGAAGTCTTCTTGCTTGGCTAACTTGATTGCTTTATCTATCTCCATTAGACTTTTTCTTGTGAGATCATGTCAAAAGCTACCACATACGCCTCAAAACAGCACTTTGGGGGTGATCTTAAGGCTAGAATTACAAATGTAATTTGTAATTCTGAGTAATCATAGCCGATGAAGTTTTTGCAAAGTTTAAAAACTGATTAATGTATAGTACAAGACAGTGGTTGTGTCAAATTGTAATAAGAAGCAATATTATAAAGATTTAAATAACTTTTAATTTTTTTGTCTGTAGCATTTATCCTTCTGTAAAGCCAAGTACAAGCGGCTTTCCAGAGGACTGTTGCTGTAAACAGCTTTAAAGTTCTTATCACATAGTATAGTGAACTCTCTATTTAGCTGTAAACCAAAGCAAAACATTCACAGAAACCAAAGTACAGCATTCACAATGATATAACACAGCAACTTATCACTAGAATGGTCACATAGTTTTCACTGAAGTGGCCACATAATTTTAAGCAAAAAATATCATTCAGTAAGTTCTTAACTCAATCATCCTTAGGAAGCAAGCCTCCTTAAGGGACACAAAGTACAAAGGTTAAAGTTCTCTACCCCTAGGTCACATTATCTTAATCTCTCAGTCAAAATTATTTTCTTTCTTCTTGATTGGAGATTAGTTTCCAATCATCCTTAACTCAACCATCCTTAAGAGATACAAAGTGTAAGAGTACGAAGTTTTCTCACCCCCAGGCCTCAGTAAATCATGATCTTCTCAGTCAGCTCTAAATACCTAAGGAGAGGTCTTTTCATCTTGACTAGAGGCTGGCTCTCAGATTCCATGGATCCTCTTCCATGGTCCCAGTTTTTGCCTGAATTTACCCAACTGTCACCTGGGTTCAAAGGTAGGCAGCTATCAGCTACTTGTACAGCTCCTTGTCCAGTTCCTCATCCAGTTCCCATTCCATATTGAAGCTTACAGTGTCCAATCCACCTCAAGTCCTTCACAGTTTCTGTTTCTGGGAAGACAAAGCTTAACAGAGCCAAAATAACATTCGTACCCGTTGCCAGCACCATCATCAGTTCACTTTCTGCCTGTGAAATCAACATAGATCCTCAAACAAGGTCTGAGAACTCAACACAAATTGTCAGGATAGTCCCAGGATCTCTGAAACCCTCCTCCATGACTTCTATAAACAGACAACAAGAAAATCCTCTTTCATAGCTTCCAGTAAAGTCCCAGAGCTTCTGTACACAAAGAAAAATCAACACAAACAGAACAGACAAACAGAGTGCCTGGCCACCACAAAGTTCCCTCTCTTAATTATGCTGTTTCCCAGCTTGGGTTTCTCCTTTTATATGGTCATTAGCTCCTCCCTGCCCCTGTCTTTGGCAAGTCCCTCCTACTGTGGGTTTCACAAGTTCTGTTTCTTAACAAAGACTTGATATAATCATAGGCAAGGCTTAAAAGAAACTTGAACTGAAACAAGGTGCTAAATAATTAAATAGCTGAAATAAGATGCTAAGTACTTCTTTGCTTGCCATTATGACTTCTAAAGTTATTAAACCTAAAATTGTACTAAGATTATTGAGATACCCTGTATATTAATTTTTCTGAGGATGCTGTTACTTTGGAGGTGAACCATCCCACAGAGAATTCCTTAGGAATGATTGTACAACATCCATCTGGAGGACTTACAGGTGGATTTTTGGGACAATAGTGCCATGGAGAAGAAGCATGAAAGTACATTTGTTGAGAGAAATCTCTCCCTTTTGAATATTGGCACCCTAGAGTAAAGACCCATTTGCCCCATGCTAGTTTTAACTCTGATCATAAAATTTTGCTATTGAGTTACAACCTAAAAAGCTGACCACCTAACAAATATATTTTGAATTTGAACTTGCTTAAGCAGTTATTCTCTAATGTAATCCTTGGGTAGGTTTGTGCTCCCTGTAAGCAAATGTATCAGGAAAAGTGGACTTTGTCTGGAAGGCTCTATAGCAAGAAAATCTTATCCTCTGAGGTTTACATAAGGCTCCTGTAAGTGCACATTCATGTGTTGGGCATCTCTTAAGAGAGACAAATGCACACTTTGTGCATCTCTACATAATCTTGCCCTACTTGTTTTATACATGTGGGATAACTTCAGAAAGGGCATCAAGTATGACCTTGAAATAGGAAGTAATCACAAAAAGAATGCCAAGATTTAGAAACAAAGGGAGGGGTTAAAGATTGATTGTATATATAGAAAACATTGGTCATTTTGAACATCTCACCCATTGGCTATCTCTACAGTTTCTGTCTAGCCCATAAATGGCTAAAGGTCCCCATGAGCACAGGTTGTGATATTTATCCCTCCAATTCCTCTTTGCCCCATCCTAGACATTAGTGGTGACTCTGCACATACTTCTCAATATATTTCATGTGGAAAGTTTCCAGACAAGTACATATGCTCATTCAATACAAAGAGTGTATTTTCAACACTGGGCAAAGTAACATGGAGAATGAGGAGGGACATATGATATGGTCTTTAACTGAACAATCTTACAATTTCATTAGGGAAAACTCATATGTAGTGTTATAGTGGGGGGTTAAAGATGTTAAGGACTGGTATAAGTGAGGCACTTGAGAAGGGGGTAGCTCAGATTCAAGGAAATGAAGTAGAAATCCCTTCACTTGTACTTACAATAACCTTGCTAGCTTTGTTTTTAAGACTATATATTATTGTAAGCACATTTTCTAGAGGTTGTAGTGGGAAGCTAGACATACATAAGGAGTGGGTCCCTTGATCTTTGGGGCTGATGTGTGGTATTCCCCAGACACTAGCAGGAAGATTGATAGTTATAAGAAGAACACTCAAATGCTTATCAGGTTAAGGCAACCCAACAATTAACTGGGTGACCCATATAATTGAATGTGTAATAGCATTGTTGCCAATTCAATGGCAATCCTTCCTTCACAAATGGAACTTGAACTGCTCATATATGAGGCTATGCAAATTACAGAAACAACCTCTGAGACTGATATTTGAATAACATTTGGTGAAGGATGAGTGATGAACAAACATGAGGCAGAATATCCAGAGATGAAGTTGGACCTTTGTATACAATTATAGCAACTCACTAACTTTTAGCTAGAGCTTTGTAGACCCTAGAAAGTACCTGGATAATTCATGGATTCCTTTGACTCACTTCAAGAGTCATTGGTCATGAGAAAAAGAATGTCTCAGCAACATACATGGAATGTAACTGCACACGGTAATGCATAATGAAATGCTCAATATAATCAAGTGCCAAAAGAATGGCAGAAACTGAAATGATATTGGTGGACAGGAGGGAGACACATCAATGTTGGCTTCCATATAGGTTTCTTGATGTGCTTTAATGATTTTTTCCCCTTTCAGATCTGTCCTTGACATGCACTATAACCTGATAATCACTTGTCTAAAAATGATGGCAAGGGGATGGGTGAGGGAAGTTTATATGGTGGTATTTGACTTCCCTTTTCTCCCATGCATTTTTAATCTTATCCTTTCTACAGGTCCCTTACTCTTTACCTATGAGGATGTTTACCTTATAGGTAGCAAGGTTATCTAGTAGTTAAGAGCACTGGCCTTAGAGTTAAGAAGACGTGAGTTTGAATCCTGCCTCAGAACGTTCCTAGCTAGTCATTTAAACTCTCTCAGCCTCAATTTCCTCATCTACGTAATGGAAATAATAATAATAGCATCCATCTAATAAGATTTCTGTGGGGATCAAAGGCAATCCTTAAAGTACTACGTAAGTATATAGATATTATACTACTATGTAGATATTATAATTTTTATTAATCTTTCCATAATTCTTCCCTTATCTCTTCTACTCTGTGAAATTTTAATCACCAAATTTCCTGAAAAAGTTGTTTATACCTGATGACTTGACTTCATCACCACTTACTCATTAACCCTTTGCAATCTGTCTTCCATTTATACTACTCTATTGAAATTGCTCTTTCAAAGGTCAATAATGATCTCCTTTCTACCATATTCAAGGATCTCATTTCAATTTATATTCTCTTTGATTTCTCTTTAGATTTCAACACTTTTGAGCACCTGTTGCACACACACAGACACACACACACGCATCTGAAAGAATACACTCTTTTGGTTCTCTTCCTGTCATGACTCTAACCACTCCTTCAATGAATCTTCTTCATCTTTCTTATCCATTTATATTCTTATGCTTTTATATTCTTCAGTGTTTGGTTCTAATCCCTCCTTTTTTCTCTCTTATTTTTCATGATCTCATTTGCTCCCATAGCTTCAATTACTCTCCATATGCACAATACCCCAAAATTTTTTAGCCCTAATTTTTATGCTATTAATTAATCACTCCATTAAATCCTGAAACTTCATGCATGTATCTTCAACAGCTTGCAGAACATCTTCACCTGTCTGTTCTACTAGCACTTCAACCTGAATGTTTATAGTCCAAACTTATCATTATGACAAACCTATTGACTTCTTCTGACTTCGCCATTGCTGGCAATGGCATGACCATTCGCTCAGAACACAGAAATTAAAATGGAACACTTTGGTATTATCTTGGATTTTCTTCTCCATCTACTATATTCAATCAGTCACCAACTCCTAAGACTTTCATTTCTACAGTAACCCTGTTTCTCTCCCCACCTCTCTATTCTGAATATAATCATACCCATGCAGGACTTTATTACCACTTGTCCGAACAATTGCAAGTCTTGACGTCTCTCAACTCTTTCCTTCTTCCAATGTATCTCTCATATTGCTGCTTATTTAGTCTTTCTTGTGCAAATATCACTACTTTGCTCAAAACTATTGACTGGATCTCTAGTACCTCTCAAAACACAATCTGTCCAGTCTAATGTTACAACATTCTTATACCTATGCAACATACTCCAAAAGAAAAAAGAAATAGATTGTCAGCATCTCTCATACTTAGCCTGAGCTTTCCCATCTCTGTGACTTTGGTTATGCTGGAATATGTCCCTTCCTTTCTTTATGTATTGGCATTTAAGGCTCAGCTAAAATTCTATCTTCTCCATGTGGCCTTTTCTGGTATGTTTTGCTTAGTAACTATCCTTTCCCCCTAACTATCATCATAGCTAATACTTGGTTTATTCCTTTTTTATGTAGCAGTCAGGTATTTTTAAAATTGTAGATATTTGTGCAGGAGTTTTATAACCCCCTAGTCGATTATGAGCTTCATGAGGATTGGGGATGTCTTATTCAATTTTGTACCTTTCTCCTGTATGTTAAATAGATGTTTTATGGGGCATTGCATAGGTTTGGAAAGTTTGGGTGGCTTGTAAATTGTAAAGCACTCCTACAAATAAGATTGGGCATTGAGTAACATGAATCAGAGCACCTTTCCCACAGAGCTTAGTATAAAAGCACATAATCTGCATTTGTCAAAGTTATCAATATTTATTAGAGAAGGGTTTCTGGAAGATGTGGCACTTGTTATTTTCCAGATTTTCCAGGAGTTGAATTTGGTAGGTGGAAAGGAGAGGGAAAGTTAGTTCTAATGGGGGAGACATTAGAAGCAATGGTGAAGAGAATGAATATGGTAGAATTGGAAATTACTGATTAAGACTATCCAGTTGGAGAAGATGATACTTCTTAATGTGTATAGGAGATAAAGTTACCTATTTAAGTGGAAGCCAGATTGTGGAATAGCCTTGAATCCTATGATGATAATTTATAAAGTCATAGTATCATAGACTATTTCATCTGAAAAAGACTTTTCAGAACTCCATCCTCAAATAATCACCATATTATTAATATTTATTTATGTATTTTATCACCATACAATAGAATGTAGACTTCTTGAGGACAAGACCATTTTCATTGTTTTTTTTTAAATTTTACATCCCCAGTGCTTAGTGAAATATCTTTCACACAGAAGATTCTTAGAAATACTTGCTGGATTGGATTGGATTGGATCCAAACCAACCCTTTTCTTTTTCCAATGAGGACATCATTTTTGTAGCAATAACTTCTTCATTAGGCTTTGGTTTTTATTGGTCCTATTGTTATTTCATACACTCAATAATTTAAAGCAGCACAGAAGCCAGACTCTTTAAGTAATTATTTGTATGTAGATTCCAATGCTATAGGAAATTCTCTCTGAAGAAATTTCATTTATCAAAATAGATGAAACTACTGGGTAATTCTCTGTTTTAGAGAGTGACCCCAGGGCAATGAGAAGTTCAAAGACTTGACCAAAGTTATGCAGACAGTATGTATGAGAAGGAAGTTTGAACTCCCATTTTTCCTGACTCCATCATAGCCAGCTGTCTCTTTTTTCCTCCATTGAGTTACATCACAGGTCTTGTGTGATTGGTTACCTGACTGGGTGAATCGTCTCTCTGGGTTCATCTGATGTTTTAGTTCTTGAATCCTACAATGACAGTTCCTTCTCTCAGGAGTTCTTAAGACATTCAAACTTACCCAAATGTTGCTGAATTATGTCAACTTAAAATGATGACACCTACTTTGAGGATTGAATGTTTATGAATTGATTGTATTAGTTGTATAAAATTATAAGTATTATATTTAGACAGCCTATGGGGGGGGGGAGAGGTAGCTGTACAGGTAATTAAGTGGTATCTTTCTACTGTGTTAAAAGTTCATGCTTGCTTTATTGACTCAATGAATTCCATAGTGGAGCACTGAAGGCAGAGATTGCAGTATTACTTGTATTTCACGAGAGAGAGACGGAGGGAGGAGGAGAGAGACAGAGGCAGAGAGAATCAGTGAGAGACAGAGAGAGAGAGACAGAGAGACAGAGAGAGAGACAGAGAGAGAGGGAGGGAGGAGGAGAGAGACAGAGACAGAGAGAATCAGTGAAAGACAGAGAGAGAGACAGAGAGAGAGAGACAGAGAGAGGGAGAGAGAGAGAGAGAAAGAATGATAATTTTTCTGTGGGTGAGAGACATTTTCCATTTGTTCTCAAGGAATTGGGTCCAAACTATATTTAGAGTAGGTAAAGCTTCCCTTTTTTTCTATAACTTGATTGACCAGTTTGAAGTACTACCAAAGTCAATAAAATAATATTAGAAAAAGGACTTTCTGATGCTTTGTATTTTCTTTATGACAACTGCAGGGCAGAGAAGGTTTTAATGACTATCTCTCTGCCACCTTAATGGGCAATTCTGTGTGTTTTAGCAAACTGTCTTCCTTTAGTTTATCCTGCTTGTCCTGCTGCTGTTCACCTCAAGACAACAGCAGCTCCAAACAGAGCAGAGACTTGGCTTGTGAATTTCTTTTGAGAGTTAGAGGAGAACTTGTTTAACAAAAAAAGCTAAGGTAATGTTGGATCAACCACTTGGCCATGCACCTATATGTAATGTGCTTTTGGTTTCAACTTTAAATGACATTTATGAGGTGAAGATTGTTCAATAAATTAACATGAGGTGAAGACTATTCAATGAATTTCTGTGAATTTTTAGTGTCTTCATGGTCTCCCTCCCTCATTCCCTCCTCCTTCCTTCCATTCTTGCTTCCTTCCCTTCCTTTCATTCTTTCTTTCTTCCTTCTTTCTCTTTTTCTTTCTTTTTTTCCTTTCTTCCTTCCTCCTCCTCCCCCCTACCCAGCTTGGAAGTGTAACAACTGCTTATAGACTCCATACCAATACTAACCATTGTGGGAGCTTGAATCTCTTTCATTTCTGAACTAGGCCTATTTGCCCTTCTCTAGGCAGCCCGGTACCCTCCCACTCCCAGATGTTTACCATGTTGGTGCTGGATTTATTGTGGATACTCAATTACGTTCATATACTGCATCTCAGACCTCTTGGATTTACCAGTTCCATCCTCCCTTGTAGCATGGATTAATTATAAGCACATTCCACCACATTCAGTTTATTTTCTTTCTTTTGAAAGCACATCATCTTAAAATATATGCAACCAGGAATGCAACATATCCCCTCAGTAATGAGGCAGTATATTTGGTGCTTTTAGTGCTCTCTCTTTGTGTACAAGTGATGAATATCATCTTTTATTTGTCCCCGTTGGAAATGTTTTGAATCCAAGATTTTTAAGTATGCTGTATGTAACTATAGGTATTTATCCAAATTTCTACTCCCCCCACCAACATTAATACACTCACATCCTAACCTAGAGGCTTCTGCAAACAAGGAAGCTGGTGTTTTGTGCTGAGGTACCTTGTCTGACAGGCCACAGATTTACATTTCAGGCCAAAGGAAAGATGGTGATTTTCACTAGACACTGCAATTTTCTTGCTTTCCTGGTTTGACAGAGTCCAAGTGTATTGACCTTCAGGACATGGTGCAGAACTCATCTCTTCCACCTGGCCTGCCCAAGGAAGTAAAGATATGCTCCTAGAATACTGTTGCTATGGTTAGTTTAATTTTAATTTATTGCAGAGATGGTTTTATGCATATGATTTTATAACTGTGCATGCACCTAGAGACCTCCGAAGGTCAAATAAATAATAAATGCTCATTAAGTGCTTGGTGTCTTTGCTGAGACTGGCCAACAAAGGTGCCTGTGGTAGTACTTTCATGTGGACAAGGAGGACCTATGTCAAGTAGGACCTAGGCCTGAAACGACCACATCATTTAACTTTGCATCACCTGAAAATTATGGGAGAGTAATGTCGTTTCAGTCACTGTTAACAGGCCTAGACTAAAATTGGAGATGACTTGTAGCTTAAAAACAACCATTGGCTAATATATTCTATGACTAATTTTCTGAATTCCTCTTTGTCACATGCATGGGTGTATGCATGTGTGCAAAGAAACAGAGAGTCTGTGAGTAAGATGGGGTGGAGGCATACAAAAGAAGGGACAGGGATAGGAAAGGGGTGGTATTCCCTCATTCCTATCCCCACCCCTATTGATAAAAGGAGCTTGTCCTAATGTCACAGAAGGATTCCTTCAGTATAATTTGATAAACTTTTTATTAAGCACTACTACGTTCCACATACTGAGTCAGATGCTAGAGATGTAGAACCAAAAATAAAATTGTTCTTGCCCTCAAGAGCTTCTATGTTCCTGGGGTGGGGGATAGGAGAAGAATCGGTACAACATGAGCACAAATAGCAATTTCCTTAGATATAACTTCTGGTTGAGGAAAGAAACTGAGACCATAGACAGGGACCACATGATACAAGTGGCACGGCTATGACGGGACAGTGTTGTACAAACTCTTGGCATGGTAGAGACCTGGCAACATAGGTTCTATAGCATGGTGAAGCAGAAAGACAGCTGGATTTGGAAGCAGATGGCCTAGCTTGAATCTTAGCTTTGCAACTTATTACCTGGGTGGCTCTGTGTAAGTCACCTGACCTCTCTGGGGTTCAGGTATTTAGTTTTGGTGGTGTTATTTTTACCACAAAATTAAGTGGTTTGGACTAAATGGCTTCTAAGCTCCTTTTCATTTTATGAATAATAATCCTATAGTCAATCCCACGAAGGGAAAAAATGATATGTTCATCTTTAGATAAGAATAGCTTTTCTTATTCCCTTGTGAATTTTGTTGACTGCTCCTCCTCTTCAGCCAGAGGTCAGGCAGAAGTTACTACTGACTAATATTCTCTTCAATTTGAGATTGGACTGGTAGAGAAGAATGGAAGAGACTTAGAGCAACCAGTCTCCCCTCCACTCCAAGAAAAAGGCTGAATCATTGCCCTTCTATGAAGAATAGCCTAATGCACTGAAAGAAAAAAAAAGACGATAGCTAATAACAGTTTTGGCTAATGGCTATAATTTCACATAAGAGCATGAACTATTACTTAAGTGGGATTTTCTACTTTACAATCAGCATGGATATGCCATTCCCTATCCTAAGCATGGGGTCCTGTTAATTCATTTTAAAAACATTTTACGACCTTATTACTCAAGTCTCAGGGCATGGATCCTGCTCCATAACCTAAACATATTTATAGCTAAGAAAAGAAATCTGAAGTTGGAACCAGTTCTGTTTATTTAATTAGCTTGGAAACAACCATAAACTATCCCAGTTTTCCCAGAAGAGAAGAAAAAAATCATAGATTTCAATTTTAAGAGGAAAGGTTTATTCTTAGAAGAAAAAATAGTGAGTCAATGATTTCATTATTTATTTGGAAAATTTGTAGGAAGTATTTTCTTTGTTTAAGAAATATTTCTAATCCAGTGTGTAGATTGCAATAAGAAACTTGGTGTGTGATTCAAAGAATCCCTTTTCTAATTTTTTATAATTGGTTATTTTTGTGTCATCCAATTTTCACATTTCCCAAACAAAATCTTAAGTAGATCATACAAGCAGTTCTAATTAGCTTATATATATGTCATGACTGGGTCACTCTCCTTTTGTATATAGGCCTTCTCCCACAAAAGCCACCCCAGGTTCAAGTTTCTTGATGGTTTCATAACAGTGAAAGCCAAACTCACAAACCACCCACTTATGTTTACTTTTACTAGTCCATCAAATGACAGGAGCTAGTTTAAAGCAAAGTTCTTCAATGAAACAGTATATTGTAATGGGAATCTGAAGATCTTCCCTGCCCCTAGGCCCTTTGCTAAAGTGGCTACGTGACTCTGAGAACCTTCCCCTATTTGAAAGTATACTCTGCCCCTTAATAGGATGAATGTGGTCACGTGGAGCCTGTGGCGCCAGGCTTGTTTTCCAGGAATGCCCGTGCCTTGTAGCTTTGTGAT
>CM053588.1:249716860-249787134 GCA_028646515.1 Pseudochirops corinnae
AGTACTAAATAAGGGTATTTGGACCAAAGAATCTCTAAGGTTTTTACCAGCTCTAAAGTTCTGT
This sequence comes from Pseudochirops corinnae, assembly GCA_028646515.1. NCBI lineage: Eukaryota > Metazoa > Chordata > Mammalia > Diprotodontia > Pseudocheiridae > Pseudochirops > Pseudochirops corinnae. The sequence goes on from CM053588.1 coordinate 249,716,925, forward strand.
GATTCTAGGGGCTACTTTTAAAAACTAGAAAATTTGGAAACCATAATGAATTTCCTCCATAATTTCATTTTTCAACTTAATTTTTTATAACTCTTAAAACACAAATATACTAGTCTTACTATACCAGCATTGCATCTTGAGTGGGATAGTAGACTTGTAAAGACTATTAGAGTGGGAAGGGATCTAAATGTCACTTAATCTAATCCTATGTTTTATAAATGAGAAAACTAAGCCCCACAGTGAAATGACTAGCTCAGAGTTACACAGCTAGTCAATGACAGAGATGTTTTTAAACCTAGGCCTTTTGACACCCAGTTCAGAGGTCTTTTTACTTAGAATACACTTCCTCTAGATTTGGTACAAAGTAAGTCTATCTTGATTCTTTTACCCAAATGTCTAACCCATTGTCTCTGATTGAGTGGGGACTGAAGAAATGTTTATCTAACTAAAATGTTTTTAGCCAAAGCATTTTGGATTTAGCACCAAGAATTACATCTTTAAAAATAATACAGAATAAATTTTCTCTTTTCAATGTATTTTATCAAATGAAATTTTTCTTTCCCCAATTTTTTTTCACAAATAGAATCTGTTACAAAGTATCAACCCTTCACACAAAGATTCTTCTCATTTTCATTCTCTAATTTTTTTTTTCAAATAGAAAAGTAAATTAAATCATTTATCTTATGTAAGAAATTTACTTTGCATAGGTCCTCTAGTCCTCACAGTTTTGGCCCCTTGGCACACTATCATTCTAAGGCAAGGCAAAACTGTAGTTTCCTAGGAAAAAATCCTTGAGAATGTGAGCCAACTTATGTGTCTTCCTTATTCACAGCAGTCTTTCCTGGCTAAGCTAGTTGGAAATTTCTTTTGAAGAAAGGAGTATTTTCCTGGATTGGTTTCAGCCTTTTTATTCACAGCAGTTGTTCTAGCATTCTCCATTCAGTATTTCATAAGATAGGAGGGTAAGTGATTCTGCTATAGTCACTGAAAAATATTCAAATGTGTGTTCCCTTCCCTGAAATCTAGACTTTGATGGATTTCCCATTTAAATCCTAACTCCTTCTGGAGATTTAAATAATACCTCTAGATGTGTTTATAGATTATGAATATATACAGCCTTTATCCATATAAGCATTCTCAAAATTATATGCAATATAAACTCATTCAATAGTTCCTGGCATTGTATGTTTCCTTTGTAAGAACCACATTTATGATGATTAAGTATACAGCACAATGAAGTGTATAGGAGTTATAAGCTTTGTAACTCAGAAAGATAAAATCTAGGACCCAGTTATTCTAATTCAACAATTTCATTCAAACAGTATATGTTATTATTTCAATAGCTACTAGGCTATATTATTTCATGATAACTATTAGTTTTCTCCTTACCTCATTTATATCTGAATCTATCAAACCAAGTAGAAATCCTTTAAAAATAACTATGTTCTTGTTCTATCTGAAAGTACTGCTGTTGAGTCATTTTTCAATCATGTCCAACTCTTTGTGACCCTGATATAGATCATGGGTAGAGGACTTCTAGTAGCACTGTAATTATTATAATGTTATATTTTGGAATTTCCTTGCTAAAGGAATGGTTTGCCATTTCCTTCCTTAGCTCATTTTACAAACAAGGAAGCTGAAGTAAATAGTGGTTAAGTTACTTGCCCAAGGTCACATAGCTAGCAAGTGTCTGAGGCCAGATTTGGACTAAAAAAGATGAGTTTTCCTGACTCCAGGCTAAACGTTCTGTCTGCTGTGCCACCTAGCTACCCCGAAAGTACTATCTAATCTTTTTTTTTTTCAAAAAAATTGTTAAAAGGTACCTGAACTACAGTACATACTCTTCCTAAAATCACACACACAAAAAATGCCATTCAAGCCTTCCAGACCAAATCAAATAAGCCCAACCCTCTAGCTCTAAAACTTCCATTCCTTACTTCATGTCCTCCATGTCATTTCATGAGCAGTATCAAGCCTCTGAACATTACTAGGGTAGAGTGCTCACTACAGGACAAGGTAGATGATTCTAATTTTGAACATCTCTAAATTGTTAGAAAATTCTTCTTCATACTGATATAAAATTGACCTCCATATAATTTAAGTCCATTGGGCTTATTTTTGGCCTCTTAAAATATACCAAATAAGTATAGTATATCATCCATATGACAACCTTTCTCATGTTAATAGCCCCTATTACATACCTTCCTTCAGGATATGACAAAAGAGGCAGAAATCTAGAACTACAATCTTTTCTCTATTCTAAATATCTTGAGTTTCTTATATGAAATAAAGACTCTTCACCCCTTCTTGCCCCTCCTTCACCCAAGTCCTTTCCTTATGAATATGCAATAGTTTGTGTTTCTTTTCTTTTCTTTTTTTTTTTTTTTGGAAGGGGGAAGGCAGGGCAACTGGGGTTAAATGACTTGCCCAAAATCACATAGCTAGTAAGTGTCAAGTGTCTGAGGTTGGATTTAAAGAAAGATCTTCCTGACTCCAGGGCCAGTGCTCTATTCATTGTGCCATCTAGCTGCCCCGCAGTGTTTCTTTTCAAATGTGTGGGCACCACTCTGGTTTACAAAAACACATTTGGTTAGAAATGAAAGCACATCATAGAAAAAGGCACGCACAATTATTTAAGAATTTGGTTACCTAGCAGTTTCTTCAATTCTGGACTACTTCTACATGATCTACAAAGATCTTTATTTCAAAATTCAAAAGTGAATTATTTATTCAATGTGCAAAAACAATTGAGTGAGAGACACTGTTGCTTTTAAGTGGTAGAAACTTTTCTCCAGAATCATTTTAGCAAATAACTTTGAAATTCATAGTAGATATGTACTCCTATCCTTGCAATTAGAAAATATTGACTAATAGCTAGCTTATATTTGGAAAGAAAAGTTTTATGATATTCTCCAGGTAAATGGAAATGAATTTCAAATTATTTATACTCATAACATTTGTATCCTACACAAAATCCCTGACATAGATCATAGGTAGAGGACTTTTACTAGCACTGTAATTGTTATAATGTTCATTAAATGTATACTCAGTTCTAGGAGAAGGCCTTTCGGGGCATGGTAGAGAAATCTTTGTACTGCTCTTAAAAATATTCTTCAAGTACCATCATCTGAAAGTGGTGCTTTGGGGAGTAAGAGAATCGTATCCATATATTGACATGTAATGCAGAAGATAGTAAGCAAACTATTCTTACTAGAAGGTAGAGGAAAGTTGGAAACATTTTTGTACTCTTAGAAAAATAGTTTACAAACTATATAGATTCACTGAAGCCATTTTATGATCCTCAAAGTAAATGGATCTTGATATTTTGTTGCTGACTAAAAGTAATATTGCCCATCTTGATCACTCACCTCATTTGTCAGAGATTTATCCAAATAGCAGTTGATTGGTTTCAAAAAATAAAAAAAAATCTTAAAAGTTTGGTTTCTTAATGAGGTTGATGAAGAGAATATACTCTAGAATCTGATTGCAATAATGTTCAGCATAAAGCATTATAATCATGTAGGATCATAAAATTGGTGTTAAAAAGAGACCTTAAGAGTCATGTAGTCCAATTATTATAGGTAAGGAAACTGAGGCTCAAGAGAGGCTGTTACCTACTTAACAATACAACTTAGTAAGATTCAGAGTCAGGTTAATTATACAACTTTGTAAGATGCAGAGTCAGGTTTAGAACACAGATCCTCAGATTCCAACTCTAGTGCTCTTTCCACTGTGCCATACTGATACTAAGAGTTCCAAAACTATTGTAAACAAAGGTAACATCTTTGGAATATTGTCCAGCTTCACAAAAAAACTAAGGGTCTGGTATGTATACTAGAAAAAAGCAGTTACAGGGGCAGCTAGGTGGTACAGTGAATAGAGCTCTGGCCCTGGAGCCACGAGGACCTGAATTCAAATCCACCCTCAGACATTTGACACTTAACTAGCTGTGTGACCTTGGGCAAATCACTTAACCTCAACTGCCTTGCCTTCCCCCCTCCAAAAAAGAAAGTAAAAGCAAGTACATTGTAGGAATATCGTGTGTGTGTGTGTGTGTGTGTGCATGTGTTTTATAATATATATTGGTATATACCCACTAGATACTAGGTACTTCCAAAGGTTCTTCTTTTTTAAATATCTGTATTACTTAAAATGATGGGAGATTTAAGCCATATTTTGCCAAGGAGTGGGAAGTAATAAAGCAGGGGAATTGAAAAGCATAAAGTACTACACATGAAAACATTTTCAGAAGACTAGTTTTTGTAGATGCAAAGTTGAAGAAGAAGATATCTAGCTAAATCTGCATAATTATCTGGATCTAGTTGGGTAAAAATGAAGTATGTCAATTCCTCTCTCCCCACTATACCTTCTCCACATCAAGTTATCTCCACTGGAAAAATAGTTCACATTTAAATTAGGTCTAATTTTCCAACAGTTGAAAATGTTTTTATATTCTCTTTTTGGACACAATACTGATATTGATAAGAATCCTACCAATATCAGATGAGTATTAGTTTCATCTTACATGACATATTTAACAAGATCACACACTCTTTAAAAATACTTTGACAAAATTGATTTATATTTGGTTAGTAGTTCAATGAAATCTGCCGACATACAAAACTTTTTTTTCAACCTTGTTGATTATCTATGTCTAATTTTTCCTTGTCTAAATGGGTACTTGTTATTGTCCCATCCATTTTAAATTTTGGCCATTTTCTACCATTTCATGGTGAATATTAGTCACATCCACCATGGTTACTACTTCTAATCAATCCCCAAGAGATATGAAATAGATTTTAATTTAGGGCAAGTCACTTCACTTCCACGGTTCCCTCAACTATAACATGATATGGTTGGCAAGTTGATCTCTAAGATTAATTCTAGTTCTAAAATCCTATAAAACAAATATACTTCCTTTATCAAAGATGAGAGCCAAAGCATTTCAGTAGCACTTAACTGTGCACTTAGAAAAAAAAAGAATTCATTATACATCTTTGAAACTGAATCATGAGTCACTCTTTTAAAGCCTCAAGTTGGCCATATGAGTTATATGGCACATATTTATATACATGCACATATACACATACACACATATATAAACATGTATTATATTAATATATATGCTTATATATACACACATGTATGTGTATGTGTAGATATAGATATAGACATAGGTATAGCTATAGATATAGACAGATCTATTATATGACTGAAATTTAGCACATTGAAAAAATGAGGCACAGTGAAAAGAGTTCTGAATCTGGAACCAGAGAGTCTAGTTTCAAATCCTTGATCTGCTGTTCACTACTTGTGTCTCTTTGGCCAAGTTACTTAACCTGTCTGGGTATCAGTTTCCTTACTTTTTAAGTGAAGGGATTGGACTAGATAACTGCTGATGTCACTTCTGCCTCCCAGCTTGACCATTATGGCTTCCATTGTATAGCATCTAATACAACCCTTAATTTTATTCCCACAGATTCTTAGATTTAGAATGGATCTTAAATTGTACCCCTATCATGGGACAATGGAAAGAGCACTAGCTACCCATTTCTTATTCCTTAAGGACTCAAGCCAAATAAATTCCCCATTTCCCTTTTTGAGGAGAAGGTTCTTCAATGATATCTCTTTCACCAATTTTGGAGCATACGTAATCATTTTGCAACACTTCCTACTATATATTTATTTTTTCAGTATTATTCACATTTTTCAGCAAAGGAGAAAAAATAATAAAAGATGAAGCACACAGATAGACAGAAATTAGGAAATCCCCATAGGATAGCTTGACTCTAGTCAAATGAATAGGCCACCAAGTTAGCTAAGGCATTCAGAAAAGAAAAAGTTGCCAGGGATAGATAAAGAAGAGCTGGTGCATTGATTTGGAAAATTCAGTTGTAAACCTTATTAGTAATATAAAAAAAAAACTTTGTAAGCATGAAATTTGATACCTGATAATTTCATATAGAGCAGGCGGTCAAGAAATACTCTCTGATCCTCATTTGCCAATCTACATAAAGAGTTTTCTGCTTTACTTTCAAGAGAGGCTAGCTGTCTGTTTAGACTACCCTAAGACTAAAGGGAGGGCCATACAAGCAAATGGATCATTGGTCATGCTTATGACCCTTTAAAGAGTATTTCACATGAAAGATATGTTAATATCTAAAAGTAAAAGAGAAAGCTGAATCAAGTAAATAATCAACCAACTAAATATTTATTTAATCAACAGATCCTCAAAGTATGTGGAGTTAAAGAAGAAACCAAAGACACAGTCCCTGCCCTCAGATGAGTTTACAATCCAGTTGGAAAGACATAAATCAGAGAATGAGGTTTAATATTTCTATTTATTAGTGAAATGATCTTGGGGATGTCACTACACTGATCCTCAGTTTTCCCATATATAAAATGAGGGAGTTGGCTTGGATTACTAAAAACTCCTCTGTTGGACATTTCAAACTCTTCTCAAACTGGCTTTAGTTTATTTTTCAAAGCTTATTATACATTATTCCTCTTTGTGTACATTGCCAAACTGGCCTGCTTGCCCTTCCTCACACACAACGCTCCATTTCCCACCTCCATGCCTTTGCATATGATATTCTTCATGTTTTGAATGCACTCCCACCTCACCTTTGCATCTTAGAACTCCTAACTTCCTTTGAAGATTAGTACAAGTGCTTCTCCATGATGTCTTTCTTCTCCCTAACTGCTGTTATCCTCAACAATCCAAAAACTTACCTTTGTATATATCTGCATATATTCTCTTATACTCATGCAATAGAATGTAAGCTCCTTGAGAGAAAGGACCATTTTATTTCTTTGTGTCCCAAGTACCCAACACTGTACCCAGCATAGAATAAGCATTTAATAAATGGTTGGTTATAGAATAAAAGATCTACAGTGAATCTACAGAAAAATCTCAGAGGTCACATAGAGGAAACTACTTATTTTACAGCTGAAGAAACTGAGACCTATAAAGTCAGATGGTTTGCCCAAGGTCACAAAGGTAGTAATCATTGGAGGCACGATTTGAGTTGAGGTTATCTGGTTGTAGAACCAGTCCATGTTCAACTGCGTCATTTAAATAATCTAGTTAATAATCTTAAGTCCTTTCTAAGAGTGAGAATATGATGAGAATAAAATTAAGAATTAAATTCAGTAGTAATGATTAAGTGTTAAAGGAATTGAGAGGAGAGGGAGACGAATGAAAGTCAAAGTGATCACCAATAGCATCCTGTACAAAGTGAACTGAAGCTAGACTCCAAAGAATGATGATGACTTAAATGGGTAGAGAGGCATTCCCAGTAGAATGGTGAGGCTGAATTGGCAAATGTGTAGACCTAGACATGAGCACAGCATGTTGCAAGAGATCAGCAGGTAAAGTGAGGCTAGATTGTGTACAGCCTTGAAAACTATGAAGAGGAGATCAAAAGTCATGAAGCATTATTAATAGGGAGATGATGAAGGTTTTTGATCAGGCCAGTACCATGAATCGAAGAAATGTCATGACAAAAAAGTCAAATGAAGGTGAGTGAGCTGGTCATCTACAAATAGTATTATAATACGTGTTTCTTTGTAAGAAGAAGGGAACAGACTGGGAATAAGGAGGCCAAATGGGAGACATCCAAACCTAAGACAATGAGGACCTTGACTGAAATAATTTCATTGAAAATGGAGGATATTTCTGTATAATCAAAATTTAATGATTTCTAGGTTATGTCAAATAGGGAAAAGTCCCAAAATGACTACAAAAGTTTGAACATGAATGATAGAGAGAATGGTGATGATAGGGAACAAAAAAATTTAAGAGAAAAAAAAATTCTGTGTGCAGGGCAGGGTGTTGTATTTTAGTTGATGGTAGATGAGAGGGAAAAAATGATCAATTCAATTTATATCTATTGAGTTTAAGTTAAAGAAGCAAATGGTACAGAAAACCTATGCCAGAGACTAAGGCAAAGAATTTATTCAAAATTGAATGTGCTTTCATAAGATAAAGGGGGAAAAAAGATTAAAGGAAAAAAGATGTAAAAGAGAAACTGAAATACTGTCGGGATACTGATATATTGACCAAAGCATCAAAAAAAAGCAAGCCCTTAGGTATTTTATGAAAATATCTCTATCCAAATTTAGTCATGTTGAAAAAAACATGGGGGGGGGTGGCAGAAAAGCTTTGAAACTATTTCATTTGTCCATGTTCTTTGATTCATCTATACCACCTTCACAGCTTTCTATAACTCCTATAACAGAGTACATTTTCATAATTATTTTGAATTTTAACACCAATCTATACAATCCCCGTAGGCATATTTTTTATTTCTACCACATGTCTTATCATATCTGTCTCAATGGACAATTAACTTTTAGATATTAACTAGGCATATCAAGAACAGTAATTTTAATACCAAGAAGAAAAGAAAAGACATATGATTAAAATATATTGGCAAGAATTAAAATTATGCCACAATATAACAAGACAGTATTGATACTAATTGTTTTAGAACAAACAAAAAATCCCCTCAAACTCCATAAACCTAAAGTTCAAAAATGGAAACCAACTGAATTATAGAAAACCTTGACCAGTATTTATTGCCACATGCTTTAGAAGCAATTTCCATTTTGATGGGGTACTTCAAAAGTGGTATTCTGAAACAGGTAACATAAAAATATAGGATCAAGATTATGTCTGTCAGATGAAAAATACAGCATTTATGCAGCATTATATAATCCATTCAATGGTTTATGAGCCCAAGGTCCCCATGGGAGTGTCAGAAATTCACATAATGTTCTCTAGTGCTCAGTTTTGTATTTGGACTACTGAATAAGTGGGGAGGGGGAACATTTCATTAAAAAATACTTGACAATATTTTATTTTTGCTAGCAGGCAAAACAAGCTCAAAAGTATAAATTATTTCCAGAAAGTGATATAACATTATTTCAATTACATTAATATCTCATCAGTAGGGATGCAACATTCATAGAAGCATAGAACAATATATTTAGAGCTAGAAGGGACCTTCAAGGTCATATAAACAAACTCTTAATTTTATAGATGAGGAAAAATGTGGCTCAGAAGGTGACTTGCTCGAATTTGCAAAGGTAGAAAAAGGTATCAAAAGTATGATTTGAAACCAGCTTCCTTGATCCAATACTCCTTCTACTATACTTTGCTTTTTTATCAAGCATGTTAAGCCTGAATTTGATAAAAAGTACTACATAAAGCAGATGGTCAACCTGCACCTTTGAAAGAGTAAGGTACCAATGATTTGGTATTAAAAGAGTGCACTGAATAGTTTTCTCTAAGTGTCAGGTCAAGTACCACTTAAATACTTTCACCTCTGATAAAGGAAAAATGCCTGATCTTAAGGGATGTTAGAGCTAGAAGGAATCTTAGAGATAACTCATCCAACCCCATAGACAAGGCAAGGAAGCTCATAGGAGTGAACTGGCTTGTCCTCATTTAAATTCAAAGACCATATCCTTTGCGGTTAGAGTGGTGGGAGCTAACACCCTGAAGGATGTGATCAAATTCCAACATCAAATTATAGAGAAAAAATAGTCAAAGGAAAAGAAAAAAGATGAGCAAGTATCCAGTTAGAAAATAAAAAAAAAAACAACAACACTTGAACATCAACAAACTGGGGGAGGGGGAGAAACAAAGTATAAAGAGATCTAAGGACAAAATTGAATTATAAACCAAACATAAATCAATCTTGTCAAAATACTTTTTGGTGTACATAATTCTATTACATATAAAATGTAACAATAAACTATTCTTTTATACTAGTAAGATTCTTAATGATATCAGTATAGTATCCAGAAAAAAAAAAATGTGAGAACAGTTTAAATAGATCCTACACGGAGTGTGTGTGTGTGTGTGTGTATGTGTGTGTATGTGTGTGTCCTAGAGAATCATAGAAAATTGAGTGAAAGTTGAACAATTTTCAAGTTATCCATACTTCCATGGATCTATGCTTCACCCTTATGACTATTTCTGTAATGTTGCAGATCTCAGTCCATTAAGTACATGTAATTGCAATCATTCAGGTCCATGAAAGATTATTATTATGCAGAAGGTACATTGCTTTACCAGCTTAAATAAATATAGAACAAAAGGAAATTGGTTTATGTTATAGCAAAATGAACTTGTTAGATATTAAGTAGGAGTTTGTTAATACATAGTATGAGAGATACTAAAAAATAGTCAAAGGGTGTTAGAGATGAAAATTACTTTTTTTTTTAAATTAATTTCAGACTAAACACCAGGATATGAACTAGGCAACAACTGAATGTCACCTCCAATGCTAAGATTTATGATTGCCCATTTGGGTCCACCTAATCTTTCATTTTATCTCTATGTCTAAGGCTAGATCAGGTGGGCAGAAAGAGCTTTTTCACTAAGTATTAGAGATCCTTGAGAGCAAAGACTTTTCTTTGGAATACTTGTATCCACATTGGTTTGGGCATAGTGGGTACTTAATAAGGGTTTGTTGAATTCAAGTAGAAATCATGACATTTTTAGGGTAATCTCAATTTCATCTTTTCTGAGGTTGATAGATTTGGAGATTCATTCCCCATACTATTTAGATCAACCAGAAAACAATTTTAATTTCTGGCCAGTTTGTAAATTGTCCTCTGTAACATTTGAAGAATAAGATTATTATTGTACTCTCATAATCTACTTTCTTCAATAGCACTTTATATACAGCTCTACTCTGTTAGGACAGGGATTGGTAAACTATGACCAAATATACCCTGCCTATTATTTTATGCTTCTCATCCCTAAATAAGAATATTCTTTTAATATTCTAAAACAAAGTTTTATTGTATTTAAAATTTTTTAAAGTCATTCTTAGCTTAAGCTGTGCAAAAATAGGTCAAGGATAGGATTTATGATTTGGTCTTCAGGAGGTAGTCTACCTTTGTGGAAGGTAAACTCTAATAGTGTGCAATGACTGATTTTGATAGACCTAGTCCTTCTCAGCAATTCAAGGATCTAAAACAATTCCAAAGGATTCATGATGGAAAATGCTTTCCATATCCAGAGAAAGAACTATGGAATCTGAATGCAGAGTGAAGCAGACTATTTCCTTTTTCTTTTTCTTTTTTTTGCTTTTTTCTTTCTTTCTCATGCTTTCTGCCATTAGTTATAATTCTTCTATTCAACATGACTAATGTGAAAATAGGAATATTTACTAGGAATGTATATGTAGAGCCTATATCAGATTGCATCCTGTCTTCAAAAGGAAGAAGGGGAGGGAGGGGAAAAAAATTGAAAATTTATGGAAGTGAATGTTGAAAGCTAAAAATAAATAAATTAACTTAAAAAAAAAAAAAAAAGAAGATAAGCTCTAAGAAGCCAGGCCAGGTTACTGCCTTCTTCTTTGTATTCTTCATGGCACTAGGAAAAATGCTTTCAACATAGAAGATAATCAATAAATATTTAATGATAGAAAAAGCACCAGTAAATCAATCAGTAGCATGTATTCACTGACCATTGGTTACTGCCATTTTTCATCTTGGCCAAGGCATTTTAATGATTTAATTTATTTTAGTAAAATTTTAGCTAACTGAAATAGCTTGAGGCCACTGACCAACTCTCCTCCTCCTATGGGATAATACATTAGGGAGAAAACTGACCCTTTGAAGAACTCAGAACTGAGCTGGGAGAAAAGGGCAATATGTTCCTCTACAAACAGGGCCAGAGGAATTTGAAACTGCAATAAGAACAGGATGTTCTGTCAAAGGGAAAACAAAACAGAATGTTTTACAAACTTTTCCAAGAATTAAGTAAAGATATAAGGCAGCTCTTATTTGAATCAGACCCAGTTAAATGAACTTCAATCATTTAATACTATACAAGCAGAAAATAAATATTAATTATTCTTCAAATATTGTCAGTTTTATTACTAAGTCACATCTGTATAGTGCTTCATTGTTACAAAACATTTTACACGCATGATAAGTCTGATCCTCCAGATAACCCTGGGAAATATATAATGCATGAATTATTATCTACATTTTATAGGTGGGGAAACTGAAGCTAAAGGGTTTTCAGTGATTTGTACAAATCAAAGGCTAGTGAGTGATGAAATGGATTCCAACCAAAGTCTATGGACTGTTTCTATAACCCAAGGCTCTTTCCACTAACTCATGCTGCCTTTCATTCTAATAAGTGTAAAGATGTATCAGAAAAAATATATTTACTTATTCCTCTTTAAAAATAGAGGAACTATGAAAATGATTTTATAAATATGGGATCTTAATATCTTAGAAAAGATTTGTTCATCTCACATGGATATTTCCCAGAATAATGGACTATAAAAAGAGGTTGCCTTGAAACATATTGATGGCATTAGAGAAGTCTGGCCAGAAGCTCTAAAGCAGTGGTTCTCAACCTTCTTAATGCTGTGACCTTTTAATATTCACATATGAGCGTATCTGCATGTGAGCAGACCTGCCTGGAGACAGATAGAGGAGTGGTGTCTCGGTTCCTAAGACCATCGGAAATGTGTATTTTCTGATGGTCTTAGGTGACCCCTGTGAAAGGGTCGTTCAACCCCCAAAGGGGTCATGACCCACAGGTTGAGAACCATTGCTCTAAAGGGAAGGAATATTGCTAGGATAAAAGTTGTTGAGGGAAACAAAAGTTTAACCTTATGTAGAGAATAGAAAGACCAGACTGTGATCTGTTGCTTAGAGAGCAAAAGTCCCTAGCCTTCTTGTCATTTCTAAAAGTTCAGCCCTTATGATTTTCATAGAAAAAAAATGGTAAATTACTAGGGGGAAAGGGGTAGTAAAAGTAGTTTTCTTACTGCAGTTTTACTCAATTCCTTTTCCATTTAGGAGAAGAAGGATATCTAGGATTAATTTGCATAGATGGGATATAGAATGGGAGTGAGGAAATACATTAAATATAAACATAAAAATGACTTTCTGATCATTGGTCAGATTAGATTTGACCTGAAGGAATCAGAAGGAAGAGAGGAGGCAAGGAGAGGTATTAAAAGGAACAAGTGTGACCTTAGATTAGGTATCTGCTACCTTTTGTTAGCAGCAGAGTGGTAGGTCTTTGTAGACCTTGACTGAAAGGGATCTGGGGTGAAGAGGCTAAATAGGAGATCTGTAGTTCTTGTTTGATGGGGAATGATTTAATAACCATAGTGCCCACTCCAAACTTCCATGGACAGATGACAGAATAGCAGGTGGTCTTGAAGATTGCACCTCAACTGAGGCTATATTGTTAATGTATTTTTGCCATGTAAGGGACATGAAAGATCTTGGGGCCAAATGTAATATTAATGGAATCTGAAGATCTTCCATGCCCCTTTGTATTGGCAAGTAAGTAGGTACTTAGCATCTTGTTTGAAGTTAACACCTTGTTTAAGCTATTTAATTAACAACACCTTGGGAGGAAGTTGCTGATGTAACAGGAAGTGGCAAAATAGGGAGGAGCTAAGGCGTATATAAGGAAAAGCCTCATCTGGGAATGGCAGAATTTCCTGGGGTAAGCATCTGTAGGCTGGAACTTCTGCTGTGACCTTTCTTCTGCTGAGACCTTTCCTTTGGAAATTTCTGCTAAGAACTTCCAAGTACCAGGCTATGGAGCTACCATGAGTGAGAGTGGAGGATCCCTGCTTGAGGGAGCCTGTTCTGTTGTGAAGGCTTGGGAATGTGGGTGTTCACTGCCTTAACCATGTGTATCAACTTTGTGGCTACTGTAATGACTTTGGCTTTCTGGTTCTTGGACTCAGTTTTCTGGTATTTGAATAAAGGCTTTGGTTCTGCCCTCCATGTGGAGAGTCTGCTACATTTTGTGATTCACAACTACACAGGCATGTTCATAACAACCATGGGTGTTGTGAATATTGCATTATTGTCAACAAAAGCTAAAATACCAATAGCCTAATCCTGTAGGAGAAAGACTTAGTATCATACCATTTAAAGTAGGTGTTGGACAGAGTATTAGATAACCTTGAAGAATGATAGATAACTGAAGATCAACTGGAATGGAGATACAGCACCCAGTAGGGAGCAGTTCTAACAGAGAGCAGTATGATAATATCAACAGAATCAATCATTCGATAAGCATTTATTAAACTGTTAGCATATGACAGGGACTGTGCTAAGGATTGGAAACACAAAGAAAGGTGCAAGCATTTTTTTGCAACTGAGTTCCAAATTGCCTTCAAGTAGCTCAGCTCTTCCAGATCAGAAATATAAGTTGCCCCTCTATCTGTATGACTCCTACATACATGGCCCCTTCATGTACATACTCAAGAAATGCCCACTCCTTAATGAGGGATGGTTATGTTTGGAGGGGGGGTGGTGGAGATATTATTTTTATTGCTGTTATTTCACTATTATTTGTTACTTTTACTGTTATTTCACTAAACAAAATATGAATGAAATGAAAAATGACTTTGTTGGAGCTTAATGTTTTTGTATGACTAATGAAAGTAATAACATCACCGGGGACTCATGAGCTATGGTTTAGAGAAGATTCTAACACACAAAGTAAGTTGAACCTGGGGTAGTTGTCTGGGAATCCATGGGCAGGAAGGTCCATGGTATTATACTTATTTCATACTGAGAATTATCACCCATAACAACTATTTATGATCTATATAAACATATTATAGTAAATAGAGTACTAGACTTGGAGTTGGAAGACCTAGGTTCAAGTCCTAAACTGACCCATTCTAGTTACAAAACTATAGGTAAGGCACAACCTCATAGAGACTCAGTTTCTTCATCTGTAAAATAAGAATAATAGTGTATCTAATACCTTCTTCACATGGATATTATTAGACCTCCAACAAGATACTATATAAAGAACTAAATTAGTGAATTATCATTAAATAACTTTGGGAGAAATACTGCTAGCAATGAAATTATCTCATGAAAGCACTATTCATGAGAGATTTCAAAAAGACCTTCAGAAAAAACCTGGAAAGACTTTTTTACATGAATTGATGCAAAGTAAAGTGAATAGGATTAGGAGAAAATTATACACACTAACAGTAACATGGTGCAATGATTAACTATGAAAAACTTAGTTCTTCTCACAAAACAATGATCCAAGACAATTCCAAAGGAGTCATGATGGAAAATGCTATCCACATGTAACTGATATAGTCTGAATGCAGATCAAAACATACTATTTTCACTACATTTTTTCATGTTTTTTTCCTTTTGTTCTATTTCTTCTTTCACAACATGACTAATATGGAAATATATTTCACATGATTACACATATATAAACTATATCAAATTCCTTCCTGTTTTAAGGAGGGAGCAGTGAATAAGGGAGGGAGACAATTTGGAACTCAGTTGCAAAAAAATGTTAAAAATTGTCTTAGCATGTAATTGAAAAAACACTATTAAAAATAAAATAAAACAGGGGCAGCTAGGTGGTATAGTGAATAGAGCACTGGCCTTGGAGCCAGGAGGACCTGAGTTCAAATCCGGCCTCAGACACTTGACACACTTACTAGCTGTGTGACTTTGGGCAAGTCACTTAACCCCAACTGCCCTTCAAAAAGCAAAATAAATAAAATAAAATAAAACAAAACATGTTACAAAAAGTATCTTCAGAGTTCCATATGAAATAGTTTGGGATATGCTTATTTATTATGATATAATTAAATTTTAGCATATAAACACATCTTGTTCAATATCAGAATTTGTTCTAAGATATATATATATATGTTTGTATGTATGTATGTATGTATGTGTGTATTACTTTGGATTCCCATAGATTCTAATAAAAGGATTTAAATATATTTTAAGACCATATCCTCCATAATGTAGTGTAAAAGCCTGACCCTTGAAAGCAATGATATGATACATTCAAGTGTATTACAAATAAATCATATTTACTTTATATAATTTTTTTCCTAAGGAGCTAGAAATATCTCCTACACTCAAAATGTCACTTATTTTGAATGTATATAATGACATATCTTCTACATTATAGGTGATTAATAAGTGTTTGTGGGATTTACTCACTAGAGAGGAGGTGAAAATGATGTCCCTTTAAATCAAATTCAACCTACATTCAAAAAAATAATTGATTTTTTAAAAAGGGATATCAATGGATAAACATCCTGCCTACAGATATAGCAAAGGACAGCATCTTTCTCTCTTCAACTAAAAGATTATAATTCCTAACAGGGTTTAAAAATGTATCCCTGGAAAGGTAATAGACAAGACTGACTTCTATTTATGTTATGTCCTTTGACATTGAGTCAGTGAAGATAAAAGAAGAAGATATTAACTTTTAACAGTGGACATGTTAAAATAAAACAAATGAGCAAATTCTAAATAGCCATGCAGAGCAAAATGACCTAGCCTAGCTTAACACAGAACCACAATGTAATCAAATGAAACCTATGATCTTTGTACCTTTGAGAAAGAGAGAGGAAGACAAGAAAACAAACACAATTTAAAAATCTGAAAGAGAAAAAGAAATCACCTATACGTGCAATACACAGCCAAATTCTTTGCAACTGCTTTGGTCCTGAGAGAATTGCAGGGCTGAGAGGAGCCAGCCAAGTCCCAGGGAGCTCAGCTTTACCAGAGGCTTCATCATCTTCCCCTGACCCATTTTCACCTGAGTAAACTGAAAAGAACTCAAGCCAACACAACAGGGTAAACCAGAACTATGTGAACCAGTCACAACACAAACTGAAACCATTCGTCTGCTTTCCAAGTGAAAGCAAATCTCTCTGACTTTTGTCTCAGCCTCAAAGCAGATTCCACAACTGGCATAGATTCTCTCTTTTTTTTCTTCCCTAATAAGAATTTTGGCTTTAAATTCCCTTCCTCTACTCTCTTCCTCAAGACAAGAGGAGGAAGAAAAAAAGGCAGGTAGATTGGAATACAATGAAGGATGAAAAAGATATCTGGATTGGCATCTTTTAAGAAATGGCTCATTCATGCCCCATATGAGTATGGTTTTGTCCTAAATTCCACGCAAAGTTCACTAACAGACAAGGTCCTTTCTTGCTCTGATCTCAAAGTCTCAAAAAATAGTAAGTCTGATATGTAAAGGAAACTCTCTAAACAAATATTGTATAGTTATGTAAATTAGAATGCAGGGGATTATTTTATTTCTAGGAGACTAACACATTTTAATAACATGTTATGGAAGTAGCATATCAAATCACCAAGACAGGGGTGAGATATAAAACATGTAGATCATCCATTAGCCATAGTCCTAAATTTGCGGAAAGATATTACATCCTTTATCCTTCTTTTTCAATTTCAAGCTTTAAGCAAAATTTACGATTATTTTCTCTGATTTCTCATTGCACCTGACCACTTTGTCCATTCCTACAAATGCCTTCTCAATAAATTTCTCATCAATTCACCTATTGTTTACTGTGGGGATCAATCAACCCAAATTCAACTTGGACTAACAGAATGCCAATGTTCTCTCTCTTCACATTCCTTCATTTCCAGTTTCACTACAATAATAGAAAATGTCATGTCAGAAGAAGGTGGCCTTATTGTGAATCTCTGAAATCTCATGGATTGATTATCCTCCAAAATTAACAAATCCAAACCACCTGAAATTGACTTTCTTGCAATCATTCTAATATAATATATTTTCTGTTGTGTCTATTAGAATAATGTTTTTGGATATCATAATAATCAAATAACTGCTTGAAAGTACATCTTGCAAGTGGTCTTATTAAACGTTATTTTTAAAAAGCCATATGGACAACTTCCCAAATGCTTTCCTTCCCTAACCTTGCAATTGCTACAGCCTTCCCCTCTAAGGTTTCCTTTCATCTGTACTATGTTCCTAGATTAGAGCACGGATAACACAGAATCTTATTCAGCACTTGCTATATATCAGGCACTGTACTGAGCCCTGACAATATGAATACAACAAAAAGAAATAGTTCCCACTCTCATTGGGCTTACATTCTAATTGGAAAATGCAGCTTCTTTTTTTTTTTTAAAGAGCAGAACTAGATGGAAAGAAGGTAGTGAAAATATCTTAGTGATGGCAAGGTAGAAAAATAGTCTGGGTAGACATGGGCTGAGCCAGGTTTAAAGTGAGCAATTTTGGCCTGAATATTGTCTCCAATGGAAGTTCTTAAGAGGAATTCACCCAGTCAGAGGAAGACCACACTGGAGTGGTGGCCTCTCCAACACTGGAAAAGTACTAGCTCAGTCTAGAGCTAAAAGGAAAATTTAAGGATTTATTTGCATGTTGTCTTTCCATTAGAATGCATGTTTTTTGAGGTCAGGATCTTTTTTTTTTTCTTGCTTCTTTTTGTAGTCCCAATGGTAAGCACAAGGCCTGGCACATTGTAAGCATCAAATAAATATTTGTTTACTAACTAGTCATTTATTTTTATCAGTGAGAATAGAAATCCAAAAAGCCAGATTTATAGAAACTACCTAGGAAAATTACCAAGTATAACATCTCCCTTAGAATTTTGATGAAGTAACTTCCTTAACTACCCAATCTTTTGTCAAGGATAGCACAATCCTTCCAACACTCAGATTCCCAACCTCAGACTCATTCTTGATTCCTCACTCTTCCTCATCTTTCATATCTAATCAGTTGCCAAATCCTATTGATTCTACTGCCATAATATCTGTATCCATCAGCACTCACAGTCATCACCTTAGTTTAGGCCCTTCTCTGTGCTTATGTGGATTATTACAATAGCCTCCCATGGATCTCCCTGCCTCAAACCCCTTCCTTATTTAAACCATTCTCCACAGAACTGCCAAAATGATATTTTTTAAGTACAGAACTGAATCACATCACTCTCTTACTCTATAATCTACAGTGACTCACAGTTTCCTCTAGAATCAACAACAAATTCTAGTCTTTACACCTGACAGTTTGGCTCCAACCAACCTTTCCAGGTTTGTAATACATTATTCCTTTTCATGCACTCTATAGTCCAGCCAAATTGTCCTTTCATATCACTGACTCTGTGTACAAACCACACCCTATGTTGGAAATGTACTGTCACTACCCCTTTGAATCTGACATTTCCGTCAAAACCTACCTTAAGTGCTACTACCTACATAAAGTCTTTGTGGATGCCATCTATTCCCTATTCCTCCTTCCTTCCTCTAATTACACTGAATTGTGTGTGTGTACATGTATACACATATACATACACACGCACACACGAGATATTTTTTTTGCTAAATTTTTAACATCAGACAGAGAATCTTACAAAATATATTTATTATTCTTTAGAATTATGCACATTAGCTAGTTGATGCCAGTGCCTCCTGACTTTGATTTGTTGTGATTTTCCTGTGGGGTGATACAGGGTAGGGGAAACAAGAGAGAGGCGTGGGGGAGGAAGGTATGACTATAAAGTAAGTAAGCTTCATATGACAATGCATTTCACTACTTTGTAGTTACATCTTCAGATATTACTATCATTCTTATTCTTTCTGTTGTTAACTTTCATCATTTTGTTTATACTCGTACCGTATTGAATTTTTTGTGGTATGTGATTAGTATGACTGTTATGTTTATATCTCATTTTCCAAATATATCAAAAATCCCTAGGAATATCTTAACTTATTTATCTTAGTATCTCACTCTGTACCTAGCCCAGTGCCTTTCTAGATACTTGAGTTTTTTTTTAATTTTAAAATTATACCTAGATGTATTATACTGGACAAGTCATAATACTTAGCTAGCATTTATATAAATACTTTAAGGTTTACAAAGCACTTGACAAATCTTTCCTTATTTCATCCACCTTATAATCCATTTTCATTTTGAAGAAACTGAGATAGGCAAAGGTTAAGTAATTTGCCAGGGTCTCAGAGGTAGTAAGTGTCTGAGAACAAATTTAATCTCAAGTCTTACTGATTCCAGGTCCAGCATGCCATCTTCTACATTGCTTAGTTTTCATTCATAGCAAAGAAGGTGCTAACCTGGATCAGCAAAGAGAATTTCCTCATCTGGAAGTTCTAACTTGCTCAGTCCCTATCTCTATCCCTATCCCAGTCCCTATCCCTATCCTGATCTTTATCACTATCCCTTAAACTCATGCAGTCCTATATAAGGTGCAACCAGTGGGGGTACTACCCAAACTCCCATTCCCTCCTCCAACTCTCCTGCTGTCACCATTGAAAATTCAAGCCATAACTTTAGAGAGATACCACCTATTTGTACACTACCCTGCAACCAAATTATTAGCCTCATCAATACCAGTTGAGGAAGAAAAGGGAAGGTGAGAAGGGAAAAAATGACTGGAAGAAAAAAAAAATCATCTTGCATTCTCATTACTTCCTCTAGACCCTGATATCTTCCTACACATTCCTAATCAGAGCTCTAAATTCTGTTCTTCATCCTAGAATCTATGTCATCCCATCATACCACTTTGTTCTAATTTCAGGTCCTTCTCACTACACAAAAAGCTCCTGAAGCCCATTTTCCACACCCCAACCTTGATTTGGCCCCACCCCAGATTGGGATGATGTTGGGAGAGTCCCACATTCCAACTGTCAGGAGTATGGCAGGGGTAGTTGTGTTCCTAGCACATCAAGTGGGAATTCCAACCCTTTTCTTAAAGTCCTTTGGGTATAAGTGGTGCTAAGGTTCTGTAGTACTATTTTGTATAGTGCTTCATACAGCTCCTCCTTTATAGTCTTTCAGGTACATTATTGGTTAAATAGCCTTATTGGTTTTGCCCTTAATCTTAATGGTTATACAGGAAGATGATTCCTAAGCACCATTCTGCCAACATTAAAACTAACTTTTAGAGCATAAATCCTTCCTAAATCTAGGGATGCTTATACTATTAAAATCCTATTAAACATTCTGTTGAACTGTTAACTGTTCATGCAAAGGAATTTTTTTTCCCCAAGGATACTTGAAATCAAAGGTTTTGACTTTATCAAAGCAAAAACGAAATTCATTTTGGAAGATGTTGGTTCATTTTCTCCCTTTGACAATGGCAAAATGTCATAACTTTAGTAATGAAGAACTCCAATTGCTGTGCTCTAGAGATGAGAGCTAACTCAAGGAGCTCATCCCCTTGCCTCTTTGGAAGAATACACCCACAATTTGCACAAACATTTCAGTAATAAATGAATTAATGTGTGTTCTCAACAGTATTAAAACAACTACAACAGAGTTTCTAGACTGAAGAGCCCAGTTAACTTCTGATTCAAGAACCTTAAACCAAGGAGAGGAGAGATAATTACTTGATTGAATAGAACAGACTAGAGAGCACAAAATAGTTGGTTGAGGAATAAGTGTCCTGTCAACTGTTTATATGCAGAACCCCAAACTCATTTAATTTATTCTAACAAACAACTGAGAAACCATTTTCCAGATGTTAGCAAATCAATGAGGAAGAGACATAATGCAGTTCAGGACTCATTTCTCTAAAAGTTTGTACTTTCCAAGCATATACTTAAATGCTTAATATACTTAACAAACTTATTATTAAACATAGCTGCTATTATAGTATATTTGAAAAGAAGCTATGAAAATTATCATGTGAAAGTTACTACCATATCCATGGTAGAAATCAGATGAGTAAACTACACTGAGGGACAAAATTAGGTGCCAGGGTAAGTTCCCAGATGAGGAGAGTGATTTTGGCTGAGTTCTAAATATATATCATATCTAAGGAATAGGCAAATTCCTGAAAAGTTGTATGAATATACAATTTTCTGGCAAATTTTAATGCATTAGGAAAAGTTACCACAGAAGAGAACTCTAAGGTGAGTCCTTTTCAAAAATACAAGGAATAATTTTTTAATGTCAATACCCCCTCATTTCTATTTATAAGTGTATAATTTTGTACAATTTTTCTTGTAAAAGATGGGCAAATATACTGTATCCCACATGCACTGTCATCATTCTCTCCCTTTTCATCAAGACTTGACCATACTTGTGTGATTTGTGACATTTTTTTTTATCAGATTCTAGTTAAAAACCTTCAAAGTGCTAGAAATCTCACTGTGACTGCTAACCAAGAGAAAGTGATTTGGGAAAACTGTAAAAAGCTCACTTGAGTTGTATTATGTAGGTCTTCAAACCATGCAGGGTAGTTTTGAACTGTATTATTAAATTACAAGGGGCATGTAGTTTGAAGAGGAAGCTATCATTCATTCATTAATTGCCTGTTTGGTAACAGTATGTAGTGGGTATACAGAAAATGCTGGCCCTGACCTCTAGCAGCTTCCATCTTAAATAAATGTGACAGATATTTTTCAAAAATATGTATTTTCTAGAGAAAGTTATATTTTTCTTTTACCTTTTAAAAAAAAATCTGAACTGTATTGGGGAAATTGTTTGACAGTGATGACTAGGGGAAGGTAGACTTCCTCACCCTAATTGACAAAGAGAAGGAGGTTGTTTCAGTCATTTGGGATGCTGTTGAAGAAGATACAGAGTCGAAAGCAGGAAAAGTAATGAGGTCTCTGAGCAGTTTTCATTTGAAGAACAGGAGTGGGGGAAGAGAAGCCTGGTATAGTGCACTGACATACAGTTTAATAAGATCTAATAGGAAGCCAGACTTTTGGGTGGAGTCTTGGCAGTGAGAAAAAGAACTCAGAGTCAGGCTAACTCCTGTTTCAGGAGCCACTAGTCTAGATGATAGTGGATATAATCCAGAATTTAGAGACTAGGCTGGAGCAATGCCATAAATAGTCTGTATTGTGGGAGTGATGACAGGCAAATTTATAGATAAGAAGAAAGAGAAGAGTTCAGTCAAGGTTATAAGCAATGGAGGCAATTGGAAGAGGGGAAATATAACTGAGTGGTGTGTGAAGATGTTCCATTTGTGGATGAAAAACACTTCGGCTTCTGATCATTGTGCTAAAGTGGAAACTAGCTAATCTTAAATTGTTGTGGACTTTTCTGCAAACTGACTTCATGACCAAGTAATCCTCAAAGCAAAATCTGACCTTTAATAGCATCAGTTGTATCTACAATAGTCCCAACACCTTAAATGTGATTTAGGCAATTAACAAACATTCTTACACTGCCATCACCCCAACATTTGCAATTATTCTTTGATGTACTATCCATTAGACTATAAATTAGTTGTCTTACAAATCTTGGTAGCCCTAAAAGCAATTCAATTGTGCTTTGCATATAATAGATACTGAATAAAAGTTTGTGGATAAATGCTATAAGTATGTACTATACATATAAGTCTACTACTGAACTAATCTGAAAAATGTTGATAACCTCTTTCAGCATAATCTCTCCTATTAGGATATACATAGCACATTGCTTTCTCCTTCCCCTCCTAGCTCATTGACCATTCCTTCTCAATATACTTTCCTGGATCTTTGTTCATGTCATTTCCTCTAACTATACATTTAATAAGGTTCACATGTTACATGTATGTGTGAGAACTTGGTAATTTTATCATTGTTAATTTATAAATAAAACATATTCCATTCTTTCAGTTGTTTTAGAAGCTATAACAAGGAAATAAAATCCTTAAAAATAATACAGAAAAGTTAAGTGAATCTTAAGCAGTATGGTACAGTAGAGATAGCATTAATTTGACCAATTAGTAGCATCTACTAAAACTGAAAGGTCCCTGCCATAGGCTAGTTTTTCCCTAAAAGGGAGACTGAATTGGTCTAGGAAAGGCTCAAATGACATAGTTTACCAGTCATTCAAGACATGAAAATTCAGCCCCTGAATAAGGGCTTCTTAGTCATAATGAACTATTGAGGGAATTAATACATCTTTATGACTGAGTATGCTGGCATAATACATGAGAGGAGAGGGGATACAAGGGGAAACTGCACTCAATTAAATCTACATTTTTGCTATCTGTATGCACACACATACACACATATGCATATATGCACATAATTGTATGTATATAGGTGTGTATGCATATAATGTATAATACATACTTTTATATATATACACATGCATACATGTATATACACATGCATACACATACATGCATGCATACATACATTTGTCCTGGGCCCTCTTCTTCCTTTTTATTAATCCACTTGGTGATCTGATCAGCTCCCACAGGTTCAACCATTTTTTACATGCAGATGATTCTCAGATCTAAATATGCAACAATACTCTTTCTCCTAAGCTACTGTCTCATATCACCAACTGCCTTTTCATCTCAACTGGATGTCCTATAGGTACTTCAATATATATATATATATATATGTCCAAAAGAGAATAAATGATCTTTCCCCTTCAACCTGACTTTCTCTAGAACTTCTATTTTACTGTCAAGGGTACCACAGGCCTTCCAGGCACCTAGGGTAACTTGGTATCATCCCTTACTCCTTACCTTAACTCACTCTATATAACTAATCCTTTGCCAAATCTTACTATTTATACATTTTCCAACATCTGTCATATGTCTCTTTCTCTTCAGTCACAGAGCAAACGACCTTCATCATCTCATGCCTTAACTATTGCAATACCTTTCTAATTGGTCTGCCTGTCTCAGTCTGTCACTGTTCCAATGCCAAGTTATTTTCCTAAAGCTCAAGTATGGCTGTATCACTCCCATCCCCATTCAATAAACTTCAGTGTCTCTCTATTCCTTCAAAGGTTAGACATAAAGTCTTCACTTTGGCATTTTTTATTCTTCATTATCTTTCTTTTTTTTTCCTTAACATTGTCATCTCCACCACATACTCTAAAATCCAGCTATGTTTTGACCTACTTACAGTGGCACATGCCACTCCCTCACTCCTTTCCATGGCTTTGCATTAGCTATCTCCATGCCTAAAACACTCTCCCTCTAGATTCCTTGACTTTCTTCAAGTCTTTACTCAAACCCCACCTTAAACAGATTTTTTCCAGCTTGTCCCTGGGTTCCCCCTTAGATAACCTTCCAAATACCCCATATTATCTCCTCTATGTGCCATCTTATTGACATGTCATCTTCCCCTTCAGAGTCTGAGTTCCTTGAATGCAAGGACTGTTTCTCCTTCCTTTGCAACCTCTGAGCTTATCATAATGCCTGATACATAATAAATTTTACTACATGCTAGTTGACTAGCTCGAAATGTCATATATCTGTTATCTAAGGACCCGTCTAAGTGTGGAAATGCTCGTTACCAGAAAGCTGGCCGCCAAAGAATGTTGTTTGTTTTTCAGTCAAAACAGGTCCCGAAAACAATCTACCCAGGTGTATAGGGATAATATGCATGTTGATAGATTACCCACATAAATGAAACAACAGATTCCTGAGGTACTTAAGTGTGCATACACACACACACACACACACACATACACACACACACCTCAAACCCACTGGTTAATGCCCCACGGAGACACAGATCTAAATGGATGCTGAAGGCAAGAAGATACCCCTGACTCAGGAGTGCTAGTCATTCCCTGACAGAGTAAGGCTACATGAGGCATTAAGTCTCACAAGACATTGTTTCAAACAAGTGGTACTAGAGGGATAAGTTACATCCATCACAAATAATATTTCTTGAATATAGGTGCCCTCTGATCTACATTGGTATAGAATGATATTAACTAAAAGTTATGCCAATTTAATTCCTACTACTAATAGCACTATATGGGCAGCATGAATATATGAATAGTTGCTGGCCTGGAGTCAGGGAGACTCTTCTTCCTGAGTTCAAATCTGACCTCTGAAACTTACTAGCTATGTGACTGTGGGCAAGTCATTTGACCTTGTTTGTCTCAGTTCCTCATCTGCAAAATGAGCTGGAGAAGGAAAAGGCAAACCACTCTAGTATCTTTTCCAAGAAAACTCCAAATGGTGCCACAAAGAGTCAAACAATTCTGCAATAATACATATACATACATTCATATATGTGTGTGGATGTATGTATAAAAACTGCCCAGTAACTCTAGCAGACACAAATCTCTGCCTTTCTTGAAGGCTTCTTATACTTCCCAATCATCCCACAAATTCTGGCACTTAATTGTATTCAATTTAGCATTTGATGGTATGCTATCTTGTACTGGTCTGTAGTTATTCCATGCATCATCTCTTCAACCCTTCGAGAGGAGAAACTAAGTCATCAACTTCTTTTGTGCCTCACAGGGCACCTAACATAGTGCTAGACATGGAGCTAATACTAAATAAATATTATTAGAGTTGAAAAAACTCTGCTTCCTTCACCTCCAGCATTTCTAGGTGAGAAATAAAATAAGAAACTGACCATTTAACAGCATAAACCAACAATGAAAATGAAACAAACTCTAATACAAATGAATATTGCAAGTGGACACATTTGAGTTTTTAAAAAAATTACTCCATGATTCCAAGTATAATCATTGCAGAATGGGCTGCAGATCGCACATTCTGTTCATACACATGCTTAAGTCACTAATGGTCACCTTCAGAAATAAAGGACGCAAGATACACTCTTAAAGAGGTAAATTTTCAAAATGTCACACAGGGTCACATTTCACATGTGTCCATACAGATTAGAGCCAACCACCACTTAAAATATTGTTACTCTGTCTTCTGTTCTCTGTTCTAACATATTGCATGTGATGAAGGTATTCTTTATGTTTCAATATTCCAATGAATTTCTATGGAATGCAGTTACAAATCAGGGGCCATTTTTTTCCTCAAAAAAAAAAACAAACCCAAACCCAACAACAACAACCTATAATTCACTTTTCAATAGTGAAGCAACTATGGAAATCATATGACTGAAATAAAGAAAACAAAAACAGTCATTTAAATAATGAACTCTTCCTCTATTCAGTATTTGCATTACATTTTAAATCAATCCATTTAAAACGGGATTTTTTTTCAACCCAGCACAGTACTATTTCACAGCCTGATAAGCTATATTTCATGGAAAAACAATATCTTTGTGTAATGAAATGGTAATAAAAAAGTACCAATTATCCCAGTATTTTCTCAAAATAGGTAGACTTTCTTTCATGCCCTAATTTTATGTTTTCCTTTGCCCCACACTAAAAGCTCAGCATAATTATCCCTGAACAGGTTGAGCAAGGTCTCTGCAAAATCTGCTCAGGGTGATTATTTAGCTTTTTTTTTTTCATTTGTGGAATTTAGTTGAGACTGTTACAAGCAGTTTATCAAAATAATTGCTTGATTGGCTTTAGCAGTTTTTCGTAATTGAAAAAAAAAGAAAGAAGAGTTTTTCTAATAAATGGAGGGAGAAAGAGGTTAAATACTTTAATTACTAACTTGCAAGAAGATTTCCATTTGAATATGGAAACAATGTAAAGGGGTTCCTTATTTTTATGGGACTGGAACCACTTCAGAGGATTTAATGATACTGCTAGGCAACAAAAATTGGACTTCACAACAATGGAATTTCTGAGCAAGCTAACTTAAAATATATGTGTTTAGCAGAATATTTGAAATGTATTATCTTTGAAAGAATAGTGAATGTGCAAGATGTCTTTTTTTTTTAAAGGCAAAAACAATGACCTTCATATATGTTACTATCTTAAACTCGCAATCTAAAATTTTAGATCCTATTGTATAAAGCAGCTGTGTGTAGGAAACAAGCAGAATATTTTTCTTAACATAGTCTGATAGACATTAATTGAAGAGTTCAGGTAAATATTTTTTCATTTTTAAATGGCCCTGGCTATTTTTGCTCTCATCTCTGATTTTTATTGTTTATAGGAATTCTTGCTAACGTCTTAAAAAAAAACAAAAAAAACCCCCAAAAACAGAAAAGGCCTCATTCACTCAAAGTGAGTGATTCATTGCCTTCTGTACCTACATAAAATCTGGACACTACAATGTCTGTGAATATTGGCACCAGATTTGTGATTCTAAAGGTTCAGCTACTCTAGGAAAGGCTCTAACAAATTCTTCCCACTCACACATGTACAAACAAGAAACAGAAATTTCATATGAAAAAGATCTCCAATCTTCTAAATGTGAGTTAACTTTATACTGACAGATCTATCACCTGTGCTAATCCAAATAAATGATTTATTAGTGCCTTAAGTCTAATGATGCTCTGTATTGAAATACAGTGGGGTAAACGCCTCATATGGGAAGGGGAAAAACCTGGGTTCTAAATTTGACTTTGCCACTAACTCCTTGAGTGATCTTGGCAAGTCACTTCCTAAGCTCTTTGGTTTCATAAACCTTGGCTTCCTTGTCTGAAAAAAAAAATGAGGATATTGGATTAAATAATCTCTATAGTCTCTTCCATTTCTAATAGTCTATACTGTCATCCCCAGTGACTCCATTTACTGCCTGTTAAAAGGCTGCTCATAAAAACAATATCAAAAGAGAGAAAATATTCTGAACCACTTTTTTATTAGGGAAGGGGAGAAGGGATGTGTCCCTGTCCAGCTGGAAGTTTTCTCAAATTAGATTAACTTTTAATTTAAATTTAAAAATTTAAACTCTTTACACAGACATAGTAATTGCCTATTTCAAATATACTAAACAAAAAGGTGATTAAAAGGCACAGTAATATGCTTACATGAATAAGGATTAATTCTCAGAATCTAGATAGTGTTTTCTTCTCATCAAATTACTTCTTTACAACAATTATTAACTAATTCACACATTGATCCCAGGAGATAGGTAAAATCAGATGATAAATGTCATATCAGCTGAAAGATGGGTAAATCTATGCTCAGAGAGAGACATTCTATAGTTATGACAATATAATGAATTGATGTCATCAAAGAGATTTTGCTTCAACCATGCACTCAATGAGAAATGTGTCTACCATTAGTTTATAGGTAAAATCTATTTAAGTGTATCTTAGCCATTAAAAGGTGTTGGTGACAAACCAGCTATTTACTATGGCCCAAATACA
The DNA here is from genome assembly GCA_028646515.1 of Pseudochirops corinnae. NCBI lineage: Eukaryota > Metazoa > Chordata > Mammalia > Diprotodontia > Pseudocheiridae > Pseudochirops > Pseudochirops corinnae. The sequence goes on from CM053588.1 coordinate 249,745,686, forward strand.
AACTTGGAATAGGGCATGTAACTGTAGCAACCACTGGAATTATGTAAAGATCAAAACATTATATGATCCCTAGAAAAATGATGAGTGTGACTATTTCCATGGCTACATAATATACACACAATGAGCCTACTGTGTATATGATCTGTTGGGTGTTGGGGGGTAAGAAATAAAGACACTCAAATCCCTTCTGTTCCTATGAGAACTCACCTAAAAATTCAGTGATATAATAATTGTTTTCATTTACTAATGTTTCACCCTCTTAAATTACTTTGGAGAACTCTGTCTCAACCAGATAGGTAAGAATCATAGAAGAGTTGGATGACCTTTAAGTTATTTATTCTAAATTCTCTAACTTAAAGGTGAAGAAATTGAGATTCAAAGGAGTTAAAATAATTTGCTCCAGGTCACACCATTAGGTAACAGAAGAGTCTGAACTTTATAATTTCAACGGGAGTCAGCAATGTCTAGGAATTATGAATTGACAAAGCAGTAAATTTCCAAGATGGCATGCAAACAACCTAAATCTATACAAGTTCTTCTTTCCCCTCTCCTTCAATCCTTCATAACAGATGCATGCAATATAAGATGACTTCTTACACCTTCCAAAATCCTTTACTGTACTGACAATCAGTTTTCCCTGTTCTCTTAGACCTTTTCCTATCAACATGGAAACAAGATAATGGAATCAAAAAATCTCAGAGTTGGAAGGAGTCACAGAGGCCATCTATCCCAAATCTATCCCAATCCAAACCTAAACAAAGACGTGTCTATAATATTACCAAGGGGGTCATCCTGTCTTTTCTCAACCCCCTCTAGCAAGAAGGAATTATACTATCTATTCATTTAGCACATTCCACTTTTAGAGGAAATTAATTGTTTTCCTTACATTAAGAAAATGTGAATAAATTAGTTTCTTCATAATTTCCAATCATTTTTGTTAGTTTTTCCCTCTGGACCAACCAGGACAAAATTCTTCCTTCTTTGACAAACTAATATTTGAAGAGAGTGATTCTTCTTTACTAAGTCTTCTCTTCTCCAGGGTAAATAGTCCTTCAATTGATACATATGTGGAAGGATCTTAAATCCCTTCATGATCCTAATTTATCTTTCCTGGATCCACTCCAGATTACCAGCACCCTTCTTAAAGCATAGCATTTAGAATCAAGCCCAGACGTGATTGGATCAAGGTAGAGTACTATGGACATGTAATTTCCTTAGCCCTTGAAAATATGCTTCTCAGAATCCAGCTAAAAATTACCTTAGCTTCTTGGCTTCCAAACCTCACTCTTGGCTGATACTAATATTGCAGTTCACTAAAATCCCCTAATCTGTTTTTCCTGGTGAATACTGTCTAGTTAAATCATCCCTGTCTTACATCTGTGAAGTTGATTTCTTGAGCCTAAGGTGAGACTTTACATTTATCTTTACAATAAATTTCATTTTACTCAATTCAACCCAAAGTTCTAGGGTGAAGAAATCCCTCAGTATCCTCACTGTTATCCAATATTAGCTACCCATTCTTCCTAGCTTAGTATCACTGGCTCACTCTACCACCTAAAAGTTTATTTAAAAAATACTTCCCCTACCAACAGCTGTGTAAGGTTGACAGTACAGGTATCAGCACCCCATCTAAAAATGAAATGAAGGAGAATGAAGCATAAATGAAAGAAAGGATTTGCCCAGAGTCTAAAGGCTACTCAGTCAGAAGTCCAAATGGACTGTTCTTTGTACTTACTATCTAGTCTATTATCTTTGAATGATGCTTGAGATTTGATTATAACAAAAATGCTCGTTGAAATGTACTAACTACTAAGTAGAAGATTAAAAAAAAATACAAATACACTCCTATTGCGACATTTAAAATAAGAAAAATGAAATTTCTCAAAAACATTTTTGAATCAAAGATACACATTTTAAATCTCAGAAAATTAATCTTTGCAGTTTTCCCTTATAAAATGGTGTATTAATATACCTCCAAGAAAATCTTATAGAAAACTACTTATTTTTGTTTCCATAAAACATCCTAAATATCCCCAGTTCAGAGGAAGCATACTGAGATATTTGCAGCATCCTCTGGGGCTCTGAAAAGCTCTATTATTATTGCATGTTACCCATAAGTTACTTTTAATGCTCTTTTAAGGCTTGTTAAATGCTACACAAATTTTATACTTCATGTCTTTAATGTTTAACTTATCTATGAGCAAATCAGTACACACAATTCAATGTTTCTATTTTGATGATTTCCATTCATTATTATTTCTTAAATGGATTTATTTTTTAAGGAGAGAATTTTGATTAATAGCAGTCCCTGATTATGTACATGAAAATAAATGGGTTAAACCTTTGCCCCAGATATAAATGGAGGCAAAATAGAAGAAATAAAGAATTGTGACTTAATAGTTTTGCTTATACTTCAATAACTCTTAATAGATGCAAACAATCCTTTAAAAAAAATCTTGTTGGTGGTCATTTTTTCAACTTTCCTAGTTGTTATGAAGTTGCAAACATTCTAAACTTTATATGACACAAACGGGTGCCCCAGTTCTGATGTAATTTTATATGACACAAACGGGTGCCCCAGTTCTGATGTAATTTTTCTCCCACATCCATAAAGATTCTTTTTAGGTTAACCAAAAATTTGAATTCTGGAAAAAAATCCAGAATTTGAATTTTAACCTTCACAAATCTATGAGTAGTATCCCCCACCCTGAATGAATGCTATCTAAAAATATTTTTTTTTAAAGTTTAGTCCTGTTCTACAATGCACAAATTAGAACTCTGACTAATATTCTGATTTCGGTGTGTTTCTAGGATGGGATTTTAAGGAAAATGAGAAATTCAAAAGTTTCTTCTCTGCACTCAAGGTCTAACAACACTAAAAATATAGAGTTTTTTACTAGCTTTTTGGAGGGGAAAGTTCAATAACCCTTTCTTTAAAACACTATGTATGTTCATCATGTTTTTTCTGCCAGAAATAATTTGACAATTTAGGCCTCATTTTATTACAGTGCAGGTGGACTCTAGGTTCTTATAACCCCACATTAAAAAGCACATTGTTGATAATAAACAAAAACAAAGAAGGGATTAAGAAATTTGGTATTTACTTCAAATGGATTTTTTTTTAAAATCAAGTGTGCTTTTCTTACTTTATAAAGTGATTCATCTCTGAAATTTTCAAAAATAAAAAAGTTATCTATACTACCTCCACATAATACTGCTTTGTTTCTTAACAGGGATATAATCACAATCACTGTAAGCTTTTCATAAGCTTAAACTCTAAAGGTTTCCTTTATTTTTTAAAATTCACATATTTTTTCCATAATCCTGAGCCAAATTAATAGTGCCATGTTTATAGATTTCTTTTTTTTTAATGAAGAAAAAGCATACTGTTTCTGGCAAGAAAGGTAATAAGTGATTTTCCCTCTTTTTCTTTCAATTTCCCTACCATTAAACTTAATATAACCAAAAGAAAATTAATCCTACATGCCATACCTTAATACTAGAAAATTCACTCCTTCTGAATACATGGACAATTGAAAGATCCCCCCTGTACTTTAAAAATGTGAGAGGTGATGATTTTTAAAGCAAATTTTTTTTTTAAAAAGATTTCTATTTTAAAAGCCTTTCAATCAAAATTATACTTGGCTACCAGAGGGTTTTTTTTTTTTTTTGCACAGTTTAAGTAGTTTTCTCTGCACAGACACATTTTAGTCATCAATAATTCTTACCAAGATAATCCATATAATGTCATCCACCACCTAAGAAGCTTTGGTAAATCTAACCATGATTATCACACAAATTGTGATTTGGATCAAATTGTTAAACAAAATTGCAGCAAAAACTGTACTTTCCCTGGCTATTAAAGCACTGACCCTGATAGGACCCTTTGGCACTGCACTTTTTATATCACCGAACCTATTAATCAGGTAGTAGTTCAGAAGGATGTGCATTATAGAGCTGACCCTCACCAATGCCTTAATTAACTGGTATTAAATGGTAATTAAGACCTTTCCAATTAAATTTTAATTCAAAAAAATTAAATGTAAATGCGGTCATTTAATAAAGTGTTGTAACCATTTGGTGTGTTTCAGCTTAGACACAGAATATAGCTATTTGCTATTGACAAGCACTAAAGGAGGAGGTCATTTCACAAGTATAACGTGGACAAAGGTGAAACGGGCAACTGATGAAATCTGTGGCCAAGGCGAAATAGCAATCTCTGAGCCAAATGGTAATAAAGTTACTGAAATGAAGCGATGCAGGTTCTAAACTGAACTGTCATAGGGAGGATATAGGCTTCGAAATAGCATGTCACTTGTAATTAAAATATTATTATTAAAAGTGTACAAAAGGCTTTTAATTGTGCTATTGATTTTGGATTCGAGTCTATGGTCACCGGGAAGGGTAGTAACGTGCTTTGTGATAGAAAGAAAGGAGAGAGCACTTTGAAGGGTGAAGTGGGAATTGTGACTTGGTTGAACCACAACAAACAACAATAAAAACCTACTCAGGCTGGCAAGCACCAAGGAGATCTCCAGCTCAGAGTAACAGTTAAAAGTGCTTCCAAAATCCCATCTGCATAACTACTTAAATAGAAAGTCTTCAGTGGGTTCCTGGGGGTTAAGAACATGGAGGAGAGAGTTCTCAGGTCTGAAAGTAGAATTTTTTCCCTCCATTTGTATGAATTGAGATTGCATGGATGAAAGTCAAGATTAAATCCCTTGCCTAGGACATCATTATGAAAGGCAGAGTTACCTATCTGAGGAACACATGAGCATACAGTCCAGGACCACTGCACAGAAGGGTAAGGCCCAGATTTGAGAGACAGAATATGTAGACACCCTGCTTTCGGTATAATAAAGGAAGTTGAAGGGAGGTGAGAGCTTAATCATAGCCTGATTTTTTCACGCTACATTTTGATTATGGTCCAACCATTCAACTAGTACCAAACTCCTTGGAATGGCATGACAAAACTCATAAAGTACCAGATACAGAAATTCCTTGCCTCCTAAAAAGCTATTCCTTACTGAGCTCCTACCAAAGAGAAATAGAGCTCTCCCTCTTGCAATGAAAATTGACCCTGTTTCCTCTACGCATTCCTTAGGATAGTGTATTTATCTTTTTAAGAATACTCTCAATCAAATTCAATGCCTCTTCTCTCCCCACCCCTTACTGTTAGGAGGGAAAAATCAAAATTGGATCTACAATTTAAGTTTCTTATATTTTGACACTGCCATGCAACTTTAACCAGTTACCACAAGACAATGAATAAAAAGAACACAGCTGTGTTTAAACAAACAACAATTCATGAGGTGTTCAATAAACAGAGTATTTGGAAAGCTAATGATTACTTCCATTCATTTTGACACTCACAGAGTGAACTATGTCTGCCAAATTCCTTGAAGTTTTAAAATTCTCTGCTTCTAAATTGTCTATGCCGTATAACTGAAACTGATTCTGTATGACAGTTCACTTAGTAAAATAGTGGCATATCTTCTAATGTTTTAGCAAAAAAACAACTGTCCTAACGTCATATGTAATGCACCAGGTCTATGTATTTGGATAAATAAGCAGCTTCTATTTTCTTGCTGAAATGAAGTGAGAGAAGTCATTGGACCTAGGAAGCATCATGCTGAAAGTCTGATAATTACAAATGCAGCTTATCATTGAAGAGAGATGCAAGCACCATAAATTATAAAAATCGAGTAATACTTGTTCTTGTCCTTTGCTTTTCTTGTCATTTTGGAGAAGTTACCTGACCCATAATGAATGATTCTACAAGTTTAGGATTCTGGGGGGAAAGCACTGCCAATTAATGCATTGAACAATGAGTAAGATCTTCCAAGCTAACATTTTGGTGGCAAGCTAACCTAACAATAAAATGCAGGCCGAAATACAATTTCTTAAAAACGAAGCTGAGTGTTTTGGTAGCTATGATTTTATGTTCCTTGAAGAACAGTTTCTGTTAACTGTAAAGTTTGATTTCCTGTCTTTTAATAAGCTCCAAATGCGTAATTTATGACAACAAGGGTTGTGAAATTTTTCTCATCACCTTAAAAGGAAGTAATGTGGAATCAAACTGTAGGTTAAAGAGTCATTTCATCCAAGTGATATTGCTGTTTTCCTTGAGGTAAATAACTTACTTGGAAAAAAAAGAACCCAGCACACTAACTAAAGAGATATGATTATAAGATTACAAAGGAGAGTCAGTCTTCACCCATGCACAACAATTTTCCTGACTTCAAAGATCCTTCAATTTCAAACCACTTTGGCCTCTACAAACCCTTCAGTCTTTACAAAAAACAAAATCCTGGTCAAAAAAAGGAAAACTTAGGCCTTCCTTTTTAACAACAATGTCATATTAAAAGAAAATCTTATTGCTTTTAAAATTATACTATATACATAGATATGCATATCTATGTATAAGGATATATATAATATTGTATGTATATATACATATACACACATACAAACATGCACACACACATACACATACATATCCTTAGAATTTTCAAGTTCTAAAAGAGAAAGAGTCCAGTTTTCATAACAAAAGTACATTTACCAGCCTTAGAATTCTAATTGTGTTTAAAACAGTTTCATGTTGCATCAAAGTACAAAATCAATACCATTTGTCCAGCATAGAGGAAAAATGGAATCTATAAATGGCTCTTATTGAGTAATTAAACACCTATTATTGTCATGAGTACTGAAACAATGAATATGATAAGATAAATTTTTGTAAGAAAATACTGCAGTGATTAATACTTCCCCACATATTAAATAAAAATGCCTGCCTTTTGTGCACAAGTGCTGGCAGAAGAACAGGAAGGAGAGAAGTAGTTGCCAGTGCCACAATAACAGGCTAACCTTGAACTGAACTCCTTCCTCAAGAAATTAAATGCTGTAGCAGGACTTTAAATCCCCCCACTTAGAGCTCATTTGTGTTCCATGTAACCTGCAGTTCCTGAAGAGAACTCATTATCTTCAAAAGGAGAATCCCTTTATAATTTCTTTATGAATGTGTATATTGTTTCTATAAAAAGTATTTCATATCAGAAAAGGATAAAAGTATTAATAGTGTAAGCAAGGCAAAACGACTTCGCACCATTAATACACTATTTCTGCTTCCAGGAATTCAAATTCAGAATACAATTTGTTATGAAAACTGATTAAGAAAGAGGTAAGGGAAAATTGCATTAAAGATTTTTAAAAAATTCTATTACATTGATACTAAAATGCTTGGCTTTTCTTTTGCTAGATTTTTATATCTGACTCTCTCTCTCTCTCTCTCTCTCTCTCTCTCTCTCTCTCTCTCTCTCTCTCTCTATCTCTGTCTCTCCTTCCCTCTCCCTCACTCTTACCTATCTCCCATTTCTCACTCCCTTTCTCCCTCCCTCCTTCCTCTTTCCTTCCCTCCTTCCTTTTCCCAAACTCCTTCCCTCTCCACTCCCTCCAATCTTTTCCCCACCACATGGTTCTGCCACAGCTTTAGATTTTTTTTCTTCTTCTAAAGAATGATGCACTAGGAACAACTATAGAGTACAAAAGATGAATCTATGGATGTGACACTTGTAAAGGGTAACCCTATTTCACAAGTGAGATGGGACAAAAAAGAAAGAAAAAAGGCCACAGAAGCAATAACTGCTCACTGAATTACCATTAAATTGTAAGATTTACAATCCAATGTACAGTAAGTGCATATCTAATGGAGTTTGTCCTCTAAAAGAATATAAAGTGGATCTTTGCAGCATAAGATGTACGTAGGTGATATATGCTTCTTTATAGCTATTTTAAATTAAAAAACAAAAAAAAACTGGAACACACAAGAAGGAAACATTAATGCAATGCCTCTAACATATTAAAATGAAGTTACAAAATAATCACAACAAATGGATGTTGCATTAAAGGCTTTCCTTTTCCATCTAACTTTACTCATCTTAAATGTGAAATGTAAAACACATCTGAATCAGCACAGAAAATCAGAAAGTCATTGCCTTTCACACATTAAAAAAAAATTAAAAATCTGTATTATTTTTATGTTGTCCCAAAAGTCTTAGTGCAGTTATAAGCTTTGAGAGCTTCCACATATGCACAGATAATTACATTACTATGGAAAGTAATACTTTTTAAGTCCAAAAACTCTACTACAATAAAAAGTTATTTTGTTGGGGGCAAAAAGAAGTCAAGAGAAGTTTACTTTGTCAGGAGTATGTGATTTATCAGTGTCAGACAAATTCATATAATTGCAACATGAAGAGGGATTAAAGTGAGCCAATAACGGTATCCTTCACCAATGATAATGTCACTGCGTTCATTGTTCTTATTCATATGGACAGTACCATGCGACAAGCATGTGTACACACGTTTGCATGCATATCCACACACCCACAGCGTGGCAACATAAGAAAATGGACTGTCTGAAGAGAGAAAAAATAGGGATAACTTCTAATAAGCACTTCTATTCTGTTCTCCAATATCCACCTAGAAAGTTCTCAGTGTCACCTCCAGATAGTCACCTGATCAAACATGTGATTATGCACAAATTAGAATCTATCAACAATATTTTACTGAAGATCTTTGAAGGGGGGAGAGAAACAATCCTTAATTGTCAAAAAAAAAAATGCTGTCACAAGTTTCAATTTTTATAGTGCAATAGATTTCTTGTTTCAATAGCGTGATAGAAGCTACTCTCCTTTAGTTAAGCCAAATTTTAAATTATTACTCCAACTGTACAAACCTGGGTTTTCCTTTTCCTCACCTCTACCCCTACATTATCTGAATTTAACTTTAAAGGATTAACAAGTACCACACACACATGATCAGCAATGATATCCTTGTTCTTTCAAACCTTGGTGAATCAAGTTCACTAAAGGTGAAGTGGTAGATTTATCAGTACAAGTGGCTGTGTCTTCAGAGCTTTCAGAGAGGTGGTGTATGGAAATGCCTAAATAAACAGCGGCAGGAGAGATTTGTGAAGGAGAGATCTACACACAGACAGAGAGAGACGCACTCAGTGCGTATAGGAAAAATAGAGTATAGGCATCACTATATCTAAATGAAAGGGCAAACTTAAATTTCCTCCTCATTAAGGTTATTTAATTTCAACTTTAATTTTAGTTTGAATGATTCAACCCTGTTCCCTTCTTGCTAAGATATTTTGAAGATGACTCGAAATATCACTTGGTTAAAGCATCTCTCTACGCTACAGTGAGCCGGGGAATTTCCCAGCAGCTGATGGAGACCAGTGGACCACCTGATACTTTTTCAGCAGGGTTATAAAATTAAAGGATTGCTTTGATTTGCTTGAAGGATTACTTCACATAGTTAATTGCTTAAAGTCCACGGTATTAACAGCAAGAAAAAAAATTAAGAAGGTTATTGTAGAGTGAACTAATTGAAAGCTGATTACATTGTGCAAAGCAAGAGAAATCACTGACTGCGTTACATACCATCACAAGCACTGGTCTTTTCCACCCTGCTGCTGCAGCAAACAAGCTGATTTGCTAACAACGTGGTCAGCTCGGCACTTGCACAGCGTCTCACTAGGTCCATAGACGGCTGCTTCCCATGCAGAGAATCTCAAGCTCCATTTTCCAATCTGATTACACGGCTCCTTGTTCCAGCAGCCTTAAACCTTCATGGCAGTTTACCAACATTTTCATCACTTTCTCTTTTACAAAGCAAAGGAACTCATAAGCTCTCAGGTACCCAGGATTTCATAGTCGATGGCTGGCAAGCAGCCACCTTTCCTCACCACACAACTGTTTCGGGCCACATTGCAGGAGGCAGACTGAATTTACCAGACAGCACAAAACTATTAGAATTTTGCAGTGTCTACGAGTCAGCAGCATGTTTCTGTCCTTGCAGATGTAGACTATTCTGCTTAATCACATCTAGGAAATACCCGGACCTAATAAGAACTCTGCCAAAAAAGCAATTCAAACCCAAACAAATGAACATATGTCTATGTAGCAACCATTACCCTAACTAAATTGCATCAGAGACTCACTAGTCAATGCAAAGCACCCAATAGCTACTTCTAACAGTCTCTGCTTTCTCTACCTGTGACAATGGCATTACTAACTTTTCCCTAAAATTGAGAGATTGAGCCAGGCAGCTTAAAAATCTTAAGTGAGCATTTCAAACTTTGAACATTCAGGAACTAGCCAAATGAACTAAAAAAGACAAACAATTTTTCCCATTTAAGGAAAATTTGTGAGAAGGAATTACAAAGAAAAGCAGAAGGAAAAGACTGACTTCTTATCATTTTCATTGTTACCATGACCTAATTAAATTTATATAGAATTTCAACCACAAAAACATCTTCAAATGAAAAGCTAAATTGACACAATTACTAAAGCATCTTAAATAACATATCCTATGCTTAAAATGCATTTTAAATCTACCACTACCCATCCTCAATTTTTAACTGAATATACTTAAACTCTAACCATTTGATATTCACTGTAGTTATATTAAAAAAAAATAAAAACAGAGCCAGAAAAAAATATTTCATATCTACCTCTAACCCAACCCATTTTCTAAAAATAGTAATACTAATAATATAAACCAAAATGATTGCAAAATTTGTGAATATTGCCATTGAACTGGGTTTTTTTTTTTGCATAAAATTGATCTCTAATAATGGATTTGATAAGGGAGAGGAGCCAGCAGTTATAGGTGTAAAAAATGTACAACGAAGCTAGCACAATGGCTCAGTACTTTAGATCAGCAGTGCACTGACCCTCTGTATCTCTGAGTCATTAGCTAGAATCCCAGCTCTGCCTTTAGGAGTAGGGATTTGAACTCGCACACCAGTGTGGTAAGATTCAGGATCTTGAGCATGCCAGACAGAAGGGTCATTCTCCTCAGTGATGAGGAGGACGGTTGCCCCCTGGGGAGGGAAAAACTGGATGACTGACTGTCGCCCGATTCAGGCAATGGACATGCTGCTGACTCAGGAATGGACACTGACAGCCACCACTGCTTCAGTCCAATCATTCCTAGTGGGAGTTGTTTTAGGGCAGTGGCACTGACAGGTACATGCAAAAGTTAGGATAGAATGTAAGGGAGAGGAAAGAGTGAGAATGCATAAGAGAATAAAAGGCCAACTCACACTCATGCCACATGCATATGAAAAATAAATATTTTTTTCTCAGTACACGATAATATTGTATCACAGATGAAAAATTTATGTGTGGCATGAGTATCTGCAACATACATTTTAATGTGATTTTCCAAATAGCATGCATCTTTCTAAAATGAGAAGCAAAGACATAGGTCTTCTCTATATACACAACTTGCAAAATCTATATGCATACAAAATACACACACCCATATAGATTTGCATGTGTGTAGTATCTTGCATAAATGACTGTCAACTTAAAATGCCATTCTCTAATTTATATGCAAATTCTACCTCTGGTAAAATAAAAACATATTTTAAGCAGCTTATAGTGCCAACACATTATTCCCATGAATGATTCCTAGTAAACTATTTATGCCAACTGTGGGATTCTTTTTTGTGATTTATTGAATGGTGAATGAAACCACTTAAACTATAGTTGTCTGTATGAATCAGTAATTTTCATGTTTCTAATTAAAATGTAAACAGTGTAATGAAGACATCAAGTTTTTAGGCAAATGTCTCTTCCAGTGCCACTTGGGGTATGGTAATTACTGGAGCAGATCTATGGATGCTCCTGAATCCTCTACAAGTCCAGATTAAAAGCATTACTGCTAAACCTGGCTTTTTACACAAGGGAATTGTGTACTCTAACCTATTCCCAGTTTGCTTACAGATGCATATTGGCACCACCTTTAAAAACTAGTCTTTTAAAAAATCTAAATGAAATATAACATAAATGGAATGATTTGTACTTAACATGTTGAACAGTGATAAGCACATGCACAAATCAGAAAACTGGAAATAGATTTAAGAAGGGTTTTTTTTTTCCTATGGCCCCCCACCATAATGTAGTCACACAATACCATCTATACCAAATATGCAGTGGAGAGTGGAGGGGGACAGCTTACTTAGTGACTCTAGATTTGGGCATGGTATCAACTTCCAAGATTTGTTTAAATAAATGATTTAAATGGAAAAGGTTTGACATATATGTGTGGAGTACATTGAAAAGCACAAAAATTCAATTCGTATACCAAAAAGAAGTGGCATATTTTCCCCTTCAGATTCCAGAACTTAAAATGCTTTGGATATGAAGCTGAAATCTGTTGTCATTTTTATTTCAACCTCTATTTCTCTCTGAAATTTGTCAAAATTTATCCTAAAGCAAGTGACCTCTTATATGTACTGAAGAAATATATCACCTCTTCTGCTTACAACTGTTAATTGAACTTCTCTGCTACAGTATATTTTCCCCCAAGTTAACCAGCACACTTGTTTTATGTATTTACTATCAAGCACTTGAATAGTTATTTTCTTAATTATAATTCTGAACCACCCCTCCTCCCTCCTTCTCCTCATCTTTCCTACTCCCCAGTCTCAAGAACCAGACCCCTTCTTTTGCAGTTAAGTAGTTATAGCTGAAATCCTTAGGAATATGAACAGTATGAAATGTCTGCTAAAAAGAGGATATTTTTCCCCCTGGACTCAAAGTCCACATTCTGACTGGTATGGCCAATTTTCATATTATTTTTACATAAATGCTAGACAAGCATGTCTGTGTTTCAAGCAAGGGCTGTGGAGATGAGAATAGATAGGAAGTGTAGGGGTGGGGGTGGGGATAGGGCAGAGAAAAAGGGCACTTTTATACTGCTTTGTTTATTATAATAAAATTAATGCAAACAAATAAATGTGTTTCCTGTCAAGGGGGGGGGTGGTGGTGATGGTGGTTCTAATTTGACAAATCGAAAAGCATTTTCTATCATTTTCCCCCACTTGAATCATAAGCTGTTTCTGGTGTATTGGGGGTGGCTGGTGGGGACTTTGGCATGGAGAAAGGGGCTGAAAGATTCAAAAATATTTTGGGGGAGGGAATGGTATGAGGAGAAGAGAAGAGAAAATCTGATTAAACAAAACAAAGTATTTTGTTGGCTTAAGGGTGATATGATAGTTATGGTCAATATCAGAAGAGTTGCAAGTACAGGCATCATTTCTATTAGCTTTGTGCCAGAAAGGTAAACACTGGATTGTATTGTGCATTAAAACAATAAGGAATCCCATACCTCCCCTGCTTTCAAGGCCGTGCTAATCGGGTGTAATTTTTAATGAACACTAGCTGCTTGGTACTCATTCAAGACATTTCATTAGGAGGTTATTCATTTAAAATAAACGTTTCAACCATATCAAGCTGTAACCTTTCTTGAAATGTAAATGAATGGTTTAAATGAGAAGATTAATAAAGAGGGGATGTTCCAATTCCAAGCATGGCATGCTATGTATTTTTAAATTTGTCTATGCCAGATGCTGTCAGTCAGAACAAAAAACTGTCCAAGCAGACAATCTGTGCGTCTGAATGTTGATCATGCTGGAAAGTAAAAGGGGGAGGGGGGAGAGTGTGTCAAGGATTCATGGTCCTTCATCTTTGCAGTAGAGCAAACACGTCTCTCAGTATAGCGACAGACAGCTGCTTCCACTTTCTAATGTGCCCTAACTTAGATCACTGAAAGAATTGTCAGCACTCAGAGAAACACACAAAGATAACACAGCCAGCTGCCATGAAGGGGGGAAACAGCACAGCTCAGAAGAAATGGGATTTGTTCCATTTGCATGATGCTGGCTCCCTTGGGCCCCTTTCTTTCAAATCCAAAGCACAAAAGACAACACTTAACATATTTGCTTAAAGATGACAACCTCATGTTGATTTCATTTGGATGTAACAGTGTCAGGATTACAGATATAAGAATATATTATATCTGTAACAGAGACTGACAAATGTATCCATCAGTGAAACTGTCTGATTCATCTGCTTATACAGCCATTTTACCATCCCAAGGGTGCCATCTAAGTAGTAACTTTAGAAGACTGAAGGTCTAATTTTATTACACCACATTTCAACCTACTAAACAATATTATTTCTAAAATAGATCATTTTTATTGGAAGTCTCCCTGATGAAAAATCCAGTAGACACCAGAGAATTTATGAACTGTATGGGTACTTTGAACTCAATATACTGCCCATTTTAAGCAACTTTCTTGATATACAGTCAAAACCCAATATCGAAAAAGTGGAAGTAAGTTTAAATGAGTGTAGAAGACATACATGACATAGTTATACCTTTATATGCTCAGATACACCTAAATATAAAACTATAGGTACCATGTTTATATTGCTTCACCTGGTCCATTTAAACAACTTCTTTGTCTGTTAACTACTTATGATTACTCTGAGTGTCCTTACTGTTGCATTCACTTGTCAGTAGGAATTCTATGAATAATTAATTGCCTGTTGATACATTGTGAATACCCACTCAATCTGAGTTTTATTTTATGTATTCTTCTAACAATTTATAAAAGATGAATGATTTAAAACTCAGTGGGAGAGCCACTAGTACTCACAATGTAGTAGTTTGGAAACTAATACAAAGCGAAATCTACATGTATCTACAAAGCTACCATGTGTAAGCCTATTTTAAATGTTCACTCATACACACTCCCATGCCTATTCCTAAAAAAAAAAATAAATAAAACAAAAAAAAAATAATAATGATAATGATAATAAGTTGAAGTTTTCAAACATTAAAAAAAATGTCCCTGAGTTGATTACTCTGTTTTACATTGGGTGAGGAGGGGGATAAGTGGAAGAGATCTCCTATTGTTTCCCTAACCAATTGACTGCATAATGAAACATTAACTCTAAGTGAAGCTTTGTCCAGAGGAACTCTAAACTGCTTGTTGCTATTTACTGGCAACAGTGTAATTCACTAGATTGGAGTTGTTTTGTAAAATAGCTTAACTGCTGTATATGAAATTTCAGCACAGCAGATGGTTACCAATCACTATTTTCAATTTGTTTAGTTTCAAGTAAGAGATGGGAAAACTGAGTGTAGGGATACAAAGATACAAACCAGCTTGTATGATAAACCTAACAAATGCCAGAAGATAAAATGCTATATATGCCCCCCACCTATCCAAGTACAACTCTTTATTCCATAATACAAGACTAAAAAACTGTTCTGGTCTAGGGATAAGAGGTTTTCTTTTCTTTTCTTTTCTTTTCTTTTTTAATCTTGAAAGGAAATTGACATTTGAAGATCAATTTACTGGTTCTTTTGGTTACTCTAAAATCTTCCAAGATTTGGACTCTTAAAAACTGATCAAAGTTTTTAGTAGCAACTTATTATATCTGTACATGTTTGCTATCATTCAAGTTGAAATCACTCTCTTCCTTTAAGTGGTTCAGTCAGCCAAATGAAAATGGGGGAAAGGAACCATTTATGGAAAAGTACACATGCACAGAAAATTAAGCTGTAAATATCTGGGCTGGGTCATTATTGGAATCTGGGAACATCTGGGGCTACAGAAAAAGCCAAGCCCCATTTCCACAATGTCCAGGTAATTGCTTATATGATTTATGCCTTACTGTTTCCATTAAAAAAATGTCTTTAAAAAGAAGCATTTGTAGGATCAGTCATGCAATAAAAACTGGCCTCCATTTTTACTTGCACCAAATCTGAAAGATGCTACTTTTCTTCAAGGGCAGAGATCAGGATTATCTAAATCCCAGACAAAAACATAACTTTAAAGAGGGTGTGGCTAGTCAAGTTTATCTGTCTGTCTATCTATCTATCTATTTAAATTATATATAATTATATATTATATACAAACACATACACATATATGGTATATATGTCTTGTAAGTGTATCTTAAATTTTAAAAATCATATCAGATTTATAAATTTATGACATCTTCATCTTAGCTATTTTAGTAATAAAACTTTTCATATCACAGGTAATTTCAACTTCATTACTAGTTCGTTTTGTGGATATATGTATTATACATGCATATAAAACATGTACACACATGTGAATACGTGCATACAAAAATGGATCTTGGTTCAAATTCTGCCCCTAATACATATTGATTTTGTGACCCTGGGCAAGTCACTCCCAGGCAACTCTGTAAGACTAGAAGCTGCAGAGTAAGGAAATATAATATCTATAAAGAATGAAGAGATATCATATCCATAAAGCATATTGAACATTTGGATATTATCAGCTAACATGAAATAAATTGTATCCTGTTATCATGGCAAGGGTGGGGGAGAGTTGCTGGTGATTTCATCATCGGAGGTAACTTCCTTCACCTATGCAGCCCAGCAATTATGGTGTAAGTTTCCAGTCTTAAAGAATTGCCTGGGCACGATTTACCCAGGTAACAAAATTAGTATGTATTAAAGGCAGCACTTAAACCGAGATCCTGCTTGACATCAAGTCTGAATTTTGTTCCATCATGCCAGATACTGAAGAATAAACTAACACAAAAGCATATCGACTTTGTTCACTTGGTTGAATTACACCGTACCCCCTCAACCCAGAATAAAATCTAATCCAGCTCACTTTTACATGAGCTTCTCAAATGGACAGATGATTTCAGTTAACTGATTTGACTATTTTTAAAAAATGAATTGACAAGTACTTAACTGTCTTCATGAAAATGATCAAGTTTTATTTTTTGTGGTGGGGGGAGATATCATTTAGGTTATCAATCTTCAACACAAACCACAAAGATGGGGAAATTGTGGGCCATAGTTTTTACTTTAAAATAGGCATAAGGACTGCACCTATCCTATCACTTAGTATGAAAACTCTCCCTACTAAGGCAAGACAGCAACTTAGAATCTTGGAGATTCTCCTAGAGTGGAGGGGGAAAAAAAAGTAGCCCATGTAACCCATGACACTCTGAAGTGCAGACTGAATCAGATTAAAATCTACTTGGGAAATATTTTAATACCCCCCCCCAAATACATTAAAACATAGATTATGTCAATATGTGATTTTCTAAGTTAAAATGCATGCTGCAGGGATCCTGATATTTGGTTTAGTGACCCTGTGTCTATCTGAGTTTGACCCACTGGCCTAAAGCATTATGAGGTTAGACACTTTGCTCAGGATCCCAGCTAGGAGCAGAAGAAGCACTTGAAAGTATCTTTTGCTGGCTCTCTTGAGGATGACTCTCTAGCCACTACGCCTCACTGCCTCTCATCCACAAAAAAAGTTATAAACTATTATTATAAACACTATAGAAAAAAACTGAAGAGATAAGACACAGACCTAAAATGTATAAAGGAAAAAATTTCTTGCAAAAAAAAAAAACATTTGAAAATACCCCTTTATCACCCTTCATCTGTTCATTTACATAGGGACAGTATAGTTAGTGTTGTGAATAGTCAGTTATACTGCAGCCACTTCTAAATTTAATTACTGATAGAAGTTGATCATTGGCTTGTAGTGTAGACTATTTTTTTTTTTTTTTTACATTTTGTCAACTTACCTTCCACTCTGGCTGTGGATCACACAATTCTGTTTGATCGGAGGACTGAAGAAAACTGTATCCTCTTTATCAGAATACCTGAATGGTCCCTGTCAGTGTGAAAACCCTGACTAGGGTGTTTTTCCTCCATCAAACTTCAAACCCTGAAACCACAGGACCCACAAACAATTGTGCTTTGAGGGATACATCCATAACTTCTAACCATGAGATAAATATTTTAAATTTGGGTTATAATGGGCATCTTTTCCAAAAATATTCTCTGCCTTGTGAAAGTCTGCTTATATTTCACCAACTATGACGTTTCTTACATTAGTTCCAATGGTTTTAAGAAAACAAACAAAAAGTTTTGGATACCAAAGAGTCAATTTAAATTGACTTACTATACACAAGCTAGGAAATAAACCAAGATATTCTTTTCCTTGGGGGATGGGGGGAGATGGGGGTTATTTCTTTCAAATTCATCTATTCATTATTCTGCCAGCAACAAATAAAACACTTCGCTTCCTTGCTCTTAAAGCTCTGTGTAGAACTCCAAATGTGAAGTTAAATAGATGGTATTCTCGTGCAATTACTGAAGCCAAATTTGTCTATCATTACTCACATCATAACATATCTTTGACATCATCTGAAGGCCAGAGTTCAACTATTAGTAACTAGATATTTTTTCCTATACAATTTCAATATGAAATAGTCAGATGACATCCAGAATTGTTTCAGCTTTGAAGTGTCCAGATTGAAGAAAAAAGGAGTAAACTTTCAGTAAAGGTTAGAGGCTTTGTTAGTAAAACAATGTTTATAAAAGAATGACAATAGCTTTCCTCCCCTCCAACCCCACACTCACTTCATGAAGTAACATCCCAAAGTACTTTCCTCTTGGACATCTTGGGGTTTGAAAAGCAAACCCTTTAATAGAAACCCTATATAGTACTGTTGACTAACTCAATAATTGAAACATCTGATCAAACCTCATTTCCCTTATCAAAATCTGTAAAGCTATTTACTGTAGCATTCATGACAGATCTAAGAAAGAAACAAACTGACCCTACCACAAGCATGCAAACCAGACTAGTAAAGCAATTGAACCTAATAGAAGGAAAGGTCATTGGGTGGAACCCCAGCTAAATTGTTTACTATCCAGTATTTAATAAAAAAATAATAATAATAAATTAGCAGAGGCAGATACCGAACATAGAAGTGCCACTTAAAAATGTCAACCATAGATATCTGTAAACTATAGAGTTAATGACAGTGATACCCATTACATATACAAAAACTTCAATTTGGCATCTTTGGGCTCTTTGTGAATATTTAAATAGAAAAGGAAATATATTTTGGATTATTTCTTCAGAAAGCCAATCCTATATTCTCTCTCTCTCTCTCTCTCTCTCTGTCTCTCTCTGTCTCTCTCTCTCTCTCTCTCTCTCTTTCTCTCTCTCTCTCTCTCTCTCTCTCTCTCTCTCTCTCTCTGTGTGTGTGTGTGTGTGTGTGTGTGTGTGTAGAAACAACAGGATCATTTTTAATTTATTAAAGACACAAATCAAAGCAAAGTGACTTGGGTCCCTCTGGTAAAGATGTGCATAGAATCTTGTCTAAAGTTTTTTGGGAAAGAGTTAGGATATTTTTTCTTTCTAGAATGGTTTGAATACAGATCTTGGAGATAGGGGGATATAATCAGTGACCATGAATTCTCTTCCAGGTGTAGGATTTAAAACATAAAACTATTTTTTTTTTTTGGTCAGGGTAGTGTCGGCAATTAATTGATTGTACTTAGAATGTGGATATTCCATTTTTCAAAATGCAAAAGCATGTAAATCTTGTCTTTAATCTTTTTTTTTTGCCAGTGGAATTGGCATTTCAATTTTTACTGTAGGAATTAGAAATTGTGACCAAATAAAAAATTCTTATAATCCAATAAAAGATTATGACAAGCCACAATTTAAACACACATATACACACATATGTACTTGTATATGAGCATGCATATTTATACATACATACACATGCATACTTTCCAACAGGTATCTCTCAGAAATAAAATTAATTAAATGAGTAATGTTCATCAACATAGTGGTATAGACACTTCTTACTTGTCCATTTATTTAATAAATAGCCCCTATTCTTCATAGAGACTGGAGAGGATCAAATCAGTTTGGGACTAATAGTTTTTATGCTCACTTCCTTGTTCTCCAAACTAAATTTAAGAGCTATGAAAATAAAAAAAAAATGTTATTATATTAACAGCTTCTAATGAAGGCAGAAGCACTTCATACTAACCTCCTGTATTATGTAGACTGCCTATGTGGACAGATTTCATCATTACCAAGAAGTGTTTACTCAGTGTCTACTATATAAGGCAATGCCTTAGTTCACAATTTTCTCAAGGCTATCAATTCACATATAGCTAGGGTATTAGTACCTTCAGAACCAGGATGGATTATCTTAAAAATTTTTTTAAAAGACATTTACTATCATCACAAAATGTACAAGTATTTTGCTTAAATTGTTTTCTGGACAACAAAAAATCCTATTGCCGGATTTCACAATGGTAAACCTAGGACTTGAATCATCCATTTCTACCACAAATAAATCTTTGTGACTACAATTGTAACAAACTTTCTTTCCCAAGAAAGATAGCTTTGTTGACTTTTTCTATGATTGTCTTCTCTATTGCCTTAAAAACTATACTTTTGGGAACAGTGTGGGAAGGGAAAGGGGAGAGACTGAAAAGGTTAAAAACCATTTAAGGCCAAGTGTATTTTTAAATCAAGATCATGAGAAGGGAGAATAGATACTTTTACTCATGTCAACAGATTAATCTCAAATATAATGGGGGGGGAACCCCATCAAAACCTTACCTATCTTTTTTTTTTTTGCTTTGAAAAAGAAAATAGAATATAATTAGTTCTCACTTTAATATTGGGTATTAGAACATAGTCACCACTGATTAGCTTCTTAGTGGCAATGAATCAGCACAAAAAAAAGTTGTTCAAATATAGGTTTAATAGGAAGACCAAAGTCACAAAGACCTTTTAAAAAAATGGACTTTTTAAAATTTCCTTTTAATTTCTTTTTCTTCCATTTATTATTTACAGTGGCTTCTTGCCAAGAATTGCTCTTTGTTGATGGCATGTATCACCCATCTCTCCCCCAGTTATATAGCAAAATATTTTCTTAATCAATTCAGATTATCTACCTGTCAGTTTAATACTATATTTCCTCAAGTGAAATGAGACTTTCCAGATGATCAAGCTATAGAAGGAGATAGATCTAGATCTACTAGCAAATAAATATTTTTAAATTGCTAGTTCCTCTAAATGTTATATAAGATTCAGGGGGAGAAGAGTGGAAAGGAGGTGGGGGAGATATTTTAAAGAAGAAAATAGAAAAGAAAAAGACTTTTTAGCATAAGAACATGGCTCATAGTAGAAAAAGTGATTGATATAAAATGTGAAAAAATATGAAAGAGTATGTAAGTTTATATCCTCATAACAAAGAGCTAATCAGTTCTTCTGGGTAATGAATATACTTGGTGTGTTTGATTGACTTTGAGGAAAAATAATTAGATTGTATTAAAGATATACAGGCTCTTTACACATAAATTGTTAGAATATGCTGCACTGTAGTCATCATATACCCTTCAAAAACATCACCACTACCAACAACGCGGCCTTCCAATTCACAACATTTGCTTGGGTTCAATACTTCTATTATCCATAAAACATAATGGTCAGTGAGGAGCTTACTAAAGGGGTGTACAGCATATTAAACAGTACACACAATTACTTTTTCCAAGTACTGCAGGAGTTTAAATTTCAGTTGTAAGCATTTCCCTAAGAATCCCTAAAGGTATTCCCCTATCCGACCCACCCACCCCCAAGTAGAATACATCCTATATTATTTGGAAATAGGTTTGCCACATAATAAAATAAAGTGAAATGAGACTACTATGAATCAAGAAATAGGCTCAACACTTTTCTGTGTTTTAGTTGCCGTATCAAATAGAGTTTAAAATTAAATTGAGACCACACAATGAAAAATTCACCAAAATATATTCAAGTCCAATACAGATACATAGACCTATAGTTCATTCATTATAGCATAAAGAAGCAGATTTTAATTCCCTACCTCAATTTGCTCCAACTAATTCATTTCATTTTTATGTGGAAAAAGTTACTTTTCATCCCTAAAAGAAGTACACATGCATACATACACACGTGTGTATGTGCATATACATATATATATATGTATATACAACCACACATAAGTATATACACATTTTTAAATTGTAAGTCTTATTTAAAATCAGGGAATCATTGCTTCTTATATA
This sequence comes from Pseudochirops corinnae, assembly GCA_028646515.1. Classification (NCBI taxonomy): domain Eukaryota; kingdom Metazoa; phylum Chordata; class Mammalia; order Diprotodontia; family Pseudocheiridae; genus Pseudochirops; species Pseudochirops corinnae. The sequence continues at coordinate 249,767,469 of CM053588.1, forward strand.
CCACATATACTTTCTTTAAGATGCTTCAGCACAAAATGAAAGAAAGAAGGAAGAAAAGAAATACTATTTTAATTATTTTTAAGAACATGAATGTAAGCTATGTGATATAACACAAATAAATACACATGATCAGATTAATCAACATGAGAAGAATTAGGTGAAACATGGTTCTCACAGTAAAAAGCAACATTCTACTCAAACTTTTTTAACCACCTCCATGAATGGTAGAAAGAATAGATTTTTGGATACCTCTTAATCTAAAATTCCAAAATCAGTGTCCTTTCCCCCCATGCCTTCAAGGTTATCTAACAAGGATTCAGGTCACTTGAATCTCAACATCTACCTTTAAACTATGTCGGTGATCCCCTCAAGTCTAGTTGGCTAACCTTCAGTGGAAAAAAAAATCTACCATTATAGAAAAACTTTGCAACTGCACTGTGGGTACTGATAAAAACATATGCCAACAAAACTCTCAACTTGTAACTCTTCAATTGGATGTAAAATTGACTATAGGCTTGTGAGAAATTAATTTAAAGCCAGTACTAATATATCTACTTTTAAGCAAGTAAAAAAATAGCTTTAGAGACTTATTTCAGAAGTTATTTAAGTGTTTTTCACTAAGTGCTTGTAAGAATGTATTATGAGTCAGTTCTAAAAGTCATAAATGTGTTATACTCCTTTCACTTTGCATGAATACAATTTTTCATTTTCCAGGAATGGATATATTTTCTAACTCTAACCTCTTTAACCTAATTACTTGTACAGAAATACCAAAAGCTTCCCAGACACTGTTACTTCAAATAAAATATATCCTTGTAAAATACATATGAGTATATTACATTAGATAATAAAAATTAGAAGATGTATTATTCCAAAACTCTCCCTTACAACTATGAAAAATGTTGGCAGGAGAATCTGCTGAAGATATTTAAAATATTTAACATTAATATGATTATACTCATATTCTTGATAATCTACAAATTTAAATTCAAAAGTATTGATAACTATTAAGTTAAAGAGAATCATAATCCAATTTTAAAATTCTTTCCAACTATATTTGCATCACTGAAAACTGGAGTCATAATTGAAATGCTTCAACCTCAAGAGATTTTTTTTTAATCATCCAAAATGTTCTCATAATCATTCTTGTATTGCAATGACCTGAACATTAAATAAAAGGATTGGAGGTCTTGCATTTATTTTTCAATTACATAAAATTACTAGAAGCAATGTAAAATATTCTTTTTAATTTCAAGGTGAGACTGAGGAAAAAGATAGGCCAACTGGGAGAATAGGACACACCCACATTTGACATCTCAACATGCAAATTTCCTCATCCCAGATGTCTCATTGGGATGTTTATAAAAATAAATATTTTCATACATAAATACTAAATTGTAAAGGCTTTTTGTGGGGCATAACATTGAAACTCCATGATTATTGTTTTTTCAGGATATGTGTTTTCAGTTGAAAGACAGCCTACATAGTTCGGTTTATAGAGAATCAAATTCTAGATCTGAGAATATGGGGATCAAGTCTCAGCACTGTTTTTCTTCCCTTTTTTTCTGTGTGTGTGTGCGTGTGGAGGGAGTTGAGAAAAGATATGTTTTATTGCCCACACAAAAGGATTCTTAGGAGGGAAGTGCTTTGTAAACTATGAAATCCTGTATAAATGGGAGTTGAAATTATACTTAAACAGAAATTTTAAGAAATATATCTGAATTTCAGTTCTTTAAAAAGTACAGTTAAAACAGTTTTCTATTTAAGGTTCAATGGAACCACTTTGCAGGATCAATTACTGAGTCTAAGAGTATGCTATCACAATCACTAGTAATTTTGACAGGTAGGTATTTTCCAGCTCTCCAGTTGTTCTTTTTATTTTAACTTTTGTGTATAAAGTGAAAGTGTGATGCTGTATAGGTATGTGTGTGTTAGTTCAATGGTTGGAGGGTTTTCTTTTTTCTTAGATGATCCCATATATAGCATGTGGCCCACAAATTCTGACAACAAGGGATTCAAAATAGGTTCAATTCTGTTCCTTCTCCGAAACAATCTTTTAAGTGCCTGAATACTGGGTGACATAAAAGGATAAGAGTTACTTTTCTGTGGGCTTTTGATATGTCTCTTCATGGTAGAGCCATCCATGAGTGATGGGAGAAATATCTTTTGAAAATAAATGGTGCAACTTCAAGTGTATTCAGATACATCCTTCCTGAATCTTCTAACATGTCTCAGTTTTTATTTGAAAAGGCCAGCTGATTTAAAATTTTGTTTTAGGTATCACAATGTGATACTTTATATCACCCAGTAACCAGAAAGCTTATTCTCGAAGCATACACTATAAATGTTGCTCTCCATATGTCAACATAGAAGGCTGAAAGTAATAAGATTGGGGGATGGGGGGAGCACAATGTGTAGTGGAAAGAAGGTTAAGGTATTGTCATCCCAGATTCTAACAAACTAAGTTCACACTTTGAATATGACATACTGAAAGGTTAATGTTACTGCATAGAACAGCTACTTTTCATCTATAAGCATTACTGTCACCACACATTTATATAGAAGCACTGTCAGTTCCCAACAGTCAAAATATCAATACTGATACTATTATAATGGAGTAATTATTTTTTTTGTTTTGTTTTCCCCTGTTCTTCTCCTCTACTGTCATTCAATCACATAAAAGAATGGCTAGGGTTTTTTTTTCCCAGACTAAAAATATGTATTTTTGCATGGATTAGATACACCAACGATGAAATGGTGTCTATATAGGGAGATGTGAAGGATGGAAGTCAAGAGAAGGCTCTCTATTGAATTATAAGACATGATCACTGAAATATTCTCTTTTCATTCATCACTATATACATATATGTATATATTATGACTTTTAGTTATATAGCTGAAACAAAAAAAACAGCTGAAGAAAATGCTACTTACTAAAAAACAACACCTGAACAAAAAATCCACCTGACATTTCAGAATACACTAGGAAGGAATAACATTAGGGAAAACAAATACCTTAGTTATCACTTAACACACATGGAAATAATCAAGAAGCCCTAATGGTCTATTTTACCATAGATATTCTTGCTCAGCTCCCCATTATTATATATGGGACAGAAGCACATAAGATGATATTAGAATAGCCATCCCCAATGACTGAACATGATACCTAGCACAATGTCTTGCACATAGTTGGCATATAATAAATGCTCACAATTAACACAATAACATTTTAAAGGATGGTGATGAATAACAGATGGATAATAAGAAGGTTAGCAAAACAAAAAGAAGTCACTGATTCATGCTGCACACGTCTACCTGGTCTAGCCATTTTGAATTTCAATGTCCCCTCCCCCCCACAAAAAATTTTCAATTATCAAAATAAGTACAAAATACCATTTTCTGGGGGGAAAATTACTGTTGTAATTCATTTAAAAATGCATCTAGTTTGTGAGAATTCTCTGAACCAGGGGAAAAGATTTTTTTTCAATAAAAAGATGTTATCTTCTTTTTCTAAAAATATTCCCCCAACTAAAATATCACAAATATTCTAGAAGAGGTAGAAATTTTGAGGAGAGTGGGTATGGAAGCCAGCACTGCCATGTAAAGACAATCAGGACATTTCAGGCATTATGTTGCTGAAATAATATATTTTTTAAAAGTATACCATTGTGAATTCTACTGAAGCTGTGAATTTTTAAAAGAAACATTAATCATTAGCAGTGATTTCAGTAGAATCCTATAGTCATTTGAATAAACATGTATATAATGTATACAGCAGAAGCAATTGCCCCTGGTTTAAAAAAAAAAGGAAATTAATTTTTAAAATCACTCCAGCAAAGTAAGCTATTGGATAGAAATGTTACTTTATTCCTATAACATAGTAGCAATGAGTAAAATAAAATATTTTTCACTTAATGCTTTCTACCACATAAAATGTACCCCATTATTCTGTTACATCATTTTAAGGAAGGCTTGCATGCACTAGAGAACTATCATGTGGAAGTTATTTCAAATATAAGCATAGCTAATCATTTCTCTAATGATACTACCAAACGTGTCAGATCTATAAAGTAAATTCAGCTGAATTAAAATCTCATTAGAGTTTAATGTTGCTATGCATAGTGTTATTGTAGCCTTACCATTGTATAATGTTAATCAACTTTATCAACATATTGACAATAAGGCAAAGTGATGATAAACATTAAACAAAATTGTGTAAACATCATAAACAGGAAGAAAGACATTAACATTCCATTTTGCAATGGTTGTTACATTCCTTCTCCACTGTCTTTTCTGTTTTATCTGTCCTTAGTCCCACAAATGTCAACAGGTATAATATAGAATGCATTCATATTGAGGAAAAGTATTGATTCATTCAAATGTAGTATTGTTCCAAGGATGCAACATGCACATCCTGCTTTCAGTTTGCCTGAAACTTATTTACATGCACAGTTTATTCAGACCCTATCCATAGGTCCCCTTTATTTTAACAATCAAAATTCTATTTCAATTCAACCTTTACTTTCCAGTAAGGAAAGTTGGGACATTTGATAATAGTAATAAGAATCAAAAATCATTTTGCAACAGCTGACATTTAATACCTAAAACTTCTATTCCAAATAGTCAATGATAAGTCTCTTTAAACAGAAATGACAGATATGTCTTTTTTAAAAAATCGAACTATGCAAACTTCTTTTACATAAAAGGCATTTTAAGGTATTATCTTTTAATCAACCTTTAAAAACCAATTACACTTGCTGTTGCTAAATTGTCCTTGCTGAAATATTGTGGAGCAATTTTTTCTGGGGGGCGGGGTGTAGCTAAAACACTAGATAATCTTAGGAATTTCTGTCTGTCAAATAGTGGTGCCTAACAAGTCAAAATAATTTTAACATAATGTTCATGCAATTTTACAACCCTTTTTAGGATCCATTTAAAAAATAATAGGGAAAAATGCCACTAGAAGAAAGCTGCCTTATCTCTAAATTACTACATTATTTTCTGAGTATCATTTGTTGAGGCTGGTCTAAGAGCAACTCAGTTGGGTTGGGGGACAACAAAACAAAACAAGAGATGTGCTGATTAATCAAGTCTTATCGATTAGCAGCATGCTTCAATACTTCACATAAATGTCTGCAGAACAATTTCTCCCAATCACAAAATCAATAAATCAATGTGAAATCCTGGTAATTAAATTTATCAACTCTACATCAATAAATCTGGCACTTTATGAAAGTATTATGTGAAGTTTGTTCTCTTAAGGGATATATTGATCAGAGGCAAAGTGCCAAAATTTTCTATTAGAGCCAGGGATGGAGGTACAGACCAGCATGCTCCAAAAAACATGACATATAATTGTTCAAATACACAAGGGGAGTTTTCTTGATTTTATACCATTAAAAGTGATTAACTTCCTAGAACAAACTCATCATTTTATGAATCAGAACATTCAGGGATATACACAGGGAAACCCAGACTCGGTACTCTTTACAATAAGATGATAATTCAGAAATATAGAACATGTTAGCCAAGTTTAGATATCTTCTCCTATATATAGGCAAGATTAGACTGAGAATTTCTAAGAATTGCCAGCTGAAACTCCAAAGTCAAATAATTCAGATATGACCATGTTATTCATTTGTCTTTTCACATTACTAAAATATTTAACTATTTCAAAAATATTGATTTGAGTAATGCCGAATGACTATAATATCTTGGAAAAGTTATTTATATTCACTTTCCCCCCTTTCCCCCCTTTTCCAGTTCATTATACAGCTATATAAGCTAAAAGTGAGCTATTGATGGTCTCTCTGTATAAAGGACATAATATGAGTATTTGCTTATAGAAATATTCCTTAAATGCCTGCTTATTTTAAAACATGAATAAAAATCTAATTTTCTATTTATGTGAAAGGGAAAATTACCATATGAAGGGAAAGTTTCTGAACATACTTGAAATTTGAGTGCCTGTATGCTAGACTTAAGTATTACTTAAGGTAAAAATTGTGCATACACACATACAGAGAGATCAAGTACAGGATTAAGAATCTTGGGGTGGTAATAAAAGGATGAAAACACACTCTATTTTCAAAAAAGATACAGTAATAATCCAAATGAGACCCTTTATCCCATGAGAGGGGAAGATTGAAAAGTCAACTCATACAAATGCCACTTACATATAGAAGCTTTATTCTTTCAGGGGGAAAAAATAGTAATAAGGCTTTATTACCATGCTATGGCTCTTTCATTTTAGACATGATTAATTAGCAAGTAGATCCCCTACCAAAACTCCCACCACGCTCCTTTTTTGCCTGGCTGCAGAGAGATCTATATGCAATAACAAGTAGCTATCAGCAGTGTAAAGTCCAGTGTCACTTATTTCAAGGAGAAAAATATCCAAAAGCTAATTCTACCAAGGTTTCACTCATATCTTAGCTAAAAAACAGAGCAGGAGCCTTTAAAGACTTCAAGAAAATGTTTTCATAATTTGAGTTTCTTAGGAACAATTTTGGGGGAAAAAGTCGAAACAGTACATGCAACTATTTAATACTTTAAAAGTGCATATCACGATTAATCTGACAAGTGTACTCAACTTAAAGTGATAAAAAACAAGCCATCATTATGGTTTATATGTGGCAAAACCCTTACTCTATTAAACAAATAAAGATGGATGTCCTAAAGGACACTCAAATGTGAGTTATACAGTGGAAAATTTATTCTTCTCCCAAATACATCACACTTGCCATTAATATAACTGAGATAATAATTAGCACATGGGAATCAAAAAAGGAGGGATAAATAAATGAGAGGAACGTAAACTTGAATTACCAAAAGCATTTTGGATGCCTTCATACTCTTCCAAAATATCTCAAGATAATTTAAGAATCATGTGAAAGTTGTTGTGCACAACTCTAAGCAGAAAACCTACTTAATGACACTAGACATCTACTAGCTCTATTAAAAGTAAGCTTCAGTTCTTACATAGTGGGATCACTCCAGCACTTTAACTGCTACATCTTAAATATTTTATTCACACAATACAGGGCTAATAAATAGTTATTGCAGGTTCTTAAAAATAGTTTTCTTCCTTCCTTTCTTTTTAAAGATCCCTACTGGTCCAATCCTCCCTTGCTTTTTCAGTTTTTATAAATTTAGGATCAAAAAACATCAAAGCAGTTTCCACCTCGGACCTAACTTTTAGAGGATCAATGTGACAAGTCGCTGCCTGATAGATGTTTCTCTTGATAAACGACTTGTTCAAAAGAGACATTGTAGCTTTCATTTCCTGACCACAACACACTTTTAATTTGCAACAGCAGAGCTGCTAGAGAATAAGGACTTTCCCACTTTGCAGTCTTTTAGGTTTGTGGCTCTGGTTGATTTAGGCCACATATCTAAACCAAACACAAGCTAAAATAATAATAATAATAATAAAATTCAATTAAAAATGAAAGAAAAGCAAAGGAACTGCTGCGTCTCTATATTATAAAGTTTTACAGAATGCTAGTAGCTGATTATATAAATCCTAAGTGATGATCATTTGTATAGTGGTCTTTGAAACACATGCAGATATAAACTTGGCTGCGCTTTAGTAGTAAGCAGAAATTCGGGGGAAATGCACATTTGAATCTGCAGCTAAGTGACATGGATTATATGACGGCCTAACCCCAACACGTTCTTTATATATTATTGTAATGATTATTATTACTACTACCCGGAAATCACATTTAACTATCAATGCGGTGAACAGCCAAACCATCCAACTTCAGCTCTCAGCACATTGTCCAATCTCCGATTTAAAATTTATAAATGTAATATCCTCCTCATCACAAGCAGCAGCCCAATCTGCTCTGAATATATATTACAGCTTTAACATCACAGAGGGAAATCTCCCATCTGGCAATCTCATTCGCTCCAACAGCTCCGGGAGAAAAAGCTGTGCTCTCCCCTCCTTAAAACATTTCTCAGGGCAAATTATGTGCATCTAAAATAAACAGTCGTCTTATTGATCGCTTCAAAGTCAACAAGTTCCAAATGCAAAATTCAATCAAATAGTTCCTATTGTATAGGAGATCTACGCGTCTGTTTAGCTATATGGTCACCTACAGAGAGTCAAACTACAAGAGCACGCCTTGCGCCGCTGCTCTTTGAATTCCCCTTCCTTCCATTCACATTTGCGTGGTGAGAGCAGTGACCAGGACCGCACTCCAGACCCCTAGCAGCTTTGCCCCATCCTTATTTCTTTTCTTTTTTAGATGGGGATGGGGGACTGGAAGGGAGGTAGAGGTTGTGAGGAGATAGGAGAAGTGGTGGCAACAACAGCGGTTGAAAGTGAACGTACCCTTTGGTTATGCAAAATACTTTAATATCTTTTGTGGTTGTTGTCCACTCTTAGTCTTAATTGGAGATCTGAGAGTATGCATTCTGCTTTGCAAAGAGAGCTATTGAAGTCCCCCTGGTTCTATTTTATCTGACCTTTTTTTTTTTGTAGAGAAGGAGGAAAGAGGAATTTAAAATGAAGTCAATTTTGTGCCTATTTAATTCTGTCACATGTTCAAAGTAAAAAGCATTGACAGGAAGACAAGTACAACACAAGAAAAATACCACTTTGTTCAACATTAGTCATTAAAGATATTAAACGATCAAAATGTATTTTTGTTTACATGCAAACTATACCCCTTACACACACTCATTGCTGAACACACATTCAGAACCGATTATCCCATAGAATGAAATCGTCTATAAAGTCCATAACATCAAGTTTCAAAAAGAAAATAAATTATATTTCAGTGCATTGCGTGTACACATACACACATATATTTGCTCATTAGTAACCGTTCTTCTCTATCTCCCCTCCCCCAAGTCTCTGAGTTTGCTTCATTTACATACCATTTGAGTTTAGTAGTGTTTATAGTACATTACTAGTAACATGCAACTTTGAGATTACGGCTAAAATCAATAGAAGTGGACATAACTAATCAAAAGCTGAAATAGACAAATGAAAACAAAATACAAAACATTGTAACAAATTAAAATATAAAAATATCAATTATTTATTGTTAGCATATGTCTTACATGCAAAATGCTCACGGGTTTTATCATGCTATTTCATTTGTCTTTCCTATTTAGATGCAAAGGAAGTAGATCCCAAAACTGACATACCATAAACACTGGTGCTACTGATCATTTCTTGCTGGCAGCACAAAAAGCTGAATTGGATTTCTCACAAGCAGGAATTCCAAAGGTTGCTTTTCATTAAAGCCACTTTTCCTCTCAGCTATCAAATGTCACTGCCTTGAAACGTGGGCCCTTTCGTCAGGTATTCATTTAACCTACATGCATATAATTAAGTGGGAAAGCAACATCAACAAAAAGGGGATCTCAGATCACAAGAGAAGAAAGAAAGGAAAAAAAGCACATGACCAGGAATGCAAGTCCATGTCAATTTCACTCACTCCCATTGAAACTAACAAGAGCTCCAGGGAGGATAGTAATAGGATCAGTGGATTGTATATACCATTAAATTATACATCTTTCTCTCCCGTTCCCAGCCAACAATACGCCCACCACGCTGTACCCCCTCCAAGATGATGTGCTTACATTTTACTGCAACAGATCCTCTGACATTTTCCCGTCCCCCCCAGCTAAGGGATTGTAATTTAACCTCAACTTTTTTTTTTCCTCCAAGATTCTTATTTACACTTCTTATTTACTTAGAAGTTAGTTCCCGAAGAAAGTCTAGCCCCACCCTGTACGTCCACTTTCTAATTTTTTAAGTAAAGGAGAGAATAAGTAAATCCAATTAAGAGGAAACCGGGAATCTTGCAATCTCGAACTCTTAATCTCCTACTATTGTTAGCAATGATTAAGCAGCAAAAATATGCATTACAATGTTTTAGTGCTACTTTCTACATACAATTAGACAGTAGGTTGGCGTATTTAATATAAACGATTGCAAGTTAAATTAAATATTTACAGTACAAGTCGCCGGTCTCTTTTTATTGCAGGTCTCGGATATATTTAGATTTTAAAAAATTTTTTTAAACAGATAGTAGGAAACTACAAAGATTCTCTTACCTGAATATGTGGTGCAAGAACCCGATAGGTTAGAGTAGCATCGATCCGATGTGTTTGCTGATGAATGGGAGCTCGGGTTAAGTGAAGGTGCCTATGATTTGAAATCATTCCAAGTTTTTGAAGGGAAGACTGACTGCAGCCTCTGCCATGTTGGAATTTCAAACCCAAAACAGCTGCTTGGAAGGAGCCAGCATGCCAGAGGCTGGGCGCAGGCGCAGAGCGTCGCCGAGCCAAATTCAAATCACTTTCACACTAAGAGCCAAAGATCAGTTTTCAAAGGAGAGAGAGAGAGGGAGAAAGAGATCGAGAGAGGCTGAGGAGAGGGAGAGAGGAGAGCCAGCGGAGACAGCGGGGCAGTGCTGAGAAAGAGAGAGAGAGAAAGGAAGAGACAGGCAGAAGAGACAGAGGCAGTGGAGAGAGAGGGAGACAGAGGAGAGCCAACGGAGAGAGGGGGAGAAAGAGAGGAGGGAGGGAGAGAGAGGGAGAGACACGCAAGAGATTCATGTGCAGGGAGAGCTCAATGGCTGCGCTGCACAGGGCCCTGGCTGCACGGGTCATGTTACATGGCTGGGGCTGCTGCGGCAGCACAGGAACGTGCAAACGCTGCCTGGAGGTGGCCAGGAGGTCATGATTAAGCGGGCGGGGAATCGAATCGTTTTTTCTGCTTCTCTCTCTTCACTCCTTTCACTCCCCAGGCATCCCAGTGAATGAGGGGAAATACCTTGGGGAGGGGGATCATCCTCTCTTTCCCACCAATGCCGCCGTCCCAACCCGGATGGTCAAAGGTCCCCCAGCTTTCCCCTCCTGGGCCACACGGGTGCCTCCAATTCCCCAGGCAGCAGCAGTGGCTGTCCTTCTGATCCCACACCCCCACACTCCCTGCGGCAGGGACACAGGGACAGTGCCTTCTCCATATCCGTGTACCAACAGCTGTGACCAGATTGCCCCCTACCCCTTACACACGCACACATACAAACACACACGCACACTCACTTCCTCTCCACCGTCCTCCTCCCCAGCCCCCACCCCCAATCCTCTGGCCACTGCTCATCTTAATCTTTCCCCCATAGACCTAAGAAAGACCTCACCAGGTCCCGGGGACCTAGGTCCCCACCCACGCCTTGTCCCAAGCTCCCAACACCAATCAGAAAACAAATGACTCAGGCTCCAGAGAAGAAATAACTTCAGGGGGGAAAAAGAATTAGTCTACTCGGGCCCCTTCCCGCTCCCCCACCCCACCCCCAACTCCCAAAAATGAATAAATAAAACAAGTGACTAGGTGTGCGGTCCTCTGTGTCTCTCCTCCCTATCTCCCCCAGGCGGCTTTGGCTGAGGAAAGCAAGCGCCCGGGGCCCCCAATCCAGGCGGGTGAGCCGCCTGCACAGGCTGCTTTCCCGACCCCTCCCCCCACTATGAAGCAATCTGGGGACCCTGGAGTGGAAAGAGGGTTGAGGCTTTGTGGTGCCGGGAGCGGGGCGGGAGTTGGAGGGGTGGGGGGAGTGAAATGTGCAGTTCTGTGTGTTGCTCTCATCCCAGCGAGCAGTTGCAGTGCTGATTGTCTGTTGCTGAGATAGCCTTTTGTTCCGAACATAAGGTTTAAGAAACACACACACGTTTTCTGGGGTCTCTTGTTAGATGCAAATGTGCTGCATCCAGACGCTTACTATGCAGTGTAAGCTCAGTTGGCTTACTAATCACCCCGCCCCACCCCCAAACAATCGTGATCATTTGAATGGGAACCTCATTCACACTTCTAGGCTGCGAGTATTGCCTTCAACCTATTTCATTCTAGAGTAGCCAACCATCCAACTGAGATAATAAACCAAACAATAACATTTGATCATGATGTCTACGAGATAATGTGCCCAGCAAAAAGTTCTTTAGGAATTGTAATGAGAAAGAGAGTGAGCTTAGCAATAATGTCTCTTCCTTTTCATTAAATATGACTTTAGTCGATAAATGGATAGTTTATACTTTGGCCTGGTGGACATCATCCGCTACTCTATATTTCAGTCCAGCCAAAAATGAACAAAGTGAATTGCAGGACTGATCAGGAGTCCATCAAACTGCAAGTATGTTGCCCTTGAAGGCTGGAGTTAAAATGCACTTGTTTAGGACTGACAATTCGGCACTGGGATATTAACATTTTCCAGGTTCATTCTAAAGTTCTAAAGTAAAGTCAAAAATGTATTTTTTTTTTCCAGATGTAAAAATACTGCCTGTTAAAAATGTAGTAGCTTTGACATTATGTTCAATTGTCAAGTTTCATACCACTGGTTGATGGACTTGTCTAGTGCAAAAGGGGAAATAAAATAAATGCCAATTAAATAGAGGGCAAATGAAAGTGAAATAAACTATTCAGGGTATTGCCACGAAATTGTTAGGAAAGAGATTTCTATTTGAAGTGGATTCTGACTTTTCCATGCATTTCTTTCTGGTTAACTTAGAAATAAAACAAAAGAACTTTTAGTCTGATAAGAGGTGGAACACTGAACCTCCTTTGTGGATATATATATATAATATATACACACATACACATAAACATACATATATGTAATAACATAAAATAAATTATTGTTGGATAGCATTTGTTGGCTCCACTTATGAGTATGCAGGGATGCAAAAACTATGAGCAGAAATTTATACTTTTAGCAAGTTATCACCCATTTTACTCAAAACACTCAGAAGTTATTCTTGTTTACCAGGAATGAATGGAAGATGCCCTTTTCAGTTTAAACATGTTGACCTTTGTCTTTATTTAGTGAAAGAGACCAGAGATCATCAGGTCCTTAATAGGTAATTCTTAACATTTATTTGCAGTTTCTTATGATGATCAAAATGTTGAGTAAGAATAGTCTGTCAGATGTAAGAAAAAGACTTTATAATGATTTAACGAAGCATTTTATTCAGTAAACTCTAAAAATAGACATGTATACACATCTATTACATATTATGCTATGCTATGTTATGTCAAAGCACATTATAATATAGCAACTTTTTCAATCATATTATATGTATATTATCATTATTTCATCTGTATTATGTATAAATATATTATGTGTTCCTTTGAAGTATATATCCAGATATAGAAAATAATATATAACATAACCACATATACAGAAAAACCATCTCATTTAACATGAACATCAATGTAATTGACTTTGAAATCAAAGGAAAACTATTTAATAAAATACTGCATGTATTTGCATAGAGTTCTAAAACTGCTTAAAAGTTTATACTCTAGAAAATAATTCTTTAATTAAACATATTATGGAATATCCAAGTGACAACCACTGGGTTTTATTCAACTTTATTTCATGAATAGAATTACTACTTTTTTCAGGGATGAGGGTTGAGAGGTTCTGGATAAGAGCCAACTAGTTACTACATCAACCAGCATTTAAGGGCTTACTATGTACTAGGCACTTTGCTAAGGGCTGTTTTCTCAAACTTTTTTTTTTATTGGGAGATATAAAAACTTTGTTCTTCACAGAGACTAACTGCTTTTATTATGAAATTAGCCCAATTTTATTTTTTTTATTGCTCTGGCAGAGCTATCTTTAATGACAATGCTTGGAGAGTGAAGTCATGTTTTAACAGGCATTATCAATCCATTGGCATTAATTTCTAATGCTTTTTATAACAAATGAAATATTTCTGGTTCTAACTGAAACTCATCTTTAATAATGCACCTTTATGAGACCTAGGTTATACCTACATGGGTGTAACAGATTGATCCTTTTAACTAAATTGACCAGCCAATCCAATGAAATAGTTAATTTGGTCAAATAACTGATTTTGACAGATTTTTTTTTCCTCACTGAATTAACCAACTAGACCAGCTGTTCAGTCATCATATAGACATGGCCTTGATAAAGTATTTAAAATAAAACCTATTTTAACATGTAGTGAACTCTTATTTAGAAGAAACAAAAGCAAAAAAAAAAAAAAGAACTCTGTTTCCCTTCAATAGCTTTGGGGGTGGGGGGGGGAGAGGCAATGTAATTTAAAGAGAAAGAAATCTACTTTCTTGCATTCAATCTCGTCAGTACACATAAAGTATAAGACTATATGAAGGATAAGGAGAAAAGCAAGGTGATACTGAATGTAGCCTTGCAAATGGCCACTCACATACCTATTTCAGGCTAGTAATGATTTATGCCAGTCAAGCAACAGAACTATACAGTGCTCAATTGTGAGGGATAGGGGGTGGGGTAGGGTGAGAAGAGCTAATAACTATTTGGTAGAAGAAGATAGGAGAGATGAGTTGGGGAGACATGTTAGCAGGCTAGTAGATTAGTAGTATATATCTAAAAGCTTGTCTTGAATAATGGATCATTTTCTCCCTCTGGAAATACCAAGTACACTTGAACTTATTTATCTGAATATTCTCTGTAGTTTCAAACTGAAGAACAGCATGTTCTAATGAAAGCCCACCTAATCAGGCCAAAATACAGGGTTATCAAGAAACTATCTGGATTCATACCCTGGACTTTTTCTTCATATTTCACACAAAAGTCAAGGTGGCACTTACTTCAAATTAGTGACACAAAAAAATTCTCTTTATAAGTTTCCATAGAATTACTACTTTTAAGCATCATCATTCGTACTCCTGTTCTGAAGGCAATTATGCATGAGTCTTCCAAATTGTAAATGGCTTTCTAATGTGTCATGCACACAAAATATTAATTACAAAAAAGAATTCAAGACCTTGACTATGAGGAAATAATTAGACAACTGAATAATATTGCATGATAGAATTAGGATGGTCATGGTAATTTTTATGGTCTCTTTCAATCATTCCAAAGACAAACCACAAAATCCTTAGTTACCTGTAGTAATTTTACTTGGGATAATTATACAAGTATGTTGAAATATTTTACATTAAATTGCATATAATAATTAACCCTGTTTTTATTCTTTTTAATGGGAAAATATGCTTAAGACTGATTTTTTTTTTTAAATTTGCTATTTTACCTGTTCCTGATTTTTAAAAACTCTATGGCAGATTACATGTCTAGGTACCCCTCACATAATTTGGTGATGAGCTTCCTAGCATTACTATTGAATGGAAGATCCCATAGATGACAACATCGATAATTTATTTGCATTAGTTCATGAGTATGGAATGCTCAATACCTAATATTCTAAAATCCCAGTATGCTGAAGGCATTCATTTAGCATAGAAGACACTGAACAGGAAGATAAATTACAGTTAAAGAATCACTTTAATATTGTTTCTAAGGCTGAAAGTAGTCCTTCTACTCATTATTTCATTTCCCCCTCCTCCTTTACAATTAGTTTTTACCTAGACTGTGCTTTTAGCCTACCAGGTGTTTCATTTTCAAAAGAAGTAATGCCTGAAGATGAGAAAAGTTCCTCCCTGGAGTGTATTTGAGCAACCAAAATAGGTAAAGTGCATTTAAGTTTTTATATACTGTGTCAAAAATAGATGCACATTTCCTTCATTTAAAGTGTGTTAAAGTTTTCCAAACACGGTTTTTAAAAAATTCATTTAAAGCTGTATTATGTTAGGTGAGCTATTGGTGCTTTGAATTAATGTGCAAGCTGTTAATCTCTGTAGACCTGGATTTAAAATTAGACAAAGCAATAATTAGTTTGGCACCATCATTTCACTACCCAGAGGGTAATAATGTAGGTCATAAAATACTACAGCCTGGCACAAGTTTTTTTGTACAAAACAAGGATCTGGTATTAGGGGGTGTGAAAATTTTTTAAAAATGATTGTCACTGGGAAGTACAATAGCTTCTTTTTTTGATGTGTTCCACCACTATGAAAGAAACCCACACTCAGACATTCTTATAAGGTTTTCTTAGCAGAAGGTGATTCTTTCCTGCTAAGTGATACAAAGAAATCATCACAGCTTCTATTCAGTAGCAGTCCTTTCTCAAATATTTTTTCACAGAGCATTTAGTCCTCAATCCACAGAATTAAGATTATAATATGTGTTGCACTGTTTATTGCAATTATTTTCTTCAGTAGTGCGCCATTTTAGAACATTAAAAGAACAATGTACTGTAAACATTTTTTAAACATATGAAAGCATAGTATTCAAGTAAGTGCTTACAATATGTATCTTGATTTGTTTTCATGGCAAATGACTACTGGCAACATCAATAATTCAAGAACAGAAACAATGAAAATACAGAGGAATTGCATTTGGATACCTCTTGCCGTCAATCATCTTTGCCAGACTCCTATATGAGCATCATGAAAATTAGGAAGCCATCAGGTCTGAGGACTAGCCTTAAGTGCTAGTAATAGTTGCCTATTCTTTCTACTGTTCAATTCCTCCTGAGGCTTTGGTGTAAAGCAGTCTTAGATATGATATATCTTACATTTCCAATGATGGAAAAATATGCTTAATATTACACTGGAAACGTGCGTCATGTAATATAGTAATTCTAATACATATATACATATACAATCACACACATATATATATATACACATATACCTATTTGTATCAATATGAATACACATGCATATAAAATATATGGTATAGTTAATATTATGGATGAATATATTCATAAATCATTTACGTTAAGCTTTTCATGTGATGTGAACCACTGATACAAACTTGCTAATGATAATTATAGAACTGATGCTGATTTAGTCATTTCAAAAAAGCCATGGAGGCATAATTAGTGTCTGAATGGCCTCAATATTGCATTATTAGGAGGCTAGGGTGAAACTTGAAATGAGAACATCAAGGCTGATAAGAGAAAAGAAAACATGAAATACATACATAATTCATTCTGAGACATTATAAAGGTTTATAACCAGAAACAATAATTTGCAGAAAGCATCTCATGTACTGGAGCCAACTGCAATCATTTGGTCAACCTGTTAAAGATCAAATAGTATATTCTTAGCTATTCTCAGTGGTATCTTTGTAATAAAGTAGCAGCAAACAGACACTGTTTGCTTCTGGTCACTTTTAAAGAATGTTCAGTTTATCAGGAGGGACTTTAATCTCAGCCTTAATGGAGTACAAGAAGAGCATTGTCCCTGAAATTCTGTCCTTAAGGCCACAAGTCATGTACGTTGTTACATTCAAAAGACAAAAAATAAAATTTACCTTCTCTGAACATTAAACCCTGCTTTTTCAAATAATCATTTTCAGGATCTTTTCTTTCTTGCCTTTTTCTTTCTGTCTAGCCAGTCCCCTTTCCCTGTTCCTTCTTTTGCTCCACCTCCCTCAGATAAAACATTTCTCCCACCATACTTCACAGTCATCACCACTGGTGAAGACATGCAGAATTCACGCAGAATCCCTTGATTTGGACCCCTGCCAAGCCAACCATTATCTACTGACCTGACGTGCTGTTGACTGGAGTATTATCACTCAGAATCCCACTTTTTTTGGAATTCCAGTCAATAGAAACCAAGAGATATGAAGGATGACTCCCCCGCAAAAAAGCCCCCCAAATCCCCCCCAAAACATGATATACATAGAACCATACAACATTAGCCATAATTTCTGATGAGTATAGTTGCACATTCATTCCAATTCATACAAAAATAAGTCTTTGTATACAAGCTGCCAGATAATTATTTCCTTCATTCTAATCTATTATAATTTTTATATTCATATTCTCATATACAATTATCATAATTCCTATATCCATAATTCCTATATTCTGATCATACTTATTGCTGAAAACACAGTATCATTTCCTTAGTTTTGTTCAGTCATTTTTCAGTTGTGTCTGACTTTATGACCACATTTGACATTTCCTTGGCAAAGATACTGGAGTGATTTGCCAATTCCTTCTCCAGTTCATTTTACAGGCGAGGAAACTGAGGCAAACTGGGTTAAGTGATTTGCCTGGGGTCACACAAATATTAGACATCTGAGGTCAAATTTGAACTCAGGAAGCCTCATCTTTCTTACTTCAGTCCTGACACTATCCACAGCAACACCCAGCTGCCTATAATTTCCTTAGAAGTATTATAGCACTTGGCCACATAAGTACTCAAGAAATATTTGATTAATTAAATTATGCATAGATGAGATTGTGTTTTTCTTCTGTTCAAAACTTTTTAAAAGATGTCTATTGCATTCTGAGTAACATTGAAACTCCTTGGTCTCACATTCAAAGAGTTCTAGATTCTGACTCTACCCCTACCTTTCTAGATTCATCATATACTCTTCTAAGCTCTTTCCATATTTAAACACTCATCAGCCTCCTTCCAAATCTCACACTTTCCTGCCCCTGTGTCTTTGCTGATATTCATAGGTGTGCATGGATTAGGTGGCATAGCGGCACATATATGTATTTTCTAAACCTGGAATACTTTTGTCCCTACACATACAAATACAAAAATTCTCCTTATCTCTTGAAGTCTCACTCAAATACTTCCTCTTCCATTAAGCCTCCCCTCATCCCTCAACTCTTATCTTTCCCCTATATTTTACTGTGTGTATATATATACACACATATATGTATGTGTGTATAATATTAAAATATGTAATATCTTCTATTATCTCCACTAGGACAGAAGCTAAATAATCTTTGAACCATCTTCTCTATATCAACTCAATAAAAGATGTTAGGTGTTTTGAAAAATGTTTGTTGAATGAAAGTGAACTGAATTGAATTATGAGTAATTGCCACTGTATTTTCCAAGTTATCTATAATAGCTGGCAAGTAACAAGTCCTCATTTATTTACTGAGTCAGCTTCATGGTTTTCTTTAATTTAATTTTTAAAAATTATAAATTTTAATTATATGAAAACTTGGAGTAATATGGTATATATATATATATATATATATATATATATATATATATATTAGATAGAGGTCTGACCTCAAATCCAAGAATATTTGGGTTCAAGTCTCTTCTCTGTCAATACTGGTTTTGTGACCCTGAGCAAGTCATGTAACCTCTCAGTATTCTTGGAAATTCTCTAAGACTATAACTTATAGAGAAATTGGAGAAGTAGATGGAGTTTTTCCATCTGAGAGTTCCCTATAACAGTGAAATAATAACTAACATTTCAATAGCATTTTAAAACTTGTAAAGCATTTTAGATAGATGATCTCATTCAATTTCAGCCAATCCAATGAATCAGTCAAATTAACCTATTTAGAAGTATCTACAACAAAATAACTAGCGCTCAGGATTTTTCATTATCAAATTCTTTAATTTGGTACCTTGCTCATACCATCCTAGAATAAAATGAGACTTATAGGAAAGAGCACAAGGCAGAAGGCAGAGTATTCACAGAGCTTACCCAAGGTTTTCAAAGAAGATCAGTAACACAAAAGTGAGTCACTGAAACTCCCCATTCTCCACTTTTCCTTTGAGAAAATGGTGAGGATTGTATTTAGCACTCACTTTCTACTTGACAGTAGACAGACAACTGAATTTGGGGGTGGAAGACCTGAATTTGAATCCTTTCTGAGCTATATACAGGTGTTTTTTTTTAAATTTTATTATAGTTTGCATCATTCATTTCCACAAGATTTTGAGTTACATATTTTCTCCCCCTCTTTCCCCCACCCACCGCCCCAAAACAGCCATCCCAGTGTGTCCCCCCTCCCCCCAGTCTATTCT